>OZ005648.1:346132299-346629799 GCA_963930645.1 Salticus scenicus
TATAAAAATCTGTATATTATAAATAAAAAACATGTTGATTTTTTTGGGAGTTTTAAAATATATGCTTGTATCTTCGTTATTTATCTTGCTATCGTCACACAAATTCATCCATCAATTGTACTGGGTATACTTTAACATATCCTGAAGTTACAGATCATTTCGTTCATTTAACGATGCAGGGTGATTACAAATATTATTGATTTTGCTCAATTTATTATCGGTCCCCTAAATGCTGTCTTAAACCAATCTTCACTGAATGACATGAGTAAGACTCAGTTCTTTAAATACCCAATATTTGAAAACATTTAATTAAGAGATAAGTTAACAAAAAAAAAAAAAAAAAAAAAAACTAATCATTTGCAAATCTTGTTAAAATTTTGAGCAGGAGTGTATTTTCCGCTATATTTGGTCGCTAATCTTTCCATGTTGAGAAGCTTGTCTTCAAAGCAGATTTTGTCTTTGACGACAAACTTAGTGACATAACGTCTAATCTTGCGACATGAGGACAAATTTTGGCGATAAATGGTAGTTCAGGCCGTTTTTGAAAGTTTTGACTTGAATAGGAACCTAGTTTTGAAATTTTCTGGAATGATCCTTTGGTTTCTAGCTCAGGATTAATTTTCTTGAAAGTTCTAAAACACTAACGAGTCTATACAAAGGGAAAAGTCATTACGAAAAATGGTAGTTTATGGTTGCCAAAATTTGGAAATTCTAATTTCAGTAAAAGCCGAGTTCTGGAATTTTCCGAAATAATCCACTGGTTTCTAGCGGAGAATAATCTCGAAAATTATATAAATTGCTAATAAGATTATCGAATAGTTGAATTTCTGTTTACACTTTGAGCCGAGAGTTCGCATCTGACAGAGTGTGTTTTAAGCGGTTGATCGTTGTTTCTGAATTAGCGAAATTTCTGCTATCTGGTGTATTTAAAGCTGTCTATTTGGACTGTTTCCAGAACATTCAGTGATTATTGTCTTTTGTGGTACGAACAAGAGTTTTATTCCATGGCTTACAGAATATTTTTTAAATAAAGTGTATTTGTCAACTAGAAATTGCTTATCTCTTTACGAATTATTTTCTATATGTAAGATTGTCCACGACTTTTATAAAATTATCCTTATGGGCCCTATCAATAATTTCTGTTGAAATCTGTAAGACGGTAGGTGATGTATAATGGTAAAAAAATTTTGTATTCTTGGTCATTATGAATATAATTTTCCAGAATATCTCCAAAACGGAAAGTCACAAAAAGACCAAAAAGAGAGGTGCACAACTTGATGTCATAGGGAACCTGCATATGAATATGCTGTGGCGTTTCGGACTTTCGGGCGAGGGTTCTGGTAGCGAATGAGAAAATCCCGTCACAGCAGAAGTTGATAAGAAAATTAATTTAATTAAAATTTAAACAAGATTCTATGTACAACCGTTAGTTACAATATTGATGTTGGAGGATTATATACAATGGCTAGGAGTTACAGCATGGATCGATAGTTGAGTGGATGCTTTTAACAAACAGTTTCAGTGGATCTCCGTGATCCGAAATTCGATTTACTGAAACAATACTTGCACCGTTCCAGGTACAGAAAAGATATAATTCAGTCCTAGGATAATTTAGTAAAATGTCTCTTACGAGCTGACCTGCACCTTCCCCGGTGACAGAAAATAAGCTGACCTGTGTTCTCTGCTCCTAGAGGAACACAAAAAAATCACTAAGTCTCGCTACCTCTCCTGGTAAACGGGACAAGAAAAAACCCTCCGACCTTCACTGGCCGAAGACAAGATACGAATCCCCGACTCTCTGCTTCCAGCGCTGCTCCTGGGGAAACTCTTTCTCTCGATGGCAACCCGCGCTCCTCCCTCATTCGCTGAGCGGGCGGGCGCCTTCCCGTCTGGCCGAAGAAATCCCTCGGAAACTCCGCTGTTCTCACGACCATCAGGGCGTGCTAGCAGGGCAGTTTCTTTGTACTTTAGTGTCACAGTTCGAGACAGTCTGGAGCCAAACTATTGTAAGTATCAGCACACCTGCTCTGTGTAGAGATTAAGGTCTGGCCAACTTTAATTAATTGGAAGGGGGGCTGTATGCCACAACTTCCCCCCCCCCCCCCTTAAGATGGTTTTCTGGGGTTGAAAAACTCCAGAAAATCTCTGCAATAAAATTAGGTTAGGGTGCATCAAAGCAATTCTAGAGAGGCTAATCTTCCTGACTAAACAATACCTAAATTTACACTAAAGTTACAAGTTTCAAATTACAAATTAATTAACATAATAAAAACAATACTATTCATAATAAACTATATACAAAATTTCTTACAGATAACTTTTAATCCACCCGACTCAAACAGTCCACATGAGGAATGTCTTTCCTGGTCTGTGTCGGATTTCATAGTTAAAGGGCTGCAAGGTTAACGCCCACCGCATTAATCTGGGATTGTTTCCCGCATTTCTCTTTAACCATATTAATGGGTTGTGATCAGTTTCTATGGTAAATTTTTGACCATCCAGGTAATGTTTTAACTTTTTCACTGCGAAAATGATCCCAGCACATTCCTTTTCGGTTGTGCTATAGTTTTTCTCTGCCTTAGTGAATTTTCGACTTAAGTACAGAATTGGATGTTCTTCATCTCCTTGCCTTTGAGCCATGATAATACTTATCCCCTTATCTGAGGCGTCACTTTGAATAATAAACTCCTTAGTATAATCAGGAGCGTACAGTACTGGGTCACGGGTGAGTTTATCTTTTAACTCCCTAAAAGCCTTCTCCATTTCGGGACTCCAGTCTACTTTTTCCTTTTTCATTTTCCCTCTTAAAGCTCGGGTCAGCGGTTCTACTATTATTGCATAGTTCTTTATGTATCGGGAGTAATACCCGCACATCCCTAAAAACCTTCTAATTTCCGTTTTTGATTTTGGAGCTGGGAAATCAGTAATGGCCTTAATTTTAATCTCGGACGGTTTCCTACGTCCTTTCCCTACAACATGCCCTAAATATTTGACCGTCTCCTGGGCAAATTTACACTTGGCTAATTTAATGGTTAATTTTGCCTTGGTTACCCGCTTTAGAACTATATCTAAATGTTCTAAATGCTCTTCCCATGAATTAGAAAAGATAGCCATATCGTCAAGGTAAGGCAAACAGAAACTTTCTAGTCCCTTTAATAGAATACTCATGAATTTTGAAAACCTATACGGGGCGGAGACAAGTCCAAATGGCATTACCAAAGGTTGATATGAACCGAAACTAGTTACAAATGTCGCTAAACGTTGTGCGTTAGGGGTTAAAGGTATTTGCCAATAGCCTTTAGTTAAGTCAATCACGGTAATAAATTTTGATGCTGCCACTTGCTCTACCCTCTCTTCTATGTTAGGCAAAGGGAAAAATTCGGCACGAGTTATCTCATTTAACTTGCGATAATCAAAGCACGGGCGGGGTTCTCTGCCAAGGGCCTCTACTAATATCATAGGCGAGGTATAATCTGACTCCCCTTCCTTAATTATGCCCAATTCTAACATACGCTGGATTTCGGATTTCAGGATGTCGGTTTGTCGAGGTGACGTCCTATATGGCTTCATTCTAACGGGTTTATCACTAGTCAATACAATATCATGTTCAATTAAATTCGTTCGGCCAGGAATATTGGAAAACACTTTCTTGTGTTTAATTAGTAATGCTCCTAATTGCTCCTGTTGGGCTTTTGTGCAACGACTTCCTAAATTACTGTCCCTAATTACCATATTGAGGTCAAATTCTTCCGGGTCAGTTATAGGATAAGGTATTTCTAAGTCTGCCTCCGTCGTTTTATCATCCCAATTTTCCTCTATTAATACATTTACGATTTCTGCTCTCTGCATGTAAGGTTTTAGTAAATTGACATGATAAATTTGCGACTTTTCGCGCCTGTCCGGTACATTTACAATATAATTAGTCTCTGACATTTGACTCTCAATAGTGCCTGGCCCTATCCATGATACGGATAATTTATTGGGTTTACTTGTGGCTAAAACCAGCACTTTGTCCCCGGGATTAAATTTCCGATTTACCGCATTTCTGTCATACCAGATTTTGCGTTTGTCCCTTTTTTCCTCCATCTGCTCCCCTGCGAGCTCTTGACACCTTTGTAGTCTGTTTATCAATTCGAAAACATACTCCGTCACTGGGTTTTGCTCCTCTTCCTGCTCTGTCCATTTCTCAAATAGCAGGGTTTCCGGGGTTCGCAGATTTCTCCCATATGAACCAACTCGGCTGGGCTGAATCCCGTTGATTCATGTGTTACCGTCCGCAAAGCTAACAAAGCATAGGGTAAACTCCTCTCCCAACTTTCTCCACTTTCTAAACAGATTACCTTCAATAACCGTTTAACTGAACGATGCCAACGCTCAGTGCAATTTGTCTGTGGGTGGTGCACACTACTGTGAGTTATTTTAATTCCAAATTTTTCTAAGAAAGTTGAGGTTAAGTTACTCATAAAACAAGTCCCTAAGTCTGTTTGGATTACTTTCGGAAATCCCATTCTACTAAATACTATCATTAACGCGTCGATCACTGTTTCCGACCTTCCATCGGGTATCGGGATAGCCTCTGGATACCTCGATGCTAAGCACATAGCCGTGAGCATATATTTATTTTGATTTTCCGAAGGTGGGAGTGGTCCCACAATATCACAGTTTATATGCGTAAAAATTGCAGTAATAATGGGAACAAGTTTAAGAGGGGCCTTTTTTTGCTCTCCTGCCTTCCCAATTTTCTGACAAGGATCACACGATTTTACATAGGCTTCAGCCTCTTTAATGATATTTGGCCAGAAAAAATATCGCAACAATTTATCCTTAGTTTTAGTCATGGTCACATGACCGGATATTAAACTGTGACAAAGATTCAAAATGTCATTCCTATATTTCCGCGGAATAATTAGCTGACGTCTTTTTTCCCCTCTGTGATCTGTAGCAATTCTGTACAGCAAACTTTGATCTATTGTTAAATTCGATTTCTCCTCTTTCGCGCGCGCCCACAACTCCGTCAGGCTTTCATCTTTTTCCTGCTCTTGGCGAAACTCGTTTTTCCCAACGTGCGCCAGAGCGGTGATCCTATCCTCCTCTAACTCGGGGAGGAAAATTGATTCTTCCGTACCCTGATTTTCCGTAGGCTCGCTCTCTGGCGACATTTCTGCCTCTCCCTGATCATTCCCAGCGCTTTCACTCGCCAGACTGGTTTTTGGCGCAGTTTCGTTTTTACGCCTTTTCGCTCGCGTTTCGACTGCATGGATTAATTCGGGTTTTTGTTTTTTTCTCTCGATTAATTTCTGCGTCTCATTTCCCAGTAAATAATAATCCATGAGAACTTCCTTATCCGCTACCGCGGCTTTCGTATTAATTAACCCTATTCCCTCAATTTCTAATTCAATATTGGCTATGGGTAGACATCTCACTTCGTTGGCTAAAGCTGCCTTAACCCACACGGTTTCCCCGTTTAATTGCTCATTAGAAATTATTTTATGAGGGGCAATATCGAGGCACGTCCCAGAATCACGTAAAATGGTAAACTTTTCCCCATTTATCTTGGCTTCACTTAAATAAGGTTCAAAAGCCGGGTTTAAATTCTCAGCGTCTCCTACGTGATTTACTTTTTCAGCCTTCTCTTGTCTGCTTTTCCAGACTGGGCAATTTGGCTTAATGTGATCGGGGGAAGAGCACACATAGCAAACAATAGGTTTTCGGGCCTCAAATAATTTAGATCTTTCCGTCAGATCAGACTTATCCCTCCAATTTTTTTGTTCTGGGGCATTTTTCTCAACCCTATTTTTATCAAAGTTGCGAGGTTTATCTAATTTCTTTTCTAGTGGTGGTTTCGGGGTCCAACTTTTCTTATTATTTCTGCGAACTGACTCGTACGCGTCAAACTTCTTAGCTAACTCTCGCGGTTCATTGAGAGAGCTCCACGAATCTATGAAATGATCTTTTATTTCGAAATTAGCCCGTTTCTTTAACTGGTCGGCCACCATTAATTTCTTTAGATCCTCAAAATTTGTCACTTCTACTCCCTCTAACCACCCATTTAAATATGTATCTAAATCATAAGCTAGATCATGCCAAAGAGTTCCCGGTTGTTTTTGGTGTTGCATAAATTTAATTCTAAAATTTTCCGGACTTAATTTAAATCGATCTAATAGCATTTGTTTGACTTTCTCAAAATCGTCACTAATTTCTTGGGGTTCTTTTAAAATTAATTCCGCGATTTCTACGGGCAATAAAGCTAATAAATTAGTCACTAGATCCTCGTCATCTATTTCTAACTTCCTAGCTTGTCTTTGGAATAACGCAAGAAATAATGCCATGTCCGATTTATCCGGTTCAAATTTTTGCATAACCGATTTTAGTGATTGTCGGCTGGGGCGTTCGCTACGAGTCGAAGCTAGACTTACTGTTTCTGAATGTTGGGCTATTTTAAGTTTTTCTAACTCTAATTCATGTTTCCTTTCCGCTTCTCTTTCAGCGATTTTTTTCTCTTCAGCCTCCATTTCCGCAATCTTTTCCGCATTCCTTTTCTCTTCCGCCTTTCTTTCTAAGATATCCTCCCGTATTAACTTAATTTGAGATAGGGCTAGGTCTTTATCATAATCTGGAGACTTTTGAATTTTCCCTATGATATCACTTATCCTATCCGAAGTTTCAACAATCACTCCGAATTCGACTGCGAGCTCTTGCAGTTCCGCTTTCCTATACTGCCCTAATTCTGACATGTTTACCTAATTCTAAATTCACAATTTAATCTTACACAATTCCCAAAAAAATTTCTACACAATACCTAACACTTTTACACAATTCCTAACAATTTTACACAATTCTTACAATTTTACCCAATTCCAAAAAATACATATACAAAATTACACTAATAAAACCTATAATTCAATTTTGCAAATTTTTGGGGTGTATAAAATTCCAATACAACACGATTCCAATAATTAAAACTTAATATTCAATTCTACACATTAAATTTGAAATATTTGAAATCACAACCCTTTCCAGGAAAGAAACCTCTTTCCGTAACTTATTTGATTCACTTTTAATTTTCATAAATTACACAAAACAATATGATATTACTGTGTTATCTTTCTCAAGATATTTTAACACCCTTTTTGTTTTCTCAATTAATATCTGTTTTCAAATATAATCTTTCTCATTTAAAACAAGATAATCAAATATGTGCAAATCAATTAATATTTTTCCAAACTAAACAAATATGAGTTATATTTAAATTAAATTTACCTATAATTTAAATTCCTCCCTGTTTTTACTTAGAGTTTCTAATATTTGTGATATGCCACATTTTTAATTTTTCCAAAAACAATGTTAATTTAAGGTTTACTCTCCCTTAATAAATTTCTAAATAACTTTTAACTTTATACATTTATCATCTAATACCTTAAATAACAAAAATTTTACAGCCTCACTAGAAAAGTTTGACTCACCCCTGTTTTGTTGTCGTCGCTCGAGTTCCGTCCTTCCTTCTGGCACTTATGATGGGCTCTCGGATCGGCACTCCGTATGGAATTCGGGATGGGCTCCGGATAATTCAGGCTGAGGGCTCTCCTCTCTGTCTTAGAGATTCTAGTCGATGCGACGTAGATGTATCCTCCGTTGATTTGATGGTTCGACGTACTCCGCTGCGTCTATCCTTCCGATCCTTCCGTTGAGTCTATCACGTTTCTATCGTCCGTAGTCCGTACTTCTTCAGGCAGTGTAGTATTTCTCCAACAATCATCCCTCTAGCGCTGCCACCAAGTTAATATAGCTGTGGCGTTTCGGACTTTCGGGCGAGGGTTCTGGTAGCGAATGAGAAAATCCCGTCACAGCAGAAGTTGATAAGAAAATTAATTTAATTAAAATTTAAACAAGATTCTATGTACAACCGTTAGTTACAATATTGATGTTGGAGGATTATATACAATGGCTAGGAGTTACAGCATGGATCGATAATTGAGTGGATGCTTTTAACAAACAGTTTCAGTGGATCTCCGTGATCCGAAATTCGATTTACTGAAACAATACTTGCACCGTTCCAGGTACAGAAAAGATATAATTCAGTCCTAGGATAATTTAGTAAAATGTCTCTTACGAGCTGACCTGCACCTTCCCCGGTGACAGAAAATAAGCTGACCTGTGTTCTCTGCTCCTAGAGGAACACAAAAAAATCACTAAGTCTCGCTACCTCTCCTGGTAAACGGGACAAGAAAAAACCCTCCGACCTTCACTGGCCGAAGACAAGATACGAATCCCCGACTCTCTGCTTCCAGCGCTGCTCCTGGGGAAACTCTTTCTCTCGATGGCAACCCGCGCTCCTCCCTCATTCGCTGAGCGGGCGGGCGCCTTCCCGTCTGGCCGAAGAAATCCCTCGGAAACTCCGCTGTTCTCACGACCATCAGGGCGTGCTAGCAGGGCAGTTTCTTTGTACTTTAGTGTCACAGTTCGAGACAGTCTGGAGCCAAACTATTGTAAGTATCAGCACACCTGCTCTGTGTAGAGATTAAGGTCTGGCCAACTTTAATTAATTGGAAGGGGGGCTGTATGCCACAAAGATTGTCCACGACTTTTATAAAATTATCCTTATGGGCCCTATCAATAATTTCTCTTGAAATCTGTAAGACGGTAGGTGATGTATAATGGTAAAAAAATTTTGTATTCTTGGTCATTATGAATATAATTTTCCAGAATATCTCCAAAACGGAAAGTCACAAAAAGACCAAAAAGAGAGGTGCACAACTTGATGTCATAGGGAACCTGCATATGAATATGCAACGTTCTACGTTAACTGGTTTTAAGTTATGCGAGACAAACACAGACACACACACACGCATGTATATACAGACATCCCAAAAAATTGTGTAAAATCGTTGATATCTCTTAAGTGAGAGCTTGTGTCAAGACCAAAATTGATGATGTGCAATCAGACGTCATGATAGTCACAAAAATAAATTTGCAACGTTTTACGACCATTCGTTTTTGAGCTATGCCATATATAAAATCTATTTCGCAAATCAATTTCACAATACTTCCTTATACAATTCCTTCACAATACTTCCGTTGTATAAAGAAGTAAAAAAAAAAGTTTGTAATATGAATTGAACTTTGATGACTATAAGTTTTTCACTGATGTCTGTAAACATGTTACACAGATGCATGTGAATTGATATCTATTTATATGTTAGATAGATGCCTGTAAATATGCTAGATAGATGTATATAAAAATACTTGATAGATGTATTACTTTTACAGGTTGGAAGAAGATTTGTGATGCATGTTCTTCTAATTAAAAGTTGTTTTATATAAGCACTTATTGGTATCTGAAGATATGGTAGATTATTACTATTTTCAAAAAATTTGTGAATTTTTTTTATACATGGAAATTGGTTGAATAGGGTAAGTGCTCCAGTGATTGACATGCTCCAGTAATTGACATCTATCTCAAAATAATTAATAAATAAGAAAAATAATAAAAGCATATATTTTACGTATAAGAATTTTAGCATTTTATGTCAAATACTGGAGTATAGTGTGCTAATAACTGGTAAAATGAATAACTAGCAGTGCCAAACACTGGAACATAGGGTGTTAATTACTGGTAAAATGAAAAACTGACAGTGTTAATTACTGGAACAATGAGTGGGTATAAAATAAAAATTCATAAAAAAACCCCAATTATCATTAAATATATATATATTAACATATTTGTGATTCTGAAAGTCTTTCATGTCATATGTATTAACTTAAGCTTTCTAAAAAGTATTTTCTGATGAGTAGAACATTAAAAACATCAAGAGATTGCTCTAAAAGTGTCAATCACTGGAGCACTTACTCTATAATGTTTTACTGACGTCTGTTTATGCTAAATAGATAAATAAATATCTTTGGCATTTAACAAAGTTTGTGATGTGGTTTTTAGTTAATAAATGTATCTTGTAGATGTTTACTGATGTCTGTAACTATGTTAGATAGAGGCAATCAAGCATGTAACTGATAGGGAAGTGCATTTAGTTATGGTGATGACATGTATAAGGCATATATATCATTAAAAAGTATACATTATTAATTATTATACACATTAATTATACTTATGAAAAAATTAATTTTTTTTATCTCTCAAAATATTATTTTCGAAAGAAAAAAAAGTCTTTTTCATTGCGAATATCTCACTATTTAAATTAAATTATTTTAGATTAAATAACTGTTCTAAGAAGCGGGATCGACTTTTCATATTTAATGTTATTTAATAAATATTATACAAAGCAAAATAAACAAAGTACGTTGCAATACTTATTTATTACTACAGTTTATTTCGTTAAAGACATTAGTGGAGCGAGCCTGTTTTATTTTTAAAAACCAGGCTTCTTACAGAATTGAAAGATTTTTTTATTTGTTTAGAAGATTAACATTTTAGCTGTTTAATCTTTTTCTGTCTGAAGCCTCGAATATTGTATCGCACACCGGTATGGTGTCCATCTTTATCAGCGCACCAACAGTATCCCACAGAGCCGTCACATTGTAACTTTGCATATGTACCATCCGGATTGCAGGTTGGAATGTAAACTCCAGTCTGATGCCCTCTAACTGTAAAAATTTTAAAAAATTGATTAAAATGGGAATAATAAGACAATTACAATGTTTTATTTTTTATAACAAAATCATTATGCAGACATGTAGACTGTTATAGCATGTAAAATTGCACAAAAAAGATATTATTAATAAATGATATAAAATTTTTTTTCATGTTATCAGTAGTTCAGGCTGTCAGTAACTAACCTTCACATAACTAAATTAATCTTCATTTTGATGGGGATTGCGCAAACAGTTCATGTTAAAAGTAACTCACGTTAACAGTGTTCACGTTAACGAGGTTCGACTGTACACACACACACACACACACATATATATATATATATATATATAGCTTTTGCTTTCTTTGCGACAGAAAAACATCCATTTTTTAGCATATTTGCATTCTACCAGGCCCTTGAAAACGTTAGAATGCAAATAATGCTTTTTTTCTCATTCCAATTTCCAATAATTCATTTCGATTTTATTTTATTTCTTTTTTGGTTTGATTTGGGTAGTCTTCGCTTATGATACGAATAATTGTTTTAATACTGAACTTAAATCATCTTTAAATTTCAAACTTTTGCACTGATAATATTATATTACTATATATATATATATATATATATATATATATATATATAAACATATGTTACCGTTAAAACGCGAAATCCGTTACTCTGCAGATTACCTAGCTAATCTGCAGATTAACTAAAATAACCCGTTAAAGTGCGGAATAAAGAGTTTTCCGCATTTTACCTAGGTAATCTGCAGATTAACGGTTTCAGTATCGTTAAAGTTCAAATGTTTGTTTCGAGCCTTAGTTTTTTTTACATTCACTATGACGTCAAACAACCATGTGATACAGATACGCGAATGACCTTCAAACATAACTAAAACTTTTACCCCTTCCCTTCCGCACTTCCCCTATGCTATGATGATAAACCGATAAACGGCAAACGCAAAATGTGGAGGATGGAAGCCATGATTAGGTTTATTATGACTAACACAACATTTAAAGTAACAAGTAAGTTATAATTGTTTTAATTTCGATTTAATTTCTATCTTTTTTAATTCTGTCAATATAAGTTTGATAAGGGTCTGCATTTTATTAATGAAATGTAATCTTTATTAAAAGCTGTCTCTCGTGAAACTCCATTTTGAATTATGAATATTAGATTTACATTACAGTAGTTATTTCCTTCCGAACTAAAACTATTAAACCATAACTTTTTAAAACTAATTTATTTTAAAATTGATTTAAATTACTATTACATACTGGGAAAAAAAAAAAAAAAAGATATATTAATTATTAACTTTGAAAAATATTATGGCATTTAATAAATACTTAGTATGAAATTTCTGTACATTTTTTAGCATTTCATTACATTTTTTCAAGTTTCCTGTACATATTTTATATATCATGATTATATTTTTATTTATTTATTTATTTATCGATTTATTTTAAATTTTGTTCGCTTTTTCAGATAATTTCGTTGTAGTTTATCACATAAAAAGTGTTAATAAAGGTTTTTTTTTTTTTTTTTTTGTAAAATTAATATATTTGCTAAACTTGTGGAGATATATGTATGCTGCAAAATATAGTTTAATAAAGCATTGAAAACTGTCATTTTAATTTTTATGCATTCTAAAAAATGTTAAAGCAGTTTTAATTATTTGAAGTACTTCTTAAATAATGCTTCTGATTTGTCTAATTTAATATTTCTAGTAATCTTCTATAATAATAAATGGAAAGGTTTGTCTGTCTGTCTGTCTGTTCTTTTATACGTTCAGCCCCTATTGAACGCAGAAGTACAAGAATTGACATACGGATGCTCTGGAGCCTTTCCGATGTTTTCCTCGAAACAGAATTTAAAAATCTTAATTAGTTTCGGAGATATTAATTAAAATGCTGACCCATATCGATCGCGAAAATGACCAAAAATCCTTATTGCTTAAAAAGAGGCATTCTATCAGCATTCAGCAGACGATTTTAACGACTGCCTCTAACGGAAAAAAAACATGTGCAAGTCATTAATGTCACATGATCTTTAACTGGGGTTAAAAATTGCAAATTTCAAAGTGCTTCAAATTTTCTTTTTCGTACACAACACTTAATATACAACCTATTCAGCACAAAACCAACCTGCAGCTAAAATTTCATCAAATTTCATTAATAAACAAAGCAGTTACATTTTAATTGCTAATTAAATTTTATTCTAACACGTAATCTATCTTTCAATAGACGATAGGAGTTTCCATAGCAACAAAATACATTTGAAGGAACTAAAAAATACTTTTTCTTTTGCTTTTTACTTCCATTACCCGACTACCGTGGTATATATATATAGGTTTTGGCGAAATAAAAAATATTTATTTTTCTTTTTACTTCCATTAATAAAACTACCGTAGATAATGGAATTAGAGATTTCACGTGATTTACATGTTTTAGAATGTCCTGATTAGGTTTTCTTTTGTATCACAGCTACTAATTAAAATAATTTCATAAGTAACACATTATTTGAAAGCTTTGTTGATTTGGAATTGAACAGTAGATTACAGAAATTTCTACCGCCAGATATTTTAAAATTTCGATATTTCAAATTCCAATTAAATTATTTTTGATACATCATTCGAAAGATATTTTAAAGTTCTTTTAAATTATCGAAAGTTTTCACCAGATTTACACGCTTTGAGGTCTCCTGAATTAGTTTTCTTTTGTATCTCAGCTACTAATTAAAATAATTTCATGAGTAATGCATCATTAGAAAGCTTTTTTAGATTTGGAATCGAACAGTGGAATACAGAAATTTGTACCGCCAGATGGCGCTGCAATATTTTAACATTTCAAAATTTCAATTTCTAATTATGATTAAATTATTTTTAATACATCATTCGAAAGATATTTTAAAGTTCTTTTAAATTATCGAAAGTTTTCACCAGATTTACACTTTTTGAGGTGTCCTGAATCAGTTTTCTTTTATATCTCAGTTATTAATTAAAAAAAATTCATAAGTAATACATCATTTGAAAGCTTTGTTGACTTGATACACATTTTAAAGTACTTTTACATTATCGAAAATGGAATTCGAGATTTCACCCGATTTACACGTTTTGAGGTGTCCTGATTAGGTTTTCTTTTGTATCTCAGCTACTAATTAAAATAATTTTATAAGTAATACATCATTAGAAAGCTTTTTTGATTTGAAATCGAACAGTGGATTACAGAAATTTCTACCGCCAGATGGCGCTGTAATATTTTCAAATTTCAATATTTCAATTTCTAATTATGATTAAATTATTTTTAATGCATCGTTCGAAAGATATTTTAAAGTTCTTTTATATTATCGACAGTTTTCACCAGATTTACACGTTTTGAAGTCCCTGAATTAGTTTTCTTTTGTATCTCAGCTACTAATTAAAATAATTTCGTAAGTAGTACATCATTAGAAAGCTTTTTTGATTTCGAATCGAACAGTGGAATACAGAAATTTGTACCGCCAGATGGCGCTGTAATATTTTAAAATTTCAATATTTCAATTTCTAATTATGATTAAATTATTTTTAATACATCATTCGAAAGAAATTTAAAGTTCTTTTAAATTATCGAAAGTTTTCACCAGATTTACACGTTTTGAGGTGTCCTGAATCAGTTTTCTTTTGTATCTCAGCTACTAATTAAAATAATTTCATAAGTAATACATCATTAGAAAGCTTTTTTGATTTGGAATCGAACAGTGGAATACAGAAATTTGTACCGCCAGATGACGCTGTAATATTTTAAAATTTCAATATTTCAATTTCTAATTATGATTAAATTATTTGTAATACATCATTCGAAAGATATTTTAAAGTTCTTTTAAATTATCGAAAGTTTGCACCAGATTTACACGTTTTGAGGTGTCCTGAATCAGTTTTTTTTTTGTATCTTAGTTATTAATTAAAAAAAATTCATAAGTAATACATCATTTGAAAGCTTATTTTAGTTGATACACATTTTAAAGTGCTTTTACATTATCGAAAAATGGAATTCGAGATTTCACCCGATTTACACGTTTTGAGGTGTCCTGATTAGGTTTTCTTTTGTATCTCATCTACTAATTAAAATAATTTCGTGAGTAATACATCATTTGAAAGCTTTGTTAATCTGGAATGGAACAATAGATTACAGAAATTTCTACCGCCAGATGGCGCTGTAATATTTTTAAATTTCAATATTTCATATTCTAATTATGATTAAATTATTTCTAATACATCATTCGAAAGATATTTTAAAGTTCTTTTACATTATCGAAAGTGGAATTCGAGATTTCACCTGATTTACAATTTAAAGTGTCCTGATCAGGTTTTCTTTTGCATCTCAGCTAATTGAGTAAGACCGTTCAAAATTGGTATATGCAAGTTAATTAGGAGGGGCTGGAACGGTGGGGAAGGAATAGGCGCGCATGGGTTTGGGACCCGGTGCGAGTTTTTACCCGGTGATAAAATATTTTTTTTAAATTTTATTTTCTTAATAATAAAAGTTTGAGTTGAGAAGGAATATGCGTGTACAGCGCACGTATATCCTCAAGCGTGCGCGCGCAGCGCGCATGGGTCTGCGCTGCCGAAGGCAGTGGCGTCCCGGTGTGAGTTTTTACCCGATGCTAAATGATATATATTTTAACTCCTTTTCTTGAGAATGAAAGTTTATGAGTAATAACATTGAATTTTGAGATGTCATAAGGATAGTGAAGGAATACGTGCGCGCAGCGTACGGGTCTACGCTGCCGAAGGCAGTGGGGATCCGGTGCGACATTTTTCCCGATCAGAATTTTTTTTTCTCTTTTTTTATCACATGATACAAATTAATGCAATTTTGAGAATTCATTAATTATTGTGATTCATTTAAAAATAGTGACCAGCGAAGCGGGCGTAGCCTGCTAGTATTTTATATAATTTAATATTTCTAGTATTTAAATAGTCATAGCAATATAAGTTGTTAATAAAACTTTTTTTTTTTTTTTAATTGTTAAATATTTTTATTTTGAAAAGAAATCGTTACTGTATTACAATTCTAACATTCATTTATAAAATAGAATTTATTGAAAGCTATTAAAGCTATTATATTTCATATTAAAAATGCATAACATCTTCAAACTTATATTGACAGAATAAAAAAGATGAAATAAATAAAAATAAAACAAATATAACTTTAAAAGATATAAAAATTAAAACACATACAGATTAAAATAAGTAAAGAAAGAAATAAAAAAGAAAATAAAACTATTTTTTTTTTTCCGAATGAAAAAACAAATACAACACAGTGTGCTGTAAAATTACAACACCAGAGATCTTATTTTCCCTTTAACGAGTGCCTAGTAGGTAATGTGCAGATTATCTAGGTAATTCGCAGATTACCTAGGTAATTTGAGAAATAAAACAATTTTCCTCACTTTAACGGATCACCCTAGTTAATGTGCAGATTACCTAGCTAATCTGCAGATTAACTGATTTCTGCTCTTTAGCGGTAACATATGTTAATATATATATATATACATATAAGACTGAGCTAACTTTATGTTTTGAACAAATCAAAAAGCTATTATTTTAATTTGTTTGAAACATAAATAATAAGAATACTACATTTTTTTTGTTATATTTCTGTTATGACAAAAACCTTAAAGATTATTAACATAATATACACAGATTACAAACACTTGTATGGTATTTATACAATGTATACGCACCTCATAGTTTGCTTAAATTAAGAACAATAAAAGAAACACATAGCACCACTTGAAATCTACTTGAAAGAGTTTCCAAGTATAGTTCCTAGTAAATTCGAATTTTTTAGTGTGGCCTTGTAAATGAATAACCAATGTTTTGTATACAATAGTTTATATAAAACTAGCAAGCTACGCCCGCTTCGCTGGTCACTATTTTTAAATGAATCACTATAGTTAATGAATTCTCAAAAATGCATTAATTTTTATCATGCGAAAAAAGAGAGAGAGAGAGAGAGAGAGAGAGAGAATTCTCATTGGAAAAAATGTGGCACTAGGTCCTCGCTGCCTTCGGCATCGCAGACCATTGTGCGCTGCGCGTGCGCATTTATATCCGACACTCTTAATGAATCACAATATTATCTCAGGGGAAAAACAAAAATATAAAATACAAAAAAAAAAAAAAAAATCTTTCATAGGTGGAATAATCGGTTCGGGCCTCCACTGCCTGCGGCAGACTATACAGGCAGACATGTTCCTTCACCTACCGCTCCCGTCCCTACTAATTATTTTAAATCTTAAAAAGTACTCGCAATCGTTCTCTCGGACTTTTAAACCTAATAATACTAATTTCCAACATTCTATCTGAATTTCTTTATTTTTAACACTGCGCCCGCCCCCCTTCCCGCCCCTCGTAATAATTATGTACTTTCGAAAATATCCGTAATCGATTTATCGGGCATCAAAACGTAACAACACTAATTTTCAGTGCTCTAACTCTTATTTATATATTTTTGCCCCTTTTTGCCCCCTTCCCGTCTATCCCAATAATTTTACAAATTCGAAAATATTCGCAATCGATTTGTAGGTATCAAAAACCTCCATGTACCAATTTTGAGTGACTAAACTCAATTATTATTTCTTTTGCCCCTACAACTCCCCTTCCCACCCCTCTTAACTTTACAAATTCGAAAATATCCGCAATCGATTTGTCGGTATCGAAAACCTCTACGTACCAATTTTGAACTGTATAATTCTATTTTTATTTTTTTGCCCATATCCCCCCCTTCCCCCCCCCCACCTGGGACGAATTTCTAAAATTAAAGAAATTAATTTTTATGTATTTGTGGGAGCTATATTTTAGAGCAAAAATCTTACATATACCTTTTTTCTGTTTGCGATATAAAGGATTATTTCAAATCATTTTGCCCCCTCTCCCCCCTCTTGGGGGCTGAATTTTTAAAATTCCAGAAATTGGTTCTTAGGTATTTGTATTAGCTATATATCAGAGCAAAAATTTCCCGAATATCTGTTTTTTGTTTGAGATATATAGGAGTATGTGAAACCACGTTTTGCACATGTGAAATCCCCTTTCCCCTCTTGGGGACCGAATTTCTAAAATTCCAGAAATTGTTTTTTAGATATTTGTCTTAGCTATATTTTAACGCAAAAATTTTACGGAAATCTGTTTTTTTCTTTGAGATATGAAGGTTTTTGTGAAATCACATTTTGCCCCCTACTCTCCCTTGGGGGGGCTTACACTATATGCTTACACTATATTTGACCCAGTTTGGAGTCAGTGGCTCCAGTAGATTTTGCTGTGCGTTGATGAGGCAGTGAGTGAGTGAGTGAGTGAGTGGAAGTACTCTTTTATATGTATAGATGCTTTTGTCCATATAAGAAATATTTAAACACAAAGCTGTTTTTTTTTTTAAGTCCAAAATGAGCATGTAAAAAAATATTTGAGCCAATTATAAATGATCACATTCTTTTTATTACACGAATAGGATATTTTAATAATTATGTCATCATTTAGGTCGTCTTCTGTACATTTTAAAGATGTTCTCATGTTTTCGATACATTATTTTTAAACGGTCAAAAAAATATAAAAAGCAAGATTTGATTACCCTATATTGAAAAAATAAAAATAACGATACTTTTTCTTTATGGCATCGGGTGCAATTTTTGACGAAAATTTGTGCAAAATGAAAAGTGAGACATTTAACCCTTTGCGGCGCAAAACAATTCGGCTCATTTAAATTATACTGCCACCGGAATTCATGAACTAAATTAAACTAAAAGAAATTTTAAATTTTAAGGTTTAAAAAACCGGCCTTTTCTGATATGTTATAAACGTAAATTCTTGCTAAAAAATTTCCGGGATGAATTTTTGCAGCTGGATCTTAAATTTTGCGCCCTCGCAGCGAGGACAGCGCGCGTTAAGGGGTTAAGCTACCGAAGTCGCGAATTTCCTGGGAAAGCAAACTAAACAATTGGTAAACTATGGGCGTATAACGTCTTGCTTTGTACACTGGAAAGATGAGTAAGGGGAAAAAAAAATAAATAAAGATTTAAATCAAGTAACCATACTTTAAACTTTAGATAAACTTTTTTAACAGGAAATTCCCCTCCGTGGATCAAGATTGGATAGCCTCAATCACAACCTAACGGAAAATAAATTTTTCCACGTATACGCATTAAATATTTCAGATGTTCTCCTATTCCAACCCCCTTTGAAAAGGTAATTACAGACGTACACAAATGTCTCGGAAAGAATTACAAAATTTAGTATTTTCCATTAGAAACTTTGCTTTTATCGCTTTAAAAATTGCTATTGAAGGTAACGGGTCTACCTCTCTATTTGAAGCATTAGAAGGAGCCACCTGGCAACTGTTTATTTTATTTTGTTTAGTGCAATCTGAAGACGTTAAAATATACTAACAAGTGATTTCGCCCGTAGACGTAATGTATTTGAATGTTCAGTACATATTTATCTGATTTAAATAAAAACTTTGTAGTAATATCCCTACATGATAAAGATTTAAAATGCTTAATTTGCATTCCATGCTAATATTTGTTATTGAGTTATGATGAAAACAGACAAACAGACCAGCCACAAAATGCTTGAGTTTCGGATATAGTAATAGAGCACGTAATAATATTGTTACGAAAGATAAAAATACCCTTTATTCATTACTAGCAGGCTTTGCTCGCTTCGCTGGTCATTATATTGAAACGAATTCTCAAAATACCATATCAATAATAATAAAAAAAATATTGAAATCAGTCAAAATCTAAGTTAAAGTTCTCGCTACCGAGCAGTGCATTGCCTGTATTTTACTCCCCCTTCCTCGCGGGTAAAGTGGAAAAATTTGCAAAACTATATCAAAATACATGTTACGTACCAAAACTAAATGCAAAACTGGTGTACAATAGATATGTAGACAATAAGACTTCTTCACACACCATAAATTTTAATCCAGCACAACCGGTTTCGAAAGGACGTAGCCTTCCTTCATCAGGTGCAAAAAAACACGTGTTTTTTTGCACCTGATGAAGGAAGGCTACGTCCTTTCGAAACCGGTTGTGCTGGATTAAAATTTATGGTGTGTGAAGAAGTCTTATTGTCTACATGTTACGTACACTTAATCAACACCCACACACCAAAAGTCGCCATTCTAAGGTAATTTGGAGCAGATTTATGCTTGAAAATGCGTTTTTTGCTCCGCCGACCCCTGGGGGGGGGAGTAATTTCACAAAATCCCTTTAAGTGCATGTTGCATACACTTACCTAATCGACATATTAAAAAATCTATATTCCGAGGTTATTTAAAGCAGAGTAATGTTTTAAAAGGTATTTTTAGCCCCCCCCCCCCCCTCTCGCTCTTAAAGGAAAGAAGGGTGAAAGAATTCCGCAAAATCTCTTTATATTATGAATTAGATACATAAAACTGACTCACACGTCAAAAATCTCCTTCCTAAGATAATTTACTGCAGAGTTATATACGAATACGTGTTTTTGTCCCCCCCCCCCATCCCCTAAGGGGCGGTAGGGGGAAATTTCACAAAATCACTTTGTAGTGTGTGATGAATACGCATAAGCAGCTCACACATCAAAAATTGCCATTCTAAGATAATTTGGAACAGAGTTACGTATGGAAACATGTATTTACCCCCTACCGCCCAACCTTCAAGGAGGGGGATAGCATGAAATTTCAAATAATCTCTTTGTAGTTTGTGTGTATTGAGTACGCATAGCCAATCGACATATTGAAGAATCGCTTTCCTGAGATAATTTGGAGAACAGTTACATTTTTAAAACGTATTTTTTGCCCCCACCCCCACCCCCATTCTTAAAGGGGGAAAGGGAAATTTCACAAAATTCTTTTATAATGCATGTTGGGAACGCATAATCATCCTGCGCATAAAAAATCAAATAAGATAGTTCGGAGCAGACGTTACGCATGGAAACATGATTTTGCCCCCCCCCCTCCAAAAAAAAAAAAAAAAAACCTTCAAGGAAGATAAGGTGAAATTTTACAAAATCCCTTTGTGTGACTTGAGTACCCATAACCAAATTGACCTATCAAAAAATCGCTATTCTGAGGTAATTTGGAGCATTAAAAGTGTTTTTTTGAACACCCTCCCACACCCTTAAAGGGGGGAGGGAAGAGAATATTTCGTAAAATCCTTTTACAGTGCGTGTTGGGAACGTATAAACAACACACACGTAAAAATTAATCTTACTGAGATAATTTGAAGCAAAGTTATGCTTGGAAACATATTTTTTGCCCCCCACCCCCAAGGAAGGAATAGGATGGTATTTTGCAAAATCTCTTTGTAGTATGTGTCTTGAGAACGCATAATCAATCGACATATCGAAAAATCGCTATCTTGAGATCATTTGGAGCAGAGTTGCTCTTATAAACGTGTTTTTACCCCCCCCCCCTTCCTTAAAGGGGGGTGAGGGAAAAATTTCGTAAAATCCCTTTATAGTGCGTGTTGGGAACGCATAAAAAACCCCAAACATAAAAATTAATCTTACTGAGATAATTTGAAGTTATGTTTGGAAACGTGTTAATATCCCCCCCCCAAGGGGGGAAGGGGGAACTTTTGCAAAATCACGTTACAATGGGTGTTGTGCATACGTAAATAAGACACACACTAAAATTTGTGACCTCAGCTCCTATAGATTTTCCCTGACGAATTTAGAGCTATAAAGGGGGGCTGGAATTTCCCCACGTAACTTCCCCCCAAAATTAAAAATCACAAAAAAAAAAAAAAAAAAAAAAAAAAAAAAATGCGTTTTTGGAAATATTCTCAAGAAGACGCTTGGCGGTTTTCTATATCTTTGCGCAATTATAGGTAGAGTTTTATAAGAATCCGTTTTTGGTAAATTTGCCACCGAAAATCATTTTTACCCCCCCCCCCCCTTAAAAATCCAAACTTCCAAAATCACAGAAAGTGATTTTTTTTGTACTTTTTTTGGTTTTTGTACTTTTCTGTACAGTTTTTTTTTTTTTTTTTTTTTTTTTTTGGTGAGTGTAATTTCACGAAATTTCTTTGTAGTGTGTCTTGAGTACGCATAACCAATCGACATATATAAAATCGCTATCTGGAAATAATTTGGAGCAGAGTTACTCTTAAAGCGAGTTTTTGTCCCCCCCCTCACTCTCAAAGGGGGAAGGAAAAATTTCGTAAAATCTCTTTATAGTGCGTGTTGGGAACGCATAACTACCCAAACATAAAAATTTGTCTTACTGAGATAATTTGAAGCAAAGTAATATGCTTGAAAACGAGTTTATTGTCCCCCCTCGCCCCCAAGGGGGGGGGAAATGGGAGAATTTCGCAAAATCCTTTTACAATAAGTGTTGGATACACGTAAATAAGCCACACATTAAAATTTGTGACCTCAGCGTCTATAGATTTTCCCGGACGAATTTAGCGCTAAAAGGGAAGCTTGAATTGTGCCCCTTGTAACTCCCCCCCCCCCCCCTAAAATCGAAAATCGCAAAAATCTAAAATGAATTATTGGAAATAACCGCAAGAAGACGCTTAGCGGTTTTTTATATCTTTGTGATATTATTGGGAGAGTTGTACTCGAAAATCCATATTTTATTAAAGTTTCCACCGAAAATCGTCTTCTCCCCCCTCTCCTCGTTAAAAATACAATATTCCAAAATCGCAGAAAATGATTTGTTTTGTATCCCCAACTACAATTTCTTTACCGTGAAATAATTTGGAGCCGAGTTATGTTTATAAAGGTTTTTTTGCCTTCTGCCCCCTCAGGGGGGAACGGAGGGGTATTTCGCAAAATCCTGTCAGGGTCCTAAAACCAACCTGCTCACCAAAATTTGTGACTCTATCTCTCATAGAATCGCCAGGCTGTGTTGAGTCAGTGAATCAATGATTTTACTCTTTTATTCCCCCTCACCCCCAAGGGGGTAAAGGGAGGACTTTCGAGAAACCCCGTTACAATGGGTGTTGGATTCATGTAAATAAGCCACACACTAAAATTTGTGACCTCAGCTCCTACAGATTTCCCCAGACGAATTTAACGCTAAAAGGTGGGGGGCTAGAGTTTGCCCCTCTTAACTTCCCCCCAAAATCGAAAATCGCAAAAGAAGAAAAACGAGTTTTTGGAAATATCCTCAAGAAGACGCTTGGCGGTTTTCTATATCTTTGTGCTATTATTGGTAGAGTTTTACTCGAAAATCCGAATTTTGCTAAACTTGCCTTCGAAAATCGTTTTTACCCCCCCCCCCCCCTCCTTAAAAATCCAAAATTTCAAAATCGCAGAAAATGATTTTTTGTACTCAAGTCTAGTCTCTCGAACTGCATTTTCTTCACCGTGAAGTAAGTTAGAGCTGTGTTATGCTTATAAAGGTGTTTTTACCTTTTGCTCCCCCCCCGCAGGGGGGGGGGGGGGAATGGGGGGGGATATTTCGCAAAATTCCGTCTTAGTGCGTGTCAGGGTCCTAAAACCAACCTGCTCACCAAAAATTGTGATTCTATCACCCATAGAATCGCCATAGCTGTGTTGAGTCAGTGATTAGTGAATTAGTAAGTTTACTCTTTTATATATAGATAAATATTGTTGGAGTGAAAATACATGAAAAAACTGGAGGAGCGTAATAGCAGCTTCAACGAAAGTTGTTCTTGGCAATGAACTTAGCGAAGTTCTTGGCATCTTGTAAAGAGTGACCAAATTTGACAAAAAATTTTAATTTAGGAGTCACAAAATCCGGAAACACTTTCTTGATCTTAAATGGAGTTAACTAGCTTATTTGTTTCAAAGTACCGATTTCTCGCCACAAATCTTCCCCAAAAAGTATAAAAGGAGGCCACCTGCTTTCGGTGGAGTGATTGCCATTGATCTCTGAGTCGTGTGTTTCTGAATGAGAGATTGTGCAATAAGCTGTTTTCTGAAAAAGCTATAGTCGGGCTTCTTGGTGTATAAAAGCATTTTTCCCGACGTCTGTGATGCGCGTAATAATTTTATTGGATTGTTCTGGGATTAATTATCGAATAAAGCACCATTCATCAGAACATGCCATCAGAATATCGACTGTTTAGGAACTATTTACCACACGCACGAAATTACAATATTTTCATTACAATGTTCATAATTAATTAGATGTACCAGGAAGTCACGTGGGGATCACATCCGAATTTTTTTTTCTATATGTATAATTCTTACTCCTTTTTAAGGCTATTTCCCTTTCTTTTAGACATCTACTTTCAGCCAAGATCTCTTCAAGACATAAGAACAGAGCAACAAAACAGCACAATATCTTCATTGTCAGCAACATTGGAGTAGTCTATAAAAAAAAATAATAATAATAAAAAACGAAAAAAATAAAGTAAGAAACCAAGAAACAAAATCCAGAATTCACGTATGAAATATGGAACTCTTTCCAAGATCATCATTAATATTAAAAGTTTATATTTAATATTCACTTATTTAAAATTGATTTATGTAATAGTTTTAATTAAATTTTCCTTATGCCCAGCAAGTTGCAGCTCGTATATGAATTATAGCAGTACTTTGTGGACATCACAACAAAACTTTCTGTTATATCATTGTATATAACGGTGCCACTTACTGTTTAACATGCACAGATGTTTAATCACATCTTAACTTAATAAATATTTTCAAGTGAAATTTGGTGTAATTTTAATAGATGTAGCCATATGGAAAATTACAGACATTGAGAAATAGCAGCGCCAATTATCACCCAATATACATCCAAATAAAGCCAGAATCTGCTTTCATAATGGTTATCTTATATATCAAGTTTGGTGTGCTTATATATCATAGAAAGTTGAAATTTAACCTTTGTATTCTGGGGTAAATTGGATGATTGGATGAAAGCCATCCTGAGATATGGCTTTCCTTTAAATGGGAGAAATCACAGTGTACCTGTTGAGCGGTTTGCACCAAAAGTTGATAGGCATTCATTTATGTCAAACGGCACTTACCATAAATTTATATGAAATTATGTGCAGTAGTTTATGAGATACAGTTGTCACAAAATTTTTGGGACACGAACACACAGATAGACAGACATTTTCCGCATTTTCTAAAATTTGTCAAATCATGTTCTGGACCTTTCAAAACGTGTAAATCCACCTAAAACCTGAAGTCAAAAATTTTTATAAATCCAATACTTTCTTCTATTGAATGTAGAAGAAAGTAAATACAGGTTATAAAAGTCATGTAGTTTGTCCATTGTATAGAAGCAGAGAGCATATTTAAGAAGGGAAAGGATCGAAACGCAATGCATAATGTTTTGCACATCCATTGGTTGGATTTTGATCCAATGTGGATTATTTTTTTTATAAATTTGACATTTTCCATACAAAGCACCAGCAAGTAGATATTTGTTGAATTAAAATATAACAATAATAATAATGATCATCATAAGATAAAAAAACTTTTTTTATACCATGTTTTTAAATTTTCTTTTGAATCATAGCTATAAAACTACATTAGCATTTTATCAATGTGTATAAAATTTTTAAATTGAGAATGACACCAATTTTTGTGAGATGCATAATTCAACTTTTTATAATTTTTTAACCTTCATGTTTAATTAAATGTATTTATTTTTATGTCGAAAGAAAATAAACTCGTAAATTTTTTAGCAACAATAAAATTATAGCCAATATTTTAAGGGCTATTTTTAAGCTATTAGGAGGTTATTATTTTCATATCTTCATTAATTAAAAGAAAACTAATCAAAAATTCGAAAATCGGGCTTCGAAGTATTGTGTTGTTATCGGATTCTGAGCTATTCTGAAAGTTTCAAATGTCTAGCTAGTAGTGACGTTAGTTAAAAATCGATTACAAGATTTGTACCGGATAAACAAGAATGAAGTTAATAAAAACATGGTAAAAAAACATTGACTGCTTCATACTTACTTGTGCATTGTTCATGTACCGATTGCAATTCATTAATCCGCTCCACAGTTTTGCCTACAGCAGGCATATAGAAAAAGTATGATTGAAATCCTTCAGTACTTTTCATTTTTTAGAATTTTTAGATGTACATTTTCTAATAATAGAAATTTGAAGCTTCTAATCCATTTATTTATTTTTTTCTCTCTTTTTTTTTTTTTTTTTTTTTTACACGTAAAATAATGTTTATAGTAAAATAAACAATATGCAATTATAAAGACTCTTTTAAGAAATAAAAGGATATGCATTTCCTTCTCTTTCTTATTTCATTTCTTTCTTTCTTCTTCTTCTTCTTCTTCTTCGTAATATTATTTTATAGATTATTTAGTAATGTTGTTTAAAATAATCCAGTGTGGCCCTTGTACTTATTTATCTTACATTGTTAGTTATAGAAACAGTTTACTTTGGCATATGTTTTTGTGTGAGATGAATTACTTCCACCTTGAACCCCGCGTTTGAATACAGTACAAAGATATATATAGAATATTTAAAGTTGTTATTAAATGGAAAAAATGTTTCGAGAACTCTCAATTATAGCACACTTTGAAATACACTATTCTTAATTAAAATTTTCAAATGCCATTTTCATATGATCTTCGAAAACCAAATTTAAACTTCCTTTATTTATTTGTACTTAAATTACACGGATAACAGACACACAGACCAACCATTAAAAATATGACTTCCGCATTCAGAAGACGTCTAAACACGCAATTATAGCAAAAATTTAAAGGCAAATTCTAAACTTTAAAACAATATTTTGTTTCCCATGTAAGTAAGAGAAATTAATTATCATTTTAAAGCAATTTTTCTAGGTACAGTGTAATTTACTAAAGCATTTTCATCAATTATATCCAATCCAAAAGAATGTATTTGCCTAATTTTGGATATAACTCTACGTTGTCTGTAAATTATATAAGTCCCAACATAGTGTACTGGAAATTGGCAGAATAACAGAAATGCATATTACCACATTAAATTAACTTCGAGAAACTTCTAGATACAGCCACTAATAAATCCAAATTCTTTTGTGTTGCCCCGTAATCGAAATGGTGAATTCTAATCCTATCATATTCTATACAAATAATGGCTTTGTGCCTATAAGAAATATATGTTTATTTTATTTCGTTTAGTGAAGTCTAAAGGTGTTAAAATGTATCTATAAGAAATTTTGCTCATATACATAATATCTATATAATATTTTACTAACGTGGTCCAGTTACGATTAAATTTTGTTGAAGCGATACGATAGTGACATATTTAATAAAATACTCGAGATAAAAAATAATATTTATCGGCAATATTTAAGCACGCGGACTTAGTTCAATGATTTAATCAGAAAAATGACGACATTTGCCTGATGAGATCTTTTTATAGGAAAATTGCATCTTTACAACCATTTCACGCGTCATTTTAAAGCTAGCAATATTTTAAATACAGTACCTGCCGCTTATTAAAATCACATTCGTTCTGATCGAAAGTGAATTTATTGAACGGCTGATTTTTTATATCCGGTGAACGTTCCTGCACTCGAGAAAAAGGTGTTATTTCCTTGAATTTGAAAAGAAATTTCAAAAGACACCAAATAATGGAATTAATGAACATTATTAATTAATTTTTAACACATAATTATTTAACTGTTCCTTCAAAATAAAATAATTAAACACATCCCAAGCTCCAATGCGCTTTACTTTGAGTAAAATCATCATTACTTTGCTAAAAGTTCACGCCTTTCTTTAAAATTTAATTTTTTTTCCGTTTAAACGTCTTGTTTCTTAGTTATTTCAGAATAAGAATTAGAAATTGTCTTTTAATAATTAAAAATTAAATTCAAAAATCCCTGGTGAATTAAATCACATTCGTAACTTATTACCGCGCTCTGAAGAATACATTCCTTGAAATTATTCCTAAGACAAGTGAGAAAGCATGTTTAATTGCTGCAAATGTTAAATTGAATGTTGTAAATGTAAAATTTCTCGACAAAGAGAGATAACGGAGCGATTTTTGTATTTAATTTATTTTTTATTTAAAAAAAATAAAATTCATAGTATAAATAAAAATTTGCTCAGCATGCATAAATGGTATTTTTGCTGCTAAAGAAATTTTTTTGAGTTTATTAACCAACGATGCTGATTTTATTAAGCGGTAGTTTTAAAATTGGTTTTCATTGATTTTTTTCCGGTCCTTGTAATTTGATCAGATTAAGCAGCTGATTTCATTAAACAGTGATTTTATTAAGCGGCGGTTACTGTATATAACAGAATATGAATTATTGTCAAACGCATTGACTAAAAAACGCAATAATAAAAATTATAATAAAAATAGGTATCAGTTTTTTTTTAACAAAAAATTATGTGAAAATAAAGAAATAAGCAAAAAAGCATCATCAACATGGAGCAAAAATCGCCATTGGGGGCCTTATACTAAAACTGTACTACATGCGCAAGTATGAAATTTGGGTCGTCACACATGAATTTTGTTTTGAAACCTTTCTTTGAATGGTTTTGTTTTCACTATCGCCAGGGGTTAATCCAGGTTTTTGAAAATGGTACCCCATTTGTGAATTTTGAAAATAATTTGTGAAAATTAAAAATGCCTAGTGAACAAATTAACCGAAGTGCACAAAGTAATTTAAACAGTTTTAAAATACCAATAAAAATATAAAAGTTGTAAAATAGAGTTATATTTATGTTGATTGGGTAAATACCTAAATTGAAGCTGTTTATAATTTTTTTGTAAAATATTTGTGTATGCATATTACGTGACATTTCAAACCATCTAAGACATCACATATAACAGACTCGTTTCAAAAGTCACAAATTTTAAAGATCTCAACTAGCAATGGATAAATGCTTTATTCTCTAATAAGCAAATAATATTCATCATACCAAATGCTATAATATAAAGCTATTATATATACGTTCTCCCTCCTCTCATTTTGTGTCACTTTGACAATTTTTAAACAGTAATGAAGGAAAAGCTAAACGTCCAATTTCAGGGTATTTGGGAAAATCCTGGGTCCTCAGGACCCATGAGTTCCGAAGATCTGGGTCCTTCTTTCAAAAAAAAGGGTCGTATATACTATAAAGATATAAATTAAAATTATCTTATTGTAGTTAAAAGATATTTTTTTATGAATTTTTCATCAGCTCTTTTTGAGATTTCCTTAAAACTATTATGTAGGAGGTTTTTGCTGTTTAAAAACAACTGGAAATATTTAGCCCAGTGTGTTCTGGAACCAGAAAGGAAAAATTAACAAAAGAAAGTACAGTATAATAGCTATACATGTATATAAATAGCTATACATGTACTAAATACATTTTATTTTCAGTGATATAAAATGCCATAAAAAAAAAAAAAAAAAAAAAGTCCTTGAAATTATCAGCATTAGGATAACAAAAAAAAAAAAAAAAAAAAAAAAGAGAAGGAAGGAAAAGAAAATTTTGAAATAAACTAATGTTTGATTACAAAGATTGTCAATATTTTGAATTTTTAAATAACATTTTTCACCACTTTTCTAAAATAAAACTGAAATTATTTTTATTATTATTATTTAACGATTAAATTAATTAAAAATTATTTAAAAAAATAGTCTGTTATGGCCTTCACAAAACTTTCTTCTGTATCATTCTATATTACAGGGCCACTTACTGTTTAACATGCACAAAAATTCAAACATAGCTTCTAACAGTAAATATTTTTATTTATCTGTGGAATTTGATGCAGATTTAATCAACAGATGCTGAAATGTAGCCAAGTGGAAAATAACAAAAGGTGAGTAATAGCAGCGCCACCTGTAGGCCAATATACATCAAATTAAGTCAATAACTGTTTTGGCGCATTTATATGCCATAGAAGTTGAAAATTAGTCTTTCTATTTACGCGCGCAGCAGCGCCACCTGTCGGCCGATATGAACCCAAATTGAATCAGCATAGTATTTCACAGTAGTCCTTTCATATACCAAGTTTTGTGCAATAAATGGTAATAGAATATGAAATATAGTCTTCCCATTCAAGGGAAAAACTGCAGTATAACAGCGCCCCCTATCGGTCGGTATGCACCAAAATTGAATGAGCATAATTTTTCATAATGGCCTTCTCACTTATCAAGTTTTGATCGAGTATATATGATACAACCTTAGATATAGTCTTCCCTTAAATGGAAAAAATCGTATCGTCACCTGTTGAGTGATTTGCACCAAAATTTGATAGACACTAATTTATGTCTAAGTGAAACTACATATAAATTCATATGAAATTGTGTTCTCTAGTTCTTGAAATATAATCGCCACAAATTCTTGTCCCACACAAATAGAATTTTCTAAAAATTATCAAATCTTGTTCAGGACCTATCAAAACGTATAAAACCATCGAAAACCGCAAGTAAAAAAAATATTTATGAAACCAATTTGTTTTTCTATTGAATACAAAATAAAGTAAAAATTGAAGTATGGCGTTTCCGGAAAAAACGGGAAAGTTGGTAGCTATGTTCATGCCTTTCATTTCACTGGAACAACCAGACGTTAACAGCGACCTGTGCGATTAATATGAAAAAATGTATATTATTTTCGTCCTTTTGTAAAAACTTATTAGATTATAATTACCGAAATAATTATTGAAGTAATAATTTATCATGGTCCTCTTAAATCCGGAATTGCAAGGATCGCGGCAATTTTGAATTTTACAGATTTGTGAAAACTGATTTTTGATAATAAAAGAAACATGCCACATGCTATTTTTACTCCTTAAAATGAAATTATACTTAATTTGGCGAATTAAATAATAAAATAGGAGACATGCACTCCGGAATTTTATAAAAACCCGTATTTTTCAGTTTCTTGGGGGGTGGGGGGAATTATTAAAAGTATAAAGATAAATATTCTATGATTTTGTATAATGTCAATAAATTTTAATATTATCCCTTTTATAGTTAGTTCTTAGCTCTCAAAAGAAATAAAGATGTACAGATGAGAGTTACGCTAGTCTGCATGCGGCCTGCTTCAAGGTCAAAGAGCAACGTGTTATGTAGAAGTAGGTCAGTGATTCTGTTAGGATCTTGAAGGAGTGTGTTTATTATCATTTAGCCAAGTCAAGAGATAACGGAATATTGAGCGTTATTTATTTATTTTATTCAGTGATTTTATTATTAAATATAATAGATACTTTTACTATGATTAAATATTGGACAAATGAGCACGCGTTTCCGGAAGTCACCGTGGAATGTCCATGTCCAACTGTCTTGCAGAAATCATTTATAATCTAAGTAATTGTTATCGCAAAATCGAAACAACATAAAAAAAAAAAAAAAAAAAATCAAAAGCTATTTTTAAACGCATGTGAACGATTTTACAGAACGCTCATCCCACACACACACAAAAAAAAATCTTTCTTTCGTTTGAGGATGAATTTTATTGCGCATCCCCTAGGCACCATATTAGTATATTTAGCTTCCCACCTTTGATATTTTTTGCGTAATTTACGCGCTATAGCATATCTGTGGCATTAATTTACTCCATTTACTAACTTCTTTTATACCTCATTTCTCATTTGTAAAACTTCATTGCAGTAGAAAATTGAGAAATTGCATATATGTTGACAGGTTAACACCAAAAAATGTCAAGTCAAATTGTTAAAAGATAGAATAAATGTATAAATAAATTGCATTTAAAAAAAAAAAGTAAAAACTTAAACACACACAAGATAGGACTGGTCAAAATTGTATTATAGACAGTTTTCCAACTTTTTTTAATCATCTGTAAAATTATATTTATTTAACCAAAAGAAAATGTGATAATTTATTTTAAATTTTATGTTGTCGCAAAGCAATAGAACAGTAAAATCTTACTGAAATTCTTTATGGAGTTAGACCCTTTATAAAAATTCTTGAATTGCATATACAGACTACTGTAATCACATTTGCTCAACCATTTTATTTCTTCCAATGAACTTAGAACGCAGCAGAAAAGACAGAGGCTAAGCTTTGAAACAGAGCTTCTGTTGGCGATTCATTACGTGAGGATGCGATTCGGAGTATCGGCACTTTTTACTATAACCTTTTTGAATCGGAACTTTCTTTTCTCGTCTAGAAACATAGTTTCTTTTTTTTTTTTTTTTTTTTTGGGGGGGGGGCACTAGTTGCCTGTGTATGTTTATCATATTGCAGAGAAATACTCTTTTATTTTTTGAAAGAATGTGGTTTTTCGACCATTTTCCAAATTTCGGCTGAGCGCTGAGCTTTGATACAGGGCACGCATTGGCGATTCGTTTTGTAGTGATGTGATTCAATGATGAGATTCGGTTATGCGGCACTTTTTACTAGTAATCTTTTTGTATATGAATCGGAACTACGCTTTTGCGTCTCGGAACTGTTTTTGTTTTCGTGCCGACCGATCGTGTTCGAGTGTGTTTTTCGTACAGGATTGATTCTTTTTCTTTACAGCAGAAAAGGGTTACAAAGGATTTTTGTTGTTTCTTCTTCAGAGCGAGATGTTCCAAAAATATAAAGAAAATGTAAGTTTCAAGTGAGATTTTTTTTTTTTTTTTTTTTATCACTAAGAATGGACTTTTTGAAAGTGCCGTTTTGCCGAAAATTTATTTTGTGAAGGTACCGCATCGCTGAAAATTCATTTTGTGAAGGTACCGCATCGGCGAAAATTGACTTTGTGAAGGTACCGCATGGCCGAAAATTGAATTTGTGAAAGTGCCGCAAAGCGGCACTAAATTCGTTCTGGATAAACCCCTGCTATCGCACAATATCAATTTGGTTCTAATAATAATTTGACATCTGGTGAATTACAATTCAAATTGGGTTGGTAAATTGGTATAACATTTATGAGTTTCAAGTTGATATTTGATAACTTTGAGGCCTATAGTTACAATGACTTTCGTTTTGATTGGTTCATATTACAAAAATGTACAGAAACAAGTGCATAATATTTTGTAGGCATAAGACATATCAAACATCCATGCCCGTACCAGGATTCAAACCTGAAGGTCCAGAAAGCAGCGCCCTACCGACTGAACCACCATGCCAGTGAGTTTCAAGTTTTAAATGTAAATAAAAAGAAAATATATAATAAAGTGCGAAAATTTTGCACGGGTTTGCTAGTATCTGAACAATTTTGAATGTTCCCGTATACGAACTATTTGTCTGATATCAACAAAAAGTATAAAATGATATCCTCATATGATGAAGATTCAGAGCACAGATTTTGGACTTTCTGGTAACATTTGTTTTTTTAGTCATGTAGTTAACAGATTCACAGGCCCACATACACAGACCAACAACTAAAAACCTGATTTTCGTATTCATTAAAATAAAAGACTTAAGAAATGTTAAGGACGGATGCACAGCATAATTCGTTACCAAAATTCCTGTTAGGCACGTAGTATAAGAATATCCAATATCAATAAATATATGAAATATAAACTTTCAAAAGAGCTTCAGCTTGAAAATAATCGACGATTTTCTCTTTATTATTTGAGACTCTATAGAAAAAGTTACAACGTATGTCTTTAATACAAGAATTTAGAAAATTTCATTTCTACATTTTATCCATTTTTGTAGCCCTGTATATCAAAAATTAAAAAAGATAGGGTTTTACTAATTGGTACAGATTCATATCTCTACGGTGCTAATAAATGAGCCCAATTTCATAGAAATCTGAAGGGGTCAAGTTTTTAGCGTCGTTGATTAGACATGGAAAAACCCATTCGTAACCAAAATTCCTGTGAAGCACGCAGTAGTGTACATGTGATTTTAATGTGACGTACTGGGACGTACATGTGTAATGGGACCCACATGACGTAATGGGACGTACATGTGACGTACAATTCCTGTGAAGCACGCATGAGTATACAATATCAATAAATATATGAAATATAATCTTTCAAAAGAGATTCAGCTTGAAAATAATCGACGATTCTCTGTTATTCATACTAAGTTATCAATTGAGACTCTAGAGAAAAATTTACAACGTATGCCTTTAATAAATTAAAACAGACATGGAAACGATATAACGATATACATCCCTTATTTAGCTCTTAATGGTATAGGAATGGGATCTTCCTCAAGCCAAGACTTAAAAAAAGTATATCAAAATCTAGCATTCGTTAAGAAGTTATAGATAAACTTACACCTTCTCAAAAAAAAAAAAAAAAAAAAAAAAGACAAACATCTTTTGTTTAAATCCCAATGATTTCATAAAGGAATTTTTCTCAGGCTATGCTTTTTCTAACAAGAAAACAACAAAAGAAAAAGTATCAAAATCGGAGCATCCATGATAAAGTTATAGGTGGACAAAAAGCACGAAAATAGACACACCGACATACAGGGTGCCATGCATAGTCTGTACACAGCCTTTAACCTTTAACTGCTGAAAAGCTGCAGCTATAATCATAAAAGTTGTGTCTATGTTCAGAAAAGTGACTATGTGTTACTAGATGTGACTGCTTACAGCGCCACTTGGTGGAAAACGACGAAGTTAGCGTTTCTATCTCGAAAACGGTATGAGATAGAGAAATAAAAAAATTAAAAACAACGTTGAAGGGCATCATCGACTTAGTATTAAAATACATCTTATACACATGGATGCTGAAAATAGAACGTTTAAAACGGAAATTTGTGTGTTCACGATTTCTTATACTGTGACATGAAAAAACGACCTAAGAAACTAGTTATCACAAGATACCTTTATTTTTCTTGTTTAAGGGGCCGCTTCACTGACCGTCGCCGGAAGCTCAAGCCAATGTTTTCCTATGGAGAATTTTTTTTAATTATAGCTCATTAATAAATTCATAATTTTAAATTCTGTTTTCACATTCAGAAAATTCACAATTGTTAAATTGGCCGCCGTTTTATGAAAACAGATTTTTTTAATTTTTAATATTTTATTTTTATGCAGTAACATGCAAAATTTCACATATTAAAAATTCGTATTTTACAGCTTCAAAATAAAACATTTAAAATTTTAAAAATCCATTTTTAGAAAACGGCGGCCAATTTAACAACTGTGAATTTTCTGAATGTGGAAACATAATAAAAAAATATGAATTAGTTAATGAGTTATAATTGAACAAAATTCTCTATAGAATAACATTGGCTTGGGTTTACGGCGACGGTCAGTGAAGCGGCCCCAGCGCGTTAGCTGAAATGCACATCTGGACCGTTGTTTGAACTTTATATTGCACACGAGTCACGTGCTACGCTACAACATGCACAACCTACAGTTCAAACAAGGGTCCAAATGCACATTGTGCAGACGGGCATAAGTTTGAGCATTGAAAATAAAGATAATTGGTGATAATCAGTTTTTTTTTTCTGTCTAAGATCGTTTCGGTACGTCACAGAATAGGAAACTATGCGAACAAATACACATTTTAAGCGTTCTGTTTTAACATACATGTCTACAAGGTAACTTTCCGAATTAAACCGATGATGCTCTGCAACTTTGTAATTAAACTTCCCCCTATACTGCACCGTTTTTGAAATAGGAACGTTAACTTTTTCTATCCGGTGGAGCTGCACTCGGTTGTATCTTGTAGCACATAGCCACTTTCCTATACCTAGACTCCACTTTATGCGTACAGCTGCAGTTTGAATTTTAGTCATTAAGAATTTATTTTTCGTACATATCACCAACACAGAAAATCCCAGAAAGAGTAAACAAGGAAGTGCACTTGTTATAACAAACCTACATACAAATTTGCAGCGTTCTACGCCAAACTGTTTTTGAATTATGCGAGACACACTTCACATACCTACATAAAGAAGTCGCGAAAAATCTTGCAAAATCGTTGATATCTCTAAAGTGAGAGCTCGTGTCAATACTAAAATTGATGATATTCAATTAGACTTTATGACAGGTACAAATATAAATTTGTAACATTTTACAAACATTCATTTTTCGGCTATGCGAGATACAAAATCCATTTCGAAAATTGATTTTGCAATTTTTTCATATACTTTGTATAAGGAAGAAAAAAAAAAAAAACTTCTACCGCTGCTTTTTTTTTAAATTATCGTGTCTTTTTCGCTTTCTTGGCTTATACGTAAAAACCATTTAACATAAGAACATGAAACTTGACAGTTTTTAACAATGTATGATAAACATGATGAAACAAATCTTTTATATGCCAAGAGGCATTCAATGTTAAAGTAGTTAAAAACATTTCAGTTATAAAAATTTTACAGACTCACAAACTATTTATAGATATTTTATAAAATATTTTATAAACTTATGATATTAAATGTGTACTGATAAGGATTTAAGTCCATATTCTTGATTTTTCAGGAGACGAAAAATAAAGTTAAACTAACTAAAAACTAATCAGAAGAATAGATTAGGAAAAAGGGATTATGTTGATTTATACCCTTTATACCGTTCAGTGATTGTCAACCTTCATTTAATAAAGGGAAAAAATTGAATTAAATATTTTATACAAAGATTAATGCTAAATTTCTGACTTGAATCTTTTTTTACCAATGGATTTTCTCAAAGATTAAATGACATGGATTTAAATCCTTTATACCAATCGATGGAGAATTTTTTTCTGGGTCTGACTATGTACTTAACTCAAAATCAACATTTTTGGACTTAAATCCTTTATACTTATCAGTACAGAAATATCTTAATTGATGTGTATCCCAATTTTGCTAAGATACACATCAGCTAATTGTGGTGTGCAGGATGTAAACACTTTTAGATTTTGACAAATTTTTATATTTATTTTGATTTTTTTTATATTTTATGTTTATAGCAATTTTTGTTTTTTTCCCCGACATTTCTCTTTGAACTGTAATTTTAAGATCATGCCAGTACAAATAAAACGCTTTTATTTACTTATTTATTTATTTTTTAATATAAAAAGAAACATTTTTATACACTTGTGTAAAAAAGAATTAAAATAAACCTATATCATTATAAATTTCTGTTAAAACTGACGTCGTTATAGCTTTAAAATTTTGATTGTGATTTATCTATGAATTAAATATTAATTTCAATTAATCAAATAGTTTCTTGTTTGTTTTAAATCTGTTTCATTTTTCTTGATTTTATCTTTCACAAACTAATGTGAATACACATTTAGTTTATTTTAAATTAACCGTATTTTTAATCAATATAATTCAATACAAATAGTTAAATGTCATTTACATTTCATAAACGGCTGTATATACCGACATTTCACCATGGTTTTGAATTTCTGAAAAAAGAATGTCAAAAGCGTTTGAATTATTCAGTTTTTTTTTAAAGCCTGTTAGGTAAACTGCCGCGGGGGTTGGTGAGCAGAGTGAGCAGAAGGCAAAGGTCCTTAATACAATAAATATTGCCATAACTTAACTAAAATTCTAGTAATAAGAAGTTTAATTGAAATACAGGGTAAGTCAAAATGAATATAGCGATTACAAATGACTATAACTATTTAATGGAAAAGAATTTATAGATAAGATTAACACAGAATGTAGATGGAACTTCAAAATTTTGTATACATACGTCATAGACGTTCTTTGTGACTTCCCTTGGTCACACGGACAACATCTATAGACGGTTGTCCATTTCACGCCATACATTCTGAAGCATGTCTGCAGTCACCGACGCAAGCGCATTACAAATGCGTACTTTGAGACCCTGCGATTTTTATCTATGGGTCTATGTGAAAGACATGGTGTATGTGCTTTCCATGCCCAAAACAATTGAAGAACTCAAAGTACGCATTTGTAATGCGCTTGCGTCGGTGACTGAACAAATGCTTCAGAATATATGGCGTGAAATGGACTCCGCATAGATGTCCGTGTGACCAAGGGAAGTCACCTAGAACATCTATGATGTATGTATACATAATTTTGAAGTTACATCTACATTCTGTGTTAATCTTACCGATAAATTCTTTTCCATCAAATAGTTATAGCCGTTTGTAATCGCTATATTCATTTTGACTTACCCTGTAGATATAACATTTTAAACAATAAATTATAAAAGAAAAAGAAAAGAAAAGAAGAAGAAAAAGAAAAATGAGAAGAAAAATTATAAATTCGCTTTGGAGATCTAATATTATAGCTGTACGATGTCGCTATCTTACATTGTCTATACCGTGTATTTGACGAAATATCATTACATTTGGCCAAAAATATGCAAATATGATTTGTCAATTTCAGCATATTTCCATTAAAAAATTAAATTACATTCAGCCTATCTTATTCGCTTATGGCTAACTAATAGTTTTATTGCGATTTCTTTGATGCAACAGGTAGGTATTTGGAAAACTTTTAATTGATTGCGGTGAACCACTATTGTTCATGTTTGATGCAATTACATTGGCAAAACATCCATTAGAGAAGACTTATTAAAATAGAGTCTGGTGGTAGTAAAATGGGTGAAACAACACTGTTTTGCACTATCTCTTATATTCACTCGATAAAGTTTAAGTATGTAAAATTTTTTTGATGCACTTATGAAATAGACTTATTGTTGTATCATCATTAAAGTATTTTTATTCATATTTTTAGTTCCCCATCATACTATAGGTATGGGGAACTTAGGTAATCGTGAAAAATTTCGACCTCGGTTTTTTGAATTTTTTATACGTTTTCAGGTGTGAGGAATACGAAAATGACAAAATTTTTATGGTGTCTGTCTGTAGGGTGTCTGTTAGTGTGTCAGTGTGTCAGTCCGTTAGTGTGTCAGTGTGTTAGTCCGTTAGTTTGTTAGTCTGTTAACACGATATCTCACGAACAAATGATCGCAGAGAGGTCAGATCAGTTTTAAAATATTACTTTCGATACTGGCAAGAACCCTATTCATTTGAAACATTTGAATTAAAAAACTTCGTAAGTTATGAGAAATTTACGAATTTCTTAACATGGGAGAATAGGAAAAAATTTCACTTAAACGTGCATTAAATGGAAACTTTTTACTGTAAAAATGTTGAACCAGTTTTAAAATATCAGTTTTGATGCCGGAATGAACATCAGTAACTATAAATATGCTACTTTGAAAATTTCGCAAGTTATTGGAAGTTTACGAATTTCTTAACATGGCAGTATAGGGCAAAATTTCACATAAACGTCAACTTTGAGAGATATTTTCATCGTAAAGATGTCAGACTACTTTTGAAATATTATTTAGAACACTGGCATGAATATTAATGACTGTGAATTTTCCAATATAAAAATTTCGTAAGTTATTGGAAACTTACGAATTCCTTAGCATGGCAGAATAGAGCAAAATTTCACATAAACGTCAATCTTGAGGGATATTTTTATCGTAAAGATGTCAAACCACTTTTTAAATATTATTTTGGATACTGGCATGAATATCATAGACTATGACTTTTCCAATTTAAAAAATTCGTAAGTTATTTGGAATTTACGATTTACTTAAAATGGCAGTATAAGGCAAATTTGAGCATAAACTTCCACTTTGAGGATCATAAATACGTTAGACAACTTCAAAATTACATTTATGATATTTGTTTGAACTTGATTGAATACAAATATTGTAATAGGAAAATTTCGTAAATTTTTCGTAATTTACGATTTTATCAACATAGCGAAATTGTAAATTTTTCATATAAATATGAATTTTGAGGTTTATTGCGTTGGAAATAGTAGCATGAAAACTAAACAACAGCATTGACCCTGATAAAATAAATTAATGGGTTAGAATAAGATAAATATATCGAAGTGAACGGTGGATAGCCTATTAGGCGGGGATTTCATTCTGTCACTGTATCAAGCTTTGGTCAAATTCATTTCTTTTAACATGATTATAATATGTCTCCCACTAGAAATTTAAGAGAACATAAATATGATGGGGAACTGAGCAGAGTCCACCTATGCCAACTAGTTTAATATTTAAATAGCCAAACTTTAATCACTTTTTAATACCCATTTTACACCAGGGATGGGGTAAAATGGGTAATGATTAAAAAATGTTTATCATTATCGCAAGAGAAATGAAAAAAATCTGGAGTGACTCCACTCGACTTTCCGAACATTGAGTAACTAACAGTTTTGTAGATAAAATAAAGAAAGAGGAATTGCTAAACAAACAAAAGAGAGAAAACCATAATAGAGTGTTTTTTTCTCCATATATCACACGAGGTTTTATTTAACGCTACTGAACTTTGAGCCCATAGATCATAATGATAAAGAATTTTTCGTTTTGTCCCTGTAAAAATCTATAGATGCTAGATTCACCAAAATGCTTATAGTTAGTGCAACAGTGATTTATAATATTCATACAAATTTTCAGCTCAATTGAATAAGGCGTTTAGATGCTATCGCACTTTTAAAAATTTGGTCTCATAGGCCATAATGATAAAGAATTTTTCTTTGTGTCCCTGTAAAAAAACTGTAGTGCTAGATTCACCAAAATCTATACAGTTGGTGCAAATGCGACCTATAACATGTGTACAATTTTTTTGCTCAGATTAATAAGGCGTTTAGACGCTATCACACTTTTAAAAATTTGGCCCCATTGGCCTTAATGATAAAGAATTTTTCTTTGTGTCCCTGTAAAAAAACTATAAGTGCTAGATTCTCCAAAATCTATACAGATTGAGTATCTGTGACCTATAATATGGGTATAAAATTTTTGCTCAATTGAATAAGGCGTTTAGATGCTATCGCACTTTTAAGATTTTGGTCCCATAGGCCATAATGATAAAGAATTTTTCTTTGTGTCCCTGTAAAAAAACTATAAGTGCTAGATTCACCAAAATCTATAGGGTTCGTACTATGGTGACTTACAATATACGTACCAACTTTCAGGTTAATCGAACAAAGCCTTTAGACGCTAGCGTGTTCACAGACATACACACATACACACATACACACACACATACATACATCATCGTAAAAATAGTGAAAACGGACTCAGGGGACCTCAAAACGTATAGAAACATCAAAATCTCGAATTCGGATTTTTGACATGATTACAATACTTTCCTCACTATAGTGTTCGGAAAGTAAAAATATTTTATTCTGAAACAAGAATGAATTTAAATTACAATTTACATTAAAAATATTTAACAACCTCGATTATTATGCCGTGGTTTCTTTAAAATTTTAATATAAGACCTCATAATTAAACTTGTGTCATCATTTTATAGGAAAAATTACCTCACTAAATGTTGATAGTTCCACAATGAAATCATCCCAGTCCTTGTCAACAATCTGACCATTAAATTTATTGATTAAACTGCATAGATCATTACTCAGTTACTTAACAATATTTCAGACGAATTGATCTGAAGGTAGCTTTCACAGAATAAAGTTTTGACGCAAATGGATTTTGATGTAAATGGAATTTTTTTTTTCTTTTTCTATCCATCAATCTATCATTTTTTAAAAATCTTGTCAATTTTTACTTTCTTTTATATGTAAGTAGTATGTTGTGGCCACCACAAGACTTTCTTCTATATTTTCCTATACAAATTCACGCAGTAACAATATTAAAAAAAAAAAGATTTTTTTTCATTTTTTTTTTTTTTGTTAAAAGTAAAAAAAATCGATAACTTTGTTTTAAATTACCACATATTTATAGTTCAACCATTCGTTTTAAAGGTATTGACGAGACCTTTCGAAAGATACCGATCTTGAAAATTTACACCCCCCCCCCTCCGGGGGGGGTACTTCCCCCTAGGAGTGGGAAGCGATGCCCCAAATTTTTCCCCTAATTAACTACTACTATTATCAATAATTCATATTAATTTCACAATCACAGGTTAAGAATAACTCTCATTATGTACATTTATACAAAATTTTTTCCTATACTGCCATGTTAAAAATTTAGAAAATATACGATCACAGCGCCACCTGCTGAGCGATTGATCCCCAAATCTAATCAGCCTCAGTTTATGTCAGGGGCCAACTAAATACCAAGTCTGGTTAAATTTCGTTTATTAAAAAAAAAAAAAAAAAAAAAAAAAAAAACGATTTTTTTCTAATTTTTTTTTTTTGTTAAAAGTAAAAAAAATACGATAACTTTGTTTTAAATTATCACAGATTTATAGTTCAACCATTCGTTTTAAAGGTATTGACGAGACCTTTCGAAAGATACCCATCTTGAAAATTTACTCCCCTCGAGGGGGGACTTCCCCCCCCCACGGGGGGGTGGCGAGGCTCCTACGCATACAAATTTTTTTTCCCAGTTGACTATCTCTATTTTAAATAATTCTTGTAAATTTCATAATGATTACTAAAAAATAATTCTCTTTATGCACATTTATACAAAATTTTGTCCTATATCACCATGTTAAAAATTTAGAAAACGCGGGATGGCAACGCAACCTGTAAGACAATTTTTACCAAAAGTTGATAGGCACTAATTTATGTCAAGGTACAACTACATACCAATTTGTATGAAATTCTGTGCAGTAGTTCTTGAGATACAGTTGCCACAAAATTTTGTCACACACACACACACACACACACAGACAGACAGACAGACAGACATTTTCTAAAAATGGTCAAATCGTGTTCTACAGCTCTCAAAACGTGTAAATTCATCAAAAACCCGAGGTCGAAAATTTTTACGAATCCAATACTTTCTCTATATTACATATAGAAGAAAGTAATATAGAGAAAGTATTGGATTCGTAAAAATTTTCGACCTCGGGTTTTTGATGAATTTACACGTTTTGAGAGCTGTAGAACACGATTTGACCATTTTTAGAAAATGTCTGTCTGTCTGTCTGTGTGTGTGTGTGTGTGTGTGTGTGTGTGTGACAAAATTTTGTGGCAACTGTATCTCAAGAACTACTGCACAGAATTTCATACAAATTGGTATGTAGTTGCACCTTGACATAAATTAGTGCCTATCAACTTTTGGTAAAAATCGTCTTACAGGTTGCGTTGCCATCCCGCTTTTTCTAAATTTTTAACATGGTGATATAGGACAAAATTTTGTATAAATGTGCATAATGAGAATTATTTTTTAGTAATCATTATGAAATTTACAAGAATTATTTATAATAGAGATAGTCAGCTGGAAAAAATTTTTTGTATGCGTAGGTGCCGCGCAACCCCCCCTGGGGGGGAAGTCCCCCCTCGAGGGGAGTAAATTTTCAAGATGGGTATCTTTCGAAAGGTCTCGTCAATACCTTTAAAACGAATGGTTGAACTATAAATCTGTGATAATTTAAAACAAAGTTATCGATTTTTTTTACTTTTAACGAAAAAAAAAAAAACAAAAAAAATCTTTTTTTTTTTTTTTTTTTTTTTTTTTTTTTAACGAAATTTAACAAGACTTGGTATTTAGTTGGCCCCTGACATAAACTGAGGCTTATTAGACTTGGGGATCAATCGCTCAACAGGTGGCGCTGTGATCGTATTTTTTCTAAATTTTTAACATGGCAGTATAGGAAAAAAATTTCGTATAAATGTACATAATGAGAGTTATTCTTAACCTGTGATTGTGAAATTAATATGAATTATTGACAATAGTAGTAGTTAATTAGGGAAAAGAATTTGGGGCATCGCTTCCCCCCCCCCCCCCCGGGTGGGGTGTAAATTTTCAAGATCGGTATCTTTCGAAAGGTTTCGTCAATACCTTTAAAACGAATGGTTGAACTATAAATATGTAATAATTTAAAACAAAGTTATCAATTTTTTTTTTTTACTTTTAACAAAAAAAAAAGAAAATTTTTTTTTTTTTTTTTTTTTTTTTAAATATTGTTACTGCGTGAATTTGTGTAGGAAAATATAGAAGAAAGTCTTGTGGTGGCCACAACATACTAGTTTTAAATCGTATTTGAAGTACAAAACTTTTGTTTTTCTTAATGTGCAATATTCTTTTTCATTTAGAAGGCGTTTTGGCACAACATCTTCGGTCATCATTTTTCAGCTTTAAGTTCTGCTTGTTTTCTTTTATTGCACAGAATTTTATAAAACTTCTTTTATTTCTTCTGATAGGACTGACACCGGGGAAATGACGAAGTAGAAGACTTTAAATTCGGTGCTTGTGTATAGCATAATTTCACATTACAGACTTGATATTCTGTCCTTTAATTGCTTTAAGATGTATTCGCTCATCAAACTTAAACGTTTTTACTTTATCTTACCCATAAGGTAGAGAAAGTATTGTTTTTGGGTCAAATTTTCAAAATTGAGCTTTTGTTATATTTACACGTTTTTAGGTCTTCTGAATCCAAAATTCATGTTTTTAGCGGTTGGTCTGTGTGTGTGTGTCTGTCTGTCTGTCTGTTATCAGCATATCTCAAAAACAAATTGTAGCAGAAAGTCCAAAATTGGTATTCTAAATGTGTAGGATACAGGGATTCTACACTAAACTTTTCGTTGAGATCAAGCAGATGGTTCGTGTACAGGGGCATCCAAGAAAATTCAAATACATTACGTCTATGGAGAAAATTGCAAGTAAGTGGAGTTTAACATCCATAGACTGCACTAAACCAAATGAAACGAATATATATATATATATATATATTATATACGTAAAAACATGTTTCATGTAGAATATGGTATAGAAATCATTCACTCTTCGTTTACAGGACTACACAAAAGAAGTAGATTATAATGCGACAATAGTTGAAAATTGATGGAAGTGTACTTCAGATTGTGTCATGTGTTATTAATATAGGATTATATTTATGTCTTCCACGTGATGTGTACATAACTTTTATTAACCGACTTCAAAAAAGAAGGAAGGTTCTCAATTCAAACCGTATGTTTTTTTTATGTTTGTTAGCTCATAACTTCTGAACGGATGCTCCGATTTTGATACTTTTTGTTTTGTTGAAAAGGTCTTGGTGTGAAATAGGTCCCATTGTAATGTCTTTACGGTGTAAAGAAAATACAGGGTGCCCCAAAAAAATCAGTCCCAACTCTTTTAACTGCAAAACGGCTGCAGCTATAGTGATAAAAATGGTATGTAAGTATAGCAAAGTGGCCATGCAGTACAAGGTTAAACCGCTTGCAGTGCCACCTGGTGGAAAATAGCGGAGTTAGTGTTCCTATCTCGAAAACGGTTCTAAAGAAAAAGTGAATTACAAAGCTGAAGAGTATCACCGATTTAGTACAAAAAGATAGTTTAGACATTCATGCTAACGTTCCTATCTCGGAAGCGGTTCAAGACAGGGGGAAAAAGTGAATTATAAAATTGCAGAGCATCATCGATTTAGTACGAAAAGATAATTTTGACATTGATGCTAAAAATACAAGGCTAAAAACGTGCATTTTCTTGTTCGAAATTTCTTACACTATACACACTTGAGCTACATTGCTCACGTTGTAGTGTAACTGGTGAGACATACGCTATATAGTTCAAAATACGGTTACTTGATACTTTTTGTTTTGTTGTAGAGATCTTGGTCTGAAGTAGGTCCCATTATAACATATTTACAATCTAAAGAAAATAAAGCGCCATCTGGTGAAAAACAGCGAAATTTGCGCTCCTATCTCAAAAACGGTTCAAGATGGGAGAAAAGTTAACTACGAAGTTGTAGAGCATCATCGATTTACTACGAAAAGACAGTTTTTAGACATTATTGCTAAAAATAGAACGCTTAAAACGAGCAGTTGTTTGTTCGCAATTTCCTACACTGTGCACACTTGAACTACGTTGCACACTTTACAGCGTAGCGGATGACACGTATACTCTGCGGTTCAAAGTACTGTTACTGTAAGCGGTCACATCGATTAGCGCAATGTCGTTTTCAACCAACTTCAGAAAGGAGGGTGTTCTTAATTCGAGCTATGTGTTGTTGTTGGTGTTTGTAAGCTTATAACTTCGTAAGAAATGCTCTAATTAACCGACTTCAAAAAGGAGAAGGTTCTCAATTCAAAGCGTATGTTTGTTTTTGTTTTTGTTTGTTAGCTCATAACTTCTGAACGGATGATCCGATTTTGATACTTTTTGCTTTATTGTAAAGGTCATGATCTGAAATAGGTCCCATTGTAAGATCTTTACGATCAAAAGAAAATACAGGGTGCCCAAAAAGTCAGTCCCGACTCTTTTAACTGCTGAACAGCTGCAGCTATAATCATAAAAGTGGTATGTAGGTATAGTAAAGTGGACATGTGCTACGCGATTCAACCGCCTGAAGCGCCACCTGGTGGAAAAGAGTGGAGTTAGCGATCCCGTCTCGGAAACGTTTCAAGACAGGGGCAAAAAGTGAATTATAAAATTGCAGAGAATCATCGATGTAGTTCGCAAATATAGTTTAGACATTAATGCTAAAAACAGAACGCTTAAAACGTGCATATTTTTGTTCACAATTTCCTATTTTGTGCACACATGAACGACATTGCATATGTTGCAGCGTAGCGGATGACATTTATGCTATGTAAAATTCAAAGTATGGTTATTGTAAGCGGTCACATCGATTAACGCATTGGCGTTTTAAACCGACTTCATAAGTTAAGAGGTTCTCAATATAAACCACGTTTCTCGTTGTTGTTGTTGAAATTTGTTAGCTTATAACTTCGTAAGAGATGATTTAATTTTAATACTTTTTTTGTTGTCGTAATGATCTTGGCCTGAAATAGGTTTCATTATGATTTCATTAAGATATAAAAAAAATTACAGGATACTCACAAAAGTGTGTTCTCACTCTAACTGCTGAACGCATGCAGCTACACTGGTAAAAGCAGTATGTAAGTATCGATGTTGAAACTTCTGTCCGTCAGCTGCAATGCATATTTTGCTCTTTGTTTAAACTTTACGCTGCGCAATTTCCAACGCAGCGGGTGACACGAATTCACTGTAAAGTTCAATATATATGCCTACCAGAATTTTCGGTTAGGAATACAGCGTATCCGTTCTTTACATTTCTAATGACTTTTAATTTAACGTATGTTCGTTCAATAGATAGTTTTTTGCTCATATCCGATAAAGGCAAGAAAAGTGATACAACTTAAAAATGCAGCATTTGAGAAAAATCAACTTAAAAATAACTTGACTAGAATAAAACTGGCACAACTGTGTCTCGAGTGGATAACTTTCTAGATGGAGATGTAAATTTTTTGTTCGCATTGGGTGCATTTCATGTATTTTTCAGTGACATAAACCATTTTTTGAGTAATGTCACTTTTCTTGGAAGTTGTGATTTGTGAAACTTCCGTCGAACGTCTTCTGATGCTCTGCTATATAAATAAGTTTTCACTGAAAAGAGAAAAATAAAATCTTTTTGTAAAAAAATAGAACCGACTCCAAAAAGGAACTACTATTCAAATAACTAAAAATGAAAGAAAATTGGCAGAAAATGGAACTGTAAATTGCGCCTAAAAGTATAAAATAATTTCCTTCGCCAAACAACCTATAACACTACAATTAATCATAACTTTTGAAGTTGGCGCAAAATTAAATAAAAATTGATTCCTTTATTCAATACAAAAATAAAATCCTATTGAAACTACACATCTCACATTGTTACCTGCAAAACGCAGCCGAAAACTACTTTGATTCAAGAAAACAAATAAGATTTCGTAAGCAGCAAAAGTTAGCGAAAATGCTGGTTTCTGACATCCTTGGTGAACGAAAAATCGCAAAATTATCTGGCAAACATATTTAATTTCTTTGGGATATCATGATTATTTTGATAAGGTATATCAAGAGAGTAATCAAGAATATGAAACAACACATCGTACAATATATATTATGAAAATATACATCTTGCGTGCATATTTTTGCCTTACGTTTTGATCGCGAAATCCAAAAGCCCTCAAGGATGATAGTTATCAAAGTTATACCAAATTTGCAAAGGAAACTCTAACTTCGTAGAAACATAAATACCTCATTGTGAAGAATGTTCACTGTTCTATGTAGATGCTACTAATGGACCAATTGTATACAGTGATAAAATAATAAAGGAAACGTGAAAATGGATCATTCGAGACAACAGCATTTGTTGCTACCGATCTAAAGACAAACCTTTAAAAACTAATTAAATTTTATTTAATTTTGCGCCGACTTCAAAAGTTATGATTAATTGTAGTGTTATAGGTTGTTTGGCGAAGGAAATTATTTTATACTTTTAGGCGCAATTTACAGTTCCATTTTCTGCCAATTTTCTTTCATTTTTAGTTGTTTGAATAGTAGTTCCTTTTTGGAGTCGGTTCTATTTTTTTTACAAAAAGATTTTATTAACCGACTTCAAAAAAGAAGGAAGGTTCTCAATTCAAACCGTATGTTTTTTTTATGTTTGTTTGCTCATAACTTCTGAACGGATGCTCCGATTTTGCTACTTTTTGTTTTGTTGAAAAGGATTTGGTAAGCAATAGGTCCCATTGCACGATCTAAAGAAAATACAGGGTGCCCAAAAAAATCATCCCTACTCTTTTAACTGCTAAACGGCTGCAGCTACAGTGATAAAAATGGTATGTAAGTATAGCAAAGTGGCCATGCAGTACAAGGTTAAACATCTTGCAGCGCCACCAGGTGGAAAATAGCGGAGTTAGTGTTCCTATCTCGAAAACGGTTCTAGAGAAAAAAGTGGATTACAAAGTTGAAGAGTATCATCGATTTAGTAGAAAAAGATAGCTTAGAGATTCATGCTAACGTTCCTCTCTCGGAAATGGTTCAAGACAGGGGAAAAAGTGAATTATAAAATTGCAGAGCGTCATCGATTTAGTACGAAAAGATAGTTTAACCATTGATGCTAAAAATACAATGCTGAAAACTTGCATTTGTTTGTTCGCAATTTCTTACACTATGCACACTTGAGCTACATTACACAAGTTGTAGCGTAGCTGGTGAGGCATACGCTATATAGTTCAAAAGACGGTTACTTGATACTTTATGTTTTGTTGTAAAGATCTTGGTCTGAAGTAGGTCCCATTGTAATATCTTTACAATCTAAAGAAAATAAAGCGCCATCTGGTGAAAAACAGCGGAATTAGCGCTCCTAACTCAGAAACGGTTCAAGATGGGAGAAAAGTTAATTACGAAGTTGTAGAGCATCATCGATTTACTACGAAAAGATAGTCTTTAGACTATTGCTAAAAATAGAACGCTTAAAACGTGCAGTTGTTTGTTCGCAATTTTCTACACTGTGAACTGCGTTGCACACATTGCAACGTAGCGGATGACACGTATACTCTGTGGTTCAAAATAGTGTTACTATAAGCGGTCACATCGATTAGTGCAAAGTCGTTTTCAACCAACTTCAGAAATGAGAGTGTTCTTAATTCGAGCTATGTGTTGTTGTTGGTGTTTGTAAGCTTATAACTTCGTAAGAGATGCTCTAATTAACCGACTTCAAAAAGGAAGAGGTTCTTAATTCAAAGCGTATATTTTTTTGTTTTTGTTTTTGTTTGTTAGCTCATAACTTCTGAAACGGATGATCCGCTTTGATACTTTTTATTTTATTGTAAAGGTCTTGGTCTGAAATAGGTCCCATTGTAATATCTTTACGATCAAAAAAAAAAAAAAAAAAAATACAGGGTGCCCCAAAAAGTCAGTCCCAACCCTTTTAACTGTTGAACAGCTGCAGCTATAGTCATAAAAGCTGTATGTAGGTATAGGAACGTGGACATGTGCTACGCGATTCAACCGCCTACACCGCCACCTGATGGAAAACAGTAGAGTTCGGAAACGGTTCAAGACAGGGGAAAAAAGTGATTTATAAAACTGCAGTGCATCATCGATTTAGTACGAAAAGATAGTTTAAACATTAATGCTATAAACAGAACGCTTAAAACGTGCATTTGTTTGTTCACAATTTCCTATTTTGTGCACACTTTACCAACATTGCATATGTTGTAGCGTAGCGGTTGACATTTATGCTATGTAAAATTCAAAGTATGGTCATTGTAAGCGGTCACATCGATTAACGCATAAACGTTGTAAACCGACTTCATAAGGGAAGAGGTTCTCAATACAAACCATGTTTCTCATTGTTGTTGTTGTTGAAATTTGTTAGCTTATAACTTCGTAAGAGATGACTTAATTTTAATACTTTTTTTTAACCGACTTCAGAAAAAGAAGGAAGGTTCTCAATTCAAACCGTATGTTTTTTTTATGTTTGTTAGCTCATAACTTCTGAACGGATGCTCCGATTTTGATACTTTTTGTTTTGTTGAAAAGGTCTTGGTCTGCAATAGGTCCCATTGTAAAATCTTTACGATCTAAAGAAAATACAGGGTGCCCATAAAAATCAGTCCCAACTCTTTTAACTGCTAAACGGCTGTAGCTATAGTGATAAAAATGGTATGTAAGTATAGTAAAGTGGCCCTGCAGTGGAAGGTTAAACCGCTTGCTGCGCCACCTGGTGGAAAATAGTGGAGTTAGTGTTCCTATCTCGAAAACGGTTCAAGAGAAAAAAAGTGAATTAGAAAGTTGAAGATTATCATCGATTTAGTACAAAAAGATAGTTTAGACATTCATGCTAGCGTTTCTATCTCGGAAACGGTTCAAGACAGGGGAAAAAAGCGAATTATAAAATTGCAGAGCATCATCGATTTAGTACGAAAAGATAGTTTTGACATTGATGCTAAAAGTACAAAGCTAAAAACGTGCCTTTTTTTGTTCGCAATTTCTTACTATACACACTTGAGCTACATTGCTCACGTAGTAGCGTAGCTGGTGAGACATACGCTATATAGTTCAAAATACGGTTACTTGATACTTTTTGCTTTGTTGTAGAAATCTTGGTCTGAAGTAGGTCCCATTGTAACATCTTTACAATCTAAAGAAAATAAAGCGCCATCTGGTGAAAAACAGCGGCATTATATAGCGCTCCTATCTCAAAAACGGTTCAAGATGGGAGAAAAGTTAATTACGAAGTTGTAGAGTATCATCGATTTACTACGAAAAGACAGTTTTTAGACATTATTGCTAAAAATAGAACGCTTAAAACGTGCAATTCTTTGTTCGCAATTTCCTACACTGTGCACACTTGAACTACGTTGCACGCTTTACAGCGTAGCCGATGACACGTATACTCTGTGGTTCAAAGTACTGTTACTGTAAGCGGTCACATCGATTAGCGCAAAGTCGTTTTCAACCAACTTCAGAAAGGAGGGTGTTCTTAATTCTTGCTATGTGTTGTTGTTGGTGTTTGTAAGCTTATAACTTCGTAAGAAATGCTCTAATTAACCGACTTCAAAAAGGAGGAGATTCTCAATTCAAAGCGTATGTTTTTTTTTTTTTTTTTTTTTGTTTGTTTGTTAGCTCATAACTTCTGAACGGATGATAAGATTTTGATACTTTTTGTTTTATTGTAAAGGTCTTGGTCTGAAATAGGTCCCATTGTAAGATCATTACGATCAAAGGAAAATACACGGTGCCCAAAAAAGTCAGTCCCGACCCTTTTAACTGCTGAACAGCTGCAGCTATAGTCATAAAAGTGGTATGTAGGTAGAGTAAAGTGGACATGTGCTACGCGATTCAACAGCCTAAAGCGTCACCTGGTGGAAAAGAGTGGAGTTAGTGATCCTATCTCAACAACGTTTCAAGACAGGGGGAAAAAAGTGAATTATAAAATTGCACAGCATCATCGATGTAGTACGCAAAGATAGTTTATACATTAATGTTAAAAACAGAACGCTTAAAACGTGCATTTCTTTGTTCACAATTTCCTATTTTGTGCACACTTGAAAAACATTGCATATGTTGTAGCGTAGAGGGTGACATTTATGCTATGTAAAATTCAAAGTATGGTTATTGTAAGCGGTCACATCGATTAACGCATAGGCGTTTTAAGCCGACTTCATAAAGGAAGAGGTTCTCAATACAAACCATGTTTCTCGTTGTTGTTGTTGAAATTTGTTAGCTTATAACTTCGTAAGAGATGATTTAATTTTAATACCTTTTTTGTTGTCATAAGTATCTTGGCCTAAAATAAGTTTCATTAGGATTTCATTAAGATATAAACAAATTACAGGATACTCACAAAAGTCTGTTCTCATTCTAACTGCTGAACGTAAGCAGCTACACTGGTAAAAGCAGTGTTTAAGTATCCATGTTGAAACTTCTGTCCGTCAGCTGCAATGCATATTTTGCTCTTTGTTTGAACTTTACGCTGTGCAATTTCCAGCGCAGCGGGTGACACGTGTTTACTGTAAAGTTCAATATGTATGCCTAACAGAATTTTCGGTTACGAGTACAGCGTATTCTTTCTTTACATTTCTAAAGACTTTTTAATTTAACGTATGTTCGTTCAATAGATAGTTTTTTGGTCATATCCGATAAAGTTAAGAAAAGTGACATAATTTAAAAGTGCAGCATTTGAAAAAAATCAACTTAAAAATAACTTGACTAGAATAAAACTGGCACAACTGTCTCTCGAGTGGATAACTCTAGATGGAGATGTAACTTTTTTGTTCACATTTGGTGCATTTAATGTATTTTTCAGTGACATAAACCATTTTTTGAGTAATGTCACTTTTCTTGGAAGTTGTGATTTGTGAAACTTCCGACGAACGTCTTCTGATGCTCTACTATATAAATAAGTTTTCACTGAAAAGAGAAAAATAAAATCTTTTTGTAAAAAAATAGAACCGACTCCAAAAATCAACTACTATTGAAACAAATAAAAGTGAAAGAAAATTGGCAGAAAATGGAACTGTAGATTGCGCCTAAAAGTATAAAATAATTTCCTTCGCCAAACAACCTATAACACTACAATTAATCATAACTTTTGAAGTCGGCGCAAAATTAAATAAAACTTGATACCTTTATTCAATACAAAAATCAAATCCTATTCAAAATACACGTCTCACATTCTTACCTTCAAAACGCAGCCGAAAACTACTTTGATTCAAGAAAACAAATAAGATTTCGTAAGCAGCAAAAGTTGGCGAAGATGCTGGTATCTGACGTCCTCGGTGAACGAAAAATCGCAAAATTATCTGGCAAACATATTTAATTTCTTTGGGATATCATGATTATTTTAATAAGGTATATCAAGAGAGTAATCAAGAATATGAAACAACAGATCGTACAATATATATTATGAAAATATACATCTTGCGTGTATATTTTTGCCTTACGTTTTTATCGCTAAATTCAAAAGCCATCAAGGATGATCTAACTTCGTAGAAACATAAATACCGCATTGTGAAGAATGTTCACTGTTCTATGTAGATGCTACAAATGGACCAATTGTATACAGTGATAAAATAATAAAGGAAACATGAAAATGGATCATTCGAGACAACAGCATTTGTTACTACCGATCTAAAGACAAACCTTTAAAAACTAATTAAATTTTATTTAATTTTGCGCCGACTTCAAAAGTTATGATTAATTGTAGTGGTATAGGTTGTTTGGCGAAGGAAATTATTTTATACTTTTAGGCGCAATCTACAGTTCCATTTTCTGCAAATTTTCTTTCACTTTTAGTTGTTTCAATAGTAGTTGATTTTTGGAGTCGGTTCTATTTTTTTACAAAAAGATTTTATTTTTGTTGTCGTAATGATCTAGGCTTGAAATAGGTTTCATTATGATTTCATTAAGATATAATCAAATTACAGGGTACTCACAAAAGTCTTTTCTCACTCTAATTGCTGAATGCATGCAGCTACACTGGTAAAAGCAGTATGTAAGTATCGATGTTGAAACATCTGTCCGTCAGCTGCAATGCATATTTTGCCCTTTGTTTGAACTTAACGCTGCGCAATTTCCAGCGCAGCGGGTGACACGTATTCACTGTAAAGTTCAATATATGTTCCTAACAGAATTTTTGGTTACGAATACAGCGTATTCGTTCTTTACATTTCAAAAGACTTTTTAATTTAACGTTTATTCATTCAATAGATAGTTTTTTGCTCATATCCGATAAAGGTAAGAAAAGTGGCACAACTTAAAAATGTAGCATTTGAGGAAAATAAACTTAAAAATAACTTGACTAGAATAAAACTGGCTCAACTGTCTCCCGAGTGGATATCTTTCTAGATCGAGATGTAATTTTTTTGTTCACATTGGGTGCATTTCATGTATTTTTCAGTGACATAAACCATTTTTGAGTTTTGTCATTTTTCTTGAAAGTTGTGATTTGTGAAAGTGCCGTCGAACGTCTTCTGATGATCTGCTATGTGAATAAGTTTTCACTGAAAAGAGAAAAATAAAATCTTTTTGTAAAAAAATAGAACCGACTCCAAAAAGCAACTATTATTCAAACAACTTAGGGGAAAAAATGGTATTAAATGAAACTGTAAATTGCGCCTAAAAGTATAAAATAATTTCCTTCGCCAAACAACCTATAACACTACAATTAATCATAACTTTTGAAGTCGGCGCAAAATTAAATAAAAATTGATACCTTTTGTCTATACAAATATCAAATCCTATTCAAAATACACATATCACATTGTCACCTGCACAATGCAGCCGAAAACTACTTTGATTCAAGAAAAAAAATAAGATTTCATAAGTAGCAAAAGTTGGCGAATATGCTGGTATCTTACGTCCTTGGTGAAAGAAAAATCGCAAAATTATCTGGGAAACATATTTAATTTCTTTGGGATATCATGATTGTTTTGATAAGGTATATTAAGAGAGTAATCAAGAATATGAAACAATACTTCGTACAATATGTATTATGAAAATATACAACTTGCGTGTATATTTTTGCATTACGTTTGGATCGCCAAATACAAAATCCACAAGGATGATATTTATCAAAGTTATACCAAATTTGCAAAGGAAACTCTAACTTCGTAGAAACATAAATACCGCATTGTGAAGAATGTTCACTGTTCTATGTATATGCTACTAATGGACCAATTGTATACAGTGATAAAATAATAAAGGAAACATGAAAATGGATCATTCGAGACAACAGCATTTGTTGCAACCGATCTAAAAAAAAACCTTTAAAAACTAAGTTAATTTTATTTAATTTTGCGCCGACTTCAAAAGTTATGATTAATTGTAGTGTTATAGGTTGTTTGGCGAAGGAAATTATTTTATACTTTTAGGCGCAATTTACAGTTTCATTTAATACCATTTTTTTTCCTAAGTTGTTTGAATAATAGTTGCTTTTTGGAGTCGGTTCTACTTTTTTACAAAAAGATTTTATAAGATATACAGGGCTGCCAATATTTAAGCTATAACATTCTTTTTTATTGTTAGTGGAAGTGCTTTTCTGTAATATTTTATAATGTCCAGGAAAGCTGCTCAACAATTGAAATTAATTCCTCATAGCCTTATGGTAAATAATGTATTTTTTAAAGCGAAATATTCATCGCTTGGTTTTTTTGTATATTTAGACGTTTTGACGCTTCTTGAATACCGAATTCAAGTTTTTAACGTTTGACTTTTGTCTGTTCGAATAAATTAAAAATAAATAATTTCAGGCGATGTATTTTGAAGTTAATGTATTTGTTACTAGAGAAGTTTGATCAATATTGATAAGTTTCAAGGAATGTTGGTGTGAAAGTTGTCTCAATAATTTTAAATGAACTTTTGAATTTAATAACAGATTCGAATTTTATATAAATGTAGGTACAGTAATGAAACGGGGGGTTGAAGGGGGCGCAGAATTACTTGTTAAATAAAGCTGTTTCGAATCCTAATTTGAATTGTTTTAACATAGGTTTGCACAACAGAACTCGTTATATTACCCCTTAATCCCTAATCTGTATTTATAGTATTAAATTTCCGGGTAAGAGAAAGTCGTGTGAGTGACACAGCAGATTATTTTTTTAAGCAGGTAAGTTATAAATACAGGTTTGCTAATTGTAAATATTCTTGAATAAATTTCTGAGCAAAGAACTTCTACTACGTGAAGAAGGAAAGGCTCCGTAGACGTAATGTAAAATCGCGGAACCAGTTTCTGCATACTTTGATATTGCGTGAAAGACAACTTTACAGGGAAGCGGCGCAGAGAGGAGGGCACTTTTGATTTTTTTTTCCCTCTCCCACCGAAGTTACTTTCGATCGGACAACACGAAAGTTATTGATATAAAAATTATTTTTTTATTGTTTCTTTTTTAATCGGATTCTTTAGCGAATTGAATTTAATATATTGTGATAAATATATAATAATATGAAAAACTAAAATATTTTTTTATATTAAAAATTAAATAAATATTTAATTGTGAGAGCCTAGCCTATATATATATATATTGTTTTTTGCCAAAACAATTTTTAGTTTCAGTGAAATAAAAAAACTGCTGATATAGAAAGCTGATGTTTTTTTTTAAATCTGATTCTTAATTTCTAACCATTTAAAATATAAAAAATATGATAAAAATAAAATTCTTGATAATTAACGAAAATCTAAAATAATTTTTCAAAGAAAAAAAAAAAGAAATATAAATATATCATTGAAACACTTAAATATGTATTTAAATATGCATTTATATCCCCTCCTCCCCACACATGCATTTATTTTTATTTATTTATTTTTATTTATTTATTTATTTATTTATTTTGCTTCATTTAAATACAATACTTACTGATATAAAAATCTGTTATTTATTTATTTAATCTTATTTTTATATCGGATTTTCTAAATTTTAAAGAATCAAATTATAAAAATTCTGATAAAATTATAAATGATGTATATAATTGACTAAAATCAAAAATCATTTTCAAAAAGAAAAAGAAAGAAAGAGAAAAAAAGGAATACAAAATAAACGTCTTCAAACTTAAAATACATGTATGGATTTGTGTTAAAAGAAGTTATTATCAATTCTTTACAGAAAAAAAAAATAAAAAAAAAAAAAAAAATCGATGCATTTAAATCTAATTGTGAAAAGAAAATAGTTTGTGCAATATTATATTTAAAAAAAAAAAAAACTTCCATAAAAATCAGTATATATTTGATATTGCTCACTATACTATATTTGAAATTTTGATTAAAGGTTAATAAATAATAATAATAATAATAATAATAATAAAAAGCTTCAGTAGATATTTTATTTATTTAGATTCTTCAGTTCATCAATGTGCTTTATAATTTAATTCATTACAAGCTTTTTGTATTATTATTATTATTTTAAACCTTAATCATTAAATAATGAACTCAGTTTTTTGAAATAAAATCAATTGTTTCATACTTTATTATTATTAAGTAGCGAAAAAACGCTCACATTGTGATGTTGTAATGCATTTTAAAAAATAAGTAAAATACAATAATAATAATAAAAATAAAGAACTAGGGTATTTTTCAAATCTTATTCAGCGAAACCAATAAATCAGTATTTATTTGTGAAACAATATATTTTTTTCAGGAAAAATAAAATTGTCTTGCTTTTTGTTTTAAAAGCAGAATATATTTTTTATAAAGAAGTGGAATAAAAATGAATTGAATCTTTGTTTTGTTATGCAAGTTAAACAAGTTCATATATATATATATATATATATTTTAATAAATAACAGTAAAGAGATTTTAATATATTTAAAATAAGTCGGTGAAACTTATTATATTATTTTAAAAATATGCAATTTGCATAACCTAGATTATATATATAATCATATAAATACTTCAGAATTTAAAAAGAAAAGAAAAAAAGAAATTACAAACCTTCTTAAGAACCTTCTTCTTAATTTTCGCTGTAAGAAGTTCCAAGAAAACACCTTTGCAACTAGCATTTTAAAATACATAATGACCAGTCTGCAAGGGCATTCACTTAAAATTAGCTCCTATCTTTTAAACTCTATGTTACTTCTTTGTTCAGAAACATAATAATCAAAAGTAGTTATTTTAACTATTTCCATCTCAGAAGACTAGATTAATAAAATGAATCCATAGTTTCTAAGCGGTTTTCTGTAACAGACGCAGTTTTTTCAGGCATGCAACTGTGTTTACAAGTATCCAAAGTTAGGCTTAATAACTTAGGCAGATACGAAAATGAATGTTTAATTGATATTAAAATAAGACTTTAATAAATAGAACATGTAGAATGTTATACGTTAAAAATATCACATTCTTACCTTTTCTAAATCTTATCCAAGTCTTTATAACGCTAAAACTGAGCAAAATAGATGACATGTTTTAAAATTGCCGCCTCAGATACCGATACGACTTTCCCTTCCCTTCCTACCCTAAGAAAAACCAGAAAAACAACATGTCCGCCAGCCGGGTCTTCAACGCATGCGCATTCAGGTCAAAGGTATCGGGAAAGGAGGGAGAAATCGCGCAGATGGTCATCCTGTAATGTTGGCTTCCCATGCAAGCTGAAATATGCTATCGTTAGAGGGCGATAGTTACGCTTTAGCTGAAGCTGTTCTTCTTTCTCTCTCTCTCTTCTATATTCTTTGTTTCTGAGTTAAGTATTGATGTTGTATCCTTCTGTAGTCTTAATAAATGCACGTAACTTAATTTTACTTTACTTTAATTTTTTTTCCAGCACATGTAAATAATAATAATAATAATTCAATATTGAAGCTGTCGCATTTTTTTTTTTTTTTTTTTTTTTTTAATTATTGTAAAAATAGTTTGCACGTTCACTTTTTTTCGACGTAAGAAAAAATATATTTACTTGTTTATTTTATTATTTTTGCCCTCGTTTCTTTTCTTTTTATTAATTTTAAAGTTACAATTAAAAAAAAAAAATATTTTGAGCCAATATCTCATTGAATTAAAAAACATGGCGTTAGCTAGATTTTGTCCTGATAAGTGTACCAATTTTTGATAAAGTCTAATAATTCGAACTAAAAATCCAGATACAGAGGCTGTTCGCACATTGTTTAGACGATTTTATTTCGCAGTAACAAAAAATCGTTTGCATGGAGAATTTTATTTTTAAAACAGTTATATTTTTGGAAGTTTTATTTATATTCTGATATTTAGAATTTTTGTTTACATGCAAAAATGCTCTTTTAAAAGGGCAGTGGATGGAAGGATAGGTTTCCGCTCTTTCCAAAGAGAGTTTTTAGTGGAATCTTTATGAATCGCATTTATCAGGAGAAAAATGGAAAAATGTCGCAACAATAGATGAATCTTGGGTCTATTTAAGTGGTTGCAATAAAAAAAGATCAATTTATTATCACAAAAGTAGAGAAAAAATTTTTTGCTACATGGTTTAAAGCATCAAAAGTAAGTTTTTCTAAAGGATTTATGATTGCCACTGGTTTTTCATACAAGCGCAAGATAAAGGCAAAGAAAAAAAAAAAAAAAAAGAAAAGAAAAGAGAAGAAAAGAAAAAGAAAAATAGCAATGAAAGTTAAAAATTTGCCCAGTGAGTCCTATAATAAAGCTGTAGCTACATTTTACCTATCATTGTTGGAGGGTCATCATCAAATACAAAAATTGATGTTTATTTGTAAGTAACTAATGCACTTCACTCGCTTCATTGATCACTGTGTTTAAATAAATCACTTCTAAATATAAAATACTAGCAGGCTATGCCTGCTTCGCTGGTTTTTTTAATTAGTTTTTTGGCATATTTAAAGGAATTTTCAAAGAATTCGATCAGTATTTATTTTTTATATCACATTTTTAATAAAAACTAAAAAAAAAATCATTGAAATAATTCTAAACCTCGCTTCGGGTACCTGCTGCCTACGGCATCTCTTTTACCGCCCGCACTGCATCGGTCCAGGTTCTCTACTATTATTTTAGAACTATGATTTTAAAGATGACTGTATCTCATCATCTATTAAATATTTTAGTTTTTAAACCATGTATTTTATATCCCCCGTAATTTATATTATATTACGATTTAATTCCGATGATTACAATAAAATAAAGTAAAAAGTAGGGTGTTTTTTTTTTTTTTTCTTTTTTTTTTAAGTAATTGAATACATAAAAAACAAATAATCAGCTTAATCCTTTCTACTATATACTACCATTTTTCCAATAAATAGTATAAATAAAAAAAAAAAAGTTTTTTCTTTTAAAGGAATCAATTAAAAAAAGGAAAAATAAAAAGTTGTTATACTATAAATATTATGCATAAACATAACTGTTATAAATAGGTTTTTAAATTTAAAATTTAATATACTTAATTCTTTCTACTGCATTACCATTTTATTTTCAATAAATATAATAAACTAAAAAAAAAAAAAAAAAAAAAAAAAAAAAGGTTTTGCCTTCAAATGAATGTATTAAAAAATAAATAAATAGCTTATTAACCGTTGCTAAGATACGGAGACGATTACATTGGAAGAATAAATTTATGAAAAATGAAACATATATTTAAAATCGATATATATATATATATATATGTTAAATTCAAAATTCGAAAGAATCTCGATGATGTGCACACCTATAGGATCCCAGGTATCCATCTGCCAAGTTTTGTAGCTTTGCGATCAGTAGTGTGAGCATCAGAGCGCAGACAGACACACAGATACTTATCTTTATTTATATAGATATACATTGAAATATATATATATATGTGTGTGTGTGTAATTAAACGTCATTTCCATCATGCTTATAATTTTCGATGAATATTTCATAATTATTTTTTTTTGAATTTGTTCGCTTATTTCATTGAAGGTTGCAACGATTATCGTATATTTCAAAGCTTTTACTCTGCTGATTAGGAAGCAGACATTGGATGAGCGTCGCATGAAGCCCAAGTCAATGTTATTCCATCGTAAATTTTGTTTATTTATAACTCATTAACTAATACATATCTTTAAATTCTGTTTTCACATTCAGAAAATTCACTACTTTTAAACTGACGGACGTTTTTTAAACACACACACACACATACATTTAATTTTGAGTGTTTTATTTTGAAGCTATAAAATATGAATTTTCAATATGTGACATTTTACAGTTTCAAAATAAAATATTAGGGGAAAAAAAAAAAATGCGTTCATAAAAAACGTCCATCAAATTAATAGTTGTAAATTTTCTGAATGTGAAAACGGAATTTAAAAATACGTATCAGTTAATGAGTTATAAGTAAACAAAATTTTCCATAGAATAACACTGGCTTGGGCTATAGGCGACGACGATAAGGGAAGCGAGCCCTTCACGGTAGAGTACTCGTTCCCTTTTGTAACCATTTGCTCCACACTGTAAGTCAAGAAACATAAAGTTATGGTAAAACAGTGATTATTCAGGATTTAAAACTACGCTGACGTTTTGATATGACGAACAAATATCATGGCCTCATCTCCTTTGTTATAAATAACTTTGACTATTTAAGAGGAAAAAAGCTTTACTTACCAAAGACCTGTATTAAATTAACTGAATCCGATAAATATTAATTTCGATACGAGCTTATTTCAATCATATTTTATACATGAAAGAGAATACGCATACATTGAAACATGCATAAAGCACAACATTTCTTATTAAATTGTCAAAGGTATAATTTATTTTAACAGATGGTAGAGATTGCAGAAGGCCATGAAAATATCGTTTTGTTTGAAAAACTACAGGTGCCATTGAAATATATGTTGTATAAATGAGTATGACAAGCAAGAAAAAGTTTTTGAAATTTCAACAAATCTATATTTGGAGTACGTCAACATATTATGAATACCAACTAAGAAAAGGCACAATTCAAAGGAAATAACATCCAACTTATTTTAATGAAATTTATTTTATTCCCTAGTCTTTGAATTTTGATACTTGAACTTTGAAATAGACACATTTGAATGAACATCTGCTTTTGCTATGAAAAAGAAATTACAAAGCGTATTATGGTTTCTTTTACCTTTTCTTTTCTTTGCGGAAGCAAGATTTTGTAATGAAATTTTATAAATTTAAAAGAAAAACTATTAATAGAATTCAAATACTTTTTAACATATTTTTAATTCATAAAATCAAAAATAATTTTTTACACTTGGGAAAAAAAAAACGAAAAATCATGCATTACGCATTGATTATTAACACTTTCCAACTGTACACAGCCGCTGAATCGCATAACATTCCATGTTCTTTGTTTACGTTATCACACAACAGCAGGCAGAAGAATAGAAAGGAAGGCAAATAAACTAATTGAATTCATAATCATTATTAAATATTGTTGGAAAATGCTAGAAATGCTTGACAAAAATGGAAATGCAGCGTTTAATGTATCCGAATACTTTAGTGTAAGCCTGTAAATCTGAACACTAAATATTCTGTTCTATACAAAATATTATTTTAGCATATTAACAATAATGTCAGCTTTTTATGATTTTTACAGTAGAAAGTTACTTACATGTGATTTATAAAAATGTTCCACCTAAAATGAAACGCACTGACATTTTTGGAGGTGTCACTGTACACAAATCAATTGCACAGTACATATTAACGTCATTTTAAATAGGAAGCATTCCACAGAGAATTTGGATAACATATAACATTTAAAAAAAAATCTGATAATATTTACGGACACTGTAGACGAGCATACGGACAGATAGACAGGCGGACAGTCGGACCCACAGATAGATTAATTGAAATCAAATCATATCCACACTTAAAAATTGTTAGTAAGTGTTAAAAAATGCTTAATGTAACTGAAAATGCCATTCTAGCAATTTTCGATTAATTACCCCTAATGTAACTGAAACTTTTTGCGTGACCCCGTAAACCTTATTGCTAATCATACTATATTCTATAGAAAACACTCTTTTCTGCATATGAATAACATATTGCAATTTAATTAAGATTCGTGCAAAGTAAAGAAATTACAGTATGATTTATAGCTAAATGCCTGTCATGGAACACAATGCTTTGGAATGTTTTCGGGTGTCCCTGTATACAAACCAGTAGAGGTATCCACTCCATTTTCAATAGGGAACATCCGATAGTGAACGTGAATAGCAGAAATTAGTTTCAAGAAATTCGAAGAATATTTAAGGGAATTAGAGCGCAGACAGACAGGCGGACAGGCAGACAAACGGAAGTCAATAACTCTTTTTAACCTTGTTAGAAAGAGTGAAAAATGATGTAATTAATTATTTTAAACATGTGTTTAAGAAAAATGGACAAATATGGTCATTGAAAATGACGGCCTGATTAAGATTAAGTAAGAATTTTCTTTTATAAATTGATATACATTATTATTTACTAGCTGATATCGCTCGTTCCGTTGGTCACTACGTTTAAATGAATCACTTATATACATAGAAATTCTTAAAAAATATAATTCGGAAACCAAATTCCAATAAATTCTCGATACGGGACGCGTATCTCCGAACTGTTGGCGCACGCAGAACAAATTCACAATTTTTCGCCAGAGAATGCGATTTTCGCCAAATCTGGAAGTGCAAAGAGAAACTTCACGCCGCTTAACCTGTATAAATAAACATCCGGCGTTTTCTTTCTTTTTTTTTGTTATTAGTTTTTTTTCTTCTGATTATTAATGTAGGATTTAAATCGCAAAACGAAACATATCTTGAAATTAAGAAATAGTTATCCGAATAGAGAAGTAGATAATAATAATGGTAATATATTAGCATTGAGATCCGATTTCATGTATAAGGCCAAAAAGTTTGTAAAAATTGTTCAAACAAATTACAAATTCTTAGTAAAATGCATGAAAAATGTTCATAAGTCCAAATCAGTAGTACGCCATTTTACATTTCAACTATTTTTATTGTCATTTTGTATTTAAATTTTTAAAATGTATGACTTTATAAAATATCTCTCTTACGATGCAGTGCTTGAATTTTCATAAATTATCACCTTATATTTATCTATTATGTATTTTTAAAGAGCATCTTAATCATAATAAAATAGATATTTCGTGTTAAATTTTATGGTTGAAATTCATAAAATTTTCTAAGTATAATTTCCTCCTCGGACATGTCCATTTCTCATTCTTTACCCAACCCCCAACCCCAACATACAAAGTTATAAAATAAAACGTTAAACATTTTATTAATGCTATTCTATTTGTTTTTCAGTAATCATAAACAATCTAACTTAATATGTTATACAAATCAAAGTAATAATGATGCGCATAACCATTTTCATACTATATTTATTGTTACTAATTTCTATTGAGAGTAAAATGTATTCATATTAAAAGGAATGAGTATGATAGAACACTCAACACAGTCGCAGACTGAAATGCCGCACCTCATAGGCTACCCTCTATCCGATTCGATAAATTTGATTTATCGTAATTAAATGACTAATTTTATTAGGATTGTTTTCGTACATTAATTTCCAACACAACTGATCCCCATATTGCAAGTTCGTGGGAAGTATTGGCCTAATTTGTCAAATGAAGGAAACACAATATTTAATTACTAAAGTTTCAAATTAAAATGTTCATATTTAATGAAGTGTATTAAAAAATATATTTTAAAATATTTGTCTGACATGTTTACGACAAAATATTGGCATAATTGACGTTTAAACGAAATTTTGCTCTATTTTGCCATGTTAAAAAGAAAACGTAAATTTTGAATAACATGTGAAGTTTACAACTTACATTGTTCCAAAGCAATATTGTCCTTATCAATGACATAAGTGATATTTAAAAACTGATGCATCCATTTTACAAACTCAATATCTGTAATACACACAGACAAGTCACATAAACCAACCACTAAAAACATAATTTTTGGATTCAGGAAACCTCAAAACATATAAATGTAACAAAAATTCAATTTCGAAAACGTGATCCGAAAACAATACTTTCGCGACCTTTTACGGATAAGATAAAGTAAATTAGAATAAGAGAATAATTTTAAATTAATTAAACTTTAATTGCATTTATTACATTGATTTTTATTTATAAAAAGAAATGCTTTTATTTAATTTGGGGTAGACCTGTATATTTACTATATATTTTACAAACACAATATAGTGTACTAATTTAGCACAGAATTTAAAACACATAGCACGACATGAAATGACCTTTCAGCAATTCCATTGTATGAATATATCTGAATTCTTTTGTGGGGTTCTGTGTAAACTTCTAATAAAGGATATACATTCTACATTGTATACGAAACATTCTTTCATGCACATAAAATAAATGTTCAATTTTTTTTTTTTTTTTTTTTTTTTTTTTTTGTTTCATCCAAAAATATTAAATTGTATTTACCAGAAAATTCACACATAGACTTAATGAATTTGAATTCTTTTCTTAGTCACTGCACACGAATTACTTAATATTTCATCCGAGTCCCAATATCTATTCTTGAGGTATGGTGATAACAAACACACAGAAACACACATTCAGGCAACCGCTAAAAACCTAATTTTTTGTTTCATGATATTTAAGCAAATGTAGCAAAAACTCAATTTCGAAAATCTGAATCAAAAATAAAACTTTTCTTACAATATATGGGTAAAATAAACTAAATAATGATGCGTAATAATGATAATCTGGTGTGTCACTCACACGACTTACTTTTTCACCCTGCATTTCAATATTATAATGACAGATTGCACATTAAAGCTTAAGATCAATAGCGTAAGAATGTAAAGTTTAATGTACTTTTCAAATAATCTAAAATAGGTTTAGAAACAATTTTATTTGACGAAGAGAAAGTAAATAATAATAATAATAAAAATAATAATAAAACAGAATAAAATAAAATAAAATAAATGTATTTCAAGGATAATTTTAAAAGCTTTAAGATCATAATATTACAAATATACTTCTTCATTAATCTTGATAAAATAAATTTAAAGGGTTTTCTAATAAATTTTGGCATTAAATTATATTATCTAAAAAAATCTGGTGTGAAACAACCACACGACTTCCATTACCCACTATTACACATATTATATGCATTTTTGAGAGATAATGCGATCAGAAAACATAAAAGTGAACTAAAGAGAAAATCGTTAGAGCCGTTTTTGAGATACCAACTTTTACAAAAAATCAATTATTGACCGGAAAACAATAATTACATACAAAAGGATATTTAAAAGTGAGTTAATATGGCGAGTTTGAAAAAAATCCGTACAGCTGTTTTTAAAGGAACGCCCTTGGGAGACCTGAAATTGAGCTATTTATACAGGACGCCTATCAATTTTCCTGAACTAACCAACTATATCATTCGAAAGGATATCTGATAGAGTGTTTATATAGCAAATTTGAAGAAAATCGTTAGAGCAGTTTTTCAGATATGGACTTACGGTCCCACGTCCGGTTTCCGATGTCCCACTTCCGGTTAAACTGAATTATTGACCGAAAAACAATAATTACATACAAAAGCATATTTAAAAGTGAGTTAAAATGGCGAGTTTGAAAAAAATCCGTACAACCGTTTTTAAAGGAACGCCTTTGCGAGGCCTGAAATTGAGCTATTTATATAGGACGCCTATCAATTTTCCTGAACTAACCAACTATATCATTCGAAAGGACATCTAATAGAGTGTTTATATAGCAAGTTTGAAGAAAATCGTTAGAGCCGTTTTTGAGATACTGTCCTACTTCCGGTTTTTCAATTTTCACCAAAATTTGGAAAATTCATCTGTAGACCAGACCTATTTTAATTCTAAAGTTTTGTAGCTCTATCTTTATTAGTTTCTGAGCTATAATAACCAGAAGATTCTCCACATACATACACACACACACACACACACACACACATACACACTGACCAATTGCCAAAAACCACTTTTTTGGACTCAGGGGACCTTAAAACGTGTAAATCAGGTGAAAACCCGATATCGAATTTTCAGACCGAATACAATACTTCCATTACCTACGGTAGTAGGGTAATGGAAGTAATAACGATACAAAGACTCCATTGACACATTTTTAACAATTATGATTCAGGGAGCCTCAAAACGTGTATATATAACAAAAATTCAATTTCGAAAATTTGACCCCAAAACAATACTTTCTCTACCATATATGTTGGTAAGAGAAAGTAAAATAAATAAATAAATAAATAAATGTATTTCAAGAACAATTTTAAAAGCTTTAAAATTAGAATATTACAATTTTATTTCTTCATTAATCTTGCTAAATTAAATTTAAAGGGTGGAGGATTTCTAATAAATTTTTGCATTAAATATATTATTTAAGAATTACGATACTAAAACTCCACTGACACATTTTTAATAGTTTATTCTCTTGGGAAAAAAAAAAAAAAAGATTGCTCGAATCCTTAACGAATCATGAATGAAGTGGAAAGAAGGGTTGCTTTGCGACAGAGAGGGTTTTGGCGCGAGCTACAAAAATTCGCCAGGTTGACCTGTATGCGCCAACATTTCGGAGATACGCATACGGGGACGCCGCACAATGGATCGAAAAATGTTAAAAAACGGACATAAGACCAAAAAATGAACTACTAAGAAAGCAAATCTATGCGGTGAAATAATTTAAAATAATGTCTACAAAATACGAATATATATGTATTTTTATAATTAAGCAAAAATTTATTACATACATCAAGGTTAGAAAATAGACTTTTAAAATTGTCTGTGAATGTTTAGTGATGTTCAAAAGTTCTCGCACATGGCATAGGCATTAATTGTTTTAATAACTAATTTAAAATAGCACTAATATTGGGTGAGTACAAAAATCCATTTACAGTGCGAGAGACGAGGGTCTCTCGCCCTCGTCTCTCGCACTGTAAATGGATTTTCAACCACTGTCTATCGTAAAAATTTTGCAGTCTCCCTTCCTCCCCATGCGCGTTCATGTCACCCACCTAACCAAAAAATGGCTGCTTTCTATAATTTTGTAAACCGTGCCCTTAATATTTGTTCAAATCCTATTTTATTGAAATCTGAAATTAAATACCTGAAAGCCATCGCAATTGACAGAGGTTATGACCCTTCCATTATAGACAAAGCTATCCAAAAATTACAACTCCCTCGTATTTCGTCTACTAAATCAGTCACATCTAATATCAGTATTGTTTTACCCTATTTTTCTAAAACCAGTCAAACCATAGCTAAAATTCTCAAACAATATGATTTTAAAATAATATTTTCGCCTTCCAATAAACTCACCTTTTCTCAGTTAAAAGATCCTATTGATATGCATAATTCTTGGGGCATTTATAGTATTTCCTGTCAGTGTGGTTTATCATATATTGGCCAAACTAAACGCAGTCTTAAATTTCGTCTAAAAGAACATATGAATTACGTCCGCAAACAAGAAACCAATAAATCGGCTATTTCTAAACATTGCTGGGAGGAAAATCATAATTTAAAATTTAATTCAGCTAAAATAATTTGCAGACCTAAATCCATTCATGAACTCGATTTCTTTGAAGCTTTTCATATTTATAAAAATTTTAAAAACCTTGTAAATTGTGATTTCGCTGTTCCCTATTTGTCTGATTGTTGGAAATTTTACATTCAGTCCACATTTCCTTAATTTTTCTACTGTTTACACAGCTACACATTCCTTAATTCCTATTGGCCACACTCCCCACCTCTTCCGTAATCCTATTGGTTGAACTAAATCCGGTCCCTCTCCTATATATACGAGCACTTCTCAAGATTCAGAATCCTTTTTGCACTGAAGACGGTACGCTTTAGGCTACCGAAATAGCTGTATGCACCTCAATAATTTTTCTTTGGCGTTTCTGACGTAGTAGTTTATTCCTGTTTTAATATTCCAACGCCAAGTCTCCTGCTATTAATACCTATTATTGTGCATAATCCCCATTGCTATCTACGACCTCTTGCCATCTTTCTGGTAGGAGATGAATCCCAAGGCGGTAAAATTCTGGCGGTTTTGAGTCAAAAAAAAAAAAAAAAAAAAAAAAAATCTTTAATGGCAGTTTTCACAGCATCAAGATCATCAAAGATTTTCTGACTGAAGGAATTGTTCAACGCACGAATAGGTGATAGTCAGTTGGTGCCAAGTCAGGAGAATAGGGAGGGTGGAGTAAAACCTCTCAACCAAACCTCAGTAACTTTTGGCGAGTGATGACAGCAGTATGTGGTCTGGCGTTATCGTAATGAAGGATAAAACCGCGACGATTGGTGAGACCTGGCCGCTTTGCTACCAAATTTGTATGCAGCCTGTCTAACTGTAGACAGTAGAAGGCAGCATCGATGTTTTGGTTGAGTGGCAGGACCTCCCAGTGAATTATTCCCTGCATATCCCACCACACACTCAATAACACCTTCTTGGGATGAAGTTCAGCTTTCAAAGTCGACAGGCAAATCAGAAGGGCGACACATAGTCCTACGACACTTTACGTTACAGTACGTAATCCACTTCTCATCTCTTGTCACAATTCGTGTCAAGAATGGGTCATATTTGTACCGGGAAAGCAAGGAAACACAGGTGGCGATTCGGTCATCCCGTTGATTAGAGGTCAGGTTATGTGAAACCCAACAATCCACCTTTCTTGTAAAACTCAACTTAACCAGACGTCTCTCGACCGGTGTCCGGTGTACGTTGAATGTCTCCGCTAATTCTTGCACGGTTGGATTCGGGTTGTACCTTATGGCTTGGTCAATATCGTCGTCTCCAATGTGTGATGGTCGTCCTCTCCTAGCCTGATCTTGGCAGCTTCTGTCTCCTGCTCTAAATTTACAAAACCATCGACGACATGTGCTTTCGTCTATTGCATCCTCCCCATAAACTTGACAAACATTGCAACACTCTGTGGATGCCGTGCTCTTTTTATCGAACTCGTATAACAAACAATGTCTTATATGCTCCTTCTCGCTTTCCATGTTACCTGATTTTTTTTTTTTTTTTTGAGATGATTAATTTTGTGAGACATGATGCATTTATATGTGAGATATCCACCCGTTTGATTAGCTGATGATTTGCGTCATTACAATGTCGTGTGACATTAATTCCATTGTAAATTTGCATATACAAAAACGGGTAGAACTTTCGCACTCACCCAAAAGTATCATAAAGCATAATTTAAATCATTACTAACTCTATTTTATTTGATATTTACATAAGATTTCACGTAGGAAACATGCAGATAGAATGTATTAAAAAACTAAATTGAAAAATGAATAATTTAGTTTAGAGTTATTTAAACTTTTAAACGCACGTTTGTACACCCGAATGCGTGTACTTTAATGTTATGTAAATGACTTTTGGCGTAAACGTGCGCTTTTCAAAATAATTTGACTTAAACATTTTGTGACCCGTTTTACGAATTCAAAAATTGCTCTACCACAATAAATAATCTCCTAAATCTCTGAAGATAGATAATATATTTTTACTTTCTTCTATATTCAGTTAAAAGAAAGTATTGAAAGAAGAAAATTTTCGACTTCCGGTTTTCGACGGATTTACACGTTTTGAGAGGTTTAGAACACCACAGAAAATGTTTAGAATAAAAAATGTTTAGATAGAAATTTTTTAGAAAATGTCTGTCGATCCGTCTGTCTGTGTGTGTGTGTGTGTGTGAGAGAGAGAGAGAGAGAGAGAGAGAGAGAAATTTTGTGGCGACTGTATCTCCGGAACTGCTGCTCAGAATTGTATATAAATTTGTATGTAGAAGAGCCTTGCCCTAAATTAGTGCCTATCAACTTTTGGTGTTAACTGCTCGACAGATGGCGCTGCTATAGAGCGATTTCTGCATTTTAAGGGGAGGCTATATCTCAGGTTCTATTACGTATAATCAAACAAAATTTGATATTTGAAATGGTCATTATGAGGTATTAAGCTGATTCAATTTGAATGATTATCGATTGACAGGTGGCGCTGCTATACAGCAATTTCCACAATTTAAGGGAAGGCTATATCTCAGGAATTACTGCGCAGAATTGCATATAAATTTATACGTAGGTGCACCTTGGTATAAATTAGTGCCTGTCAACTTTTCGTGTCAACCCCTCAACAGGCGGCGCTGCTACACAGCGAGCTCCGCGATTTAATTGAAGGCTATATCTCAGAAACTACTGCACAGAATTACATATAAATTTATATGTAGATGCAACTTGACATAAATTAGTGCCTATCAACGTTTGGTGTAAACTACTCAACAGGCGGCGCTGTTACACAGTGATTTCCGAAATTTAAGAGAAGGTTATATCTCAGGTTCTATTGCGTATCATCAAACAAAATTTCATATGTAATTAGGCCATTATGCTGATTCAATTTGTATGCTTATCAGCCAATAGGGTCGCTGCTATACTGCAAATATTCTTGATAACGGGAAGGCTATATCTCAACTTCTTTGGCATACGAAACTTGATATGTGAGATATATAATTATTATAAAAACCCATTTTTTAAGATGTTATTTATAGATATTAAAACTGTCTTCCGTTAGATATTTAATGTTAGTTTTCTCTAAGATGAAAATCATTTGCATTCATCATGTTAGATAATTTTAATAAATAATAGTTTTAATAAATTTATTTGTATTTAGTGAATTTGTATAGCAGAATACAGCGGAGTTAGCGTTTTTATCTCGAAATCGATTCAAGATGGTAAAAAAAAAAAAGTGAATTACAGAATTTTCGATTTAGTAGGAAAAGACAGTTTGTAGACATTAATGCTAAAAGTTGAACGCTCAAAACGCGCATTTGTTTCTTGAAAATTTCCTAAACTATGCACACTCGAACTATACACTGCACACGCTTTAGCGTAGCGGGTGACGCGTATGCTATGTAAAGTTCAAAATACGGTCACTGTAAGCGATCATATCGATTAGCGCATAGCCATTTTTAACAGACTTCATAAAGGAAACAGTTCTCAATTCAGATAGTATGTTTTGCTGTTATTGTAAAATTCGTGGCCTGAAACAGGTTCCATTATTTTTAATTAAGATTTAAATAAATTACAGAGTGCCCACAAAAGTCCGTTCTCACTCTTAACGGCTACAGTTGCATTGTAAAAGTAGTATATACATATAATAAATTGGCCATGCTCTACGAGATGCAACCGCTTACAGCGCCACCTGGAAAAAAATAGTGGAATTAGCATCTCTACCTCGGAAACTGTACGAGGTAAGGAAAAAAAAGAAATATAAAGTACTAGAGCATCATCGATATAGTGCGAAAAAAATACCTTATAGACACGAATGTTAAAAACAGAATGTTTAAAACCTACATCTCTTTGTTCACAGTTTCTTAAACTGTAAGATGTCGAAGCGATCTTATAAATCAAAACGACCTTTATTTCGATGTTCAAACTTCTGTTCGTCAGCTGTAATGCATATTTGGATCCTTCTTTGAACTTTAAGCTGCGCATATTTTAGCGTAGCGGTGTAGCAGGTGACACGTACGCTCTGTAAAATTCAATCAGAATCCAGATGTGCATTGGAATTATCGTTATCCTTATCGTTATATCGTTTCTATGTCTGCTTTAATTTATGAAAGATATACGTTGTAATTTTTTCTCTAGAGCCTCATTTGATAGCCTAACGTGGACAGCACAGAGTCATCGATTCTTTTCAAGCTGATTCTCCTTTATATATTTTATATAAAAGTTTCTAAAGTTTATATTTCATGTATTTACTGATATTAGATACTTTTACGCTAAGTTCCTAAAATGTTTTTTTGTTACAAATGCAACGCATCCTTTTTTACATTTCTAAAGTCTTTTTTAATTTATGTGGATTCAACACATACTTTTTCTCATATCACATAAAGGTAAGAAAGTGACATAACTCAAAAATGCAGTATTTGAGAAAAATCAACTTAAAGATAAGGCATTGACTAGAATAAAATTGACACAAGTTCCTCTCGAATAGATAATTTTCGAGATGCAGATAATGTAATTTTTTTTTTTTTTTTTTTTTTTTTTTTTGTGCACATTGAGGCACTCCGTATATTTTTCAGTGGCATAAACTCTAAATTGCTATTTTTTGAGTTGTGTCACTTTTCTTGCAGGTTGCGATATTGAAACCGTCGTCGAACGCCTTACCGTGTTCTGCTATATGAATACATTTTCACTGAAAAGAAGAAAAAATAAATAAATAAAAATAGGACCGACTCCAAAAAGCAACTATTATTGAAACAACTGAAAGTAAAATGAAAATTGGCATAAAATGAAATTGTACATTGCGCCTAAAAGTATAAAATAAATTCCTTCGCCAAACAACATAAACACTACAAATAATCATAACTTTTGAAGTTGGCGCAAAATTAAATAAAAATTGATACTTTTATTCAATACAAAAGTCAAATTATATTCAAAATATACATATCATTTTGGCATCTGTAAAACACAGGCGAAAACTACTTTGATTCAAATAAACAAGTAAGACTTCATAAGCTGCAAATGTCTGCAAAGAAAACTCTAGTAATTCCGTAGAAACATAAATACCAAATTACGAAGGATGTTTACTGTTCTATATAGGTGTTATGAATGGTTCAATTGTATACAGTGATAAAATAATAGAAGGAAACCATGAAGATGAGTTATTTGAGATAACCGCGTTTGCAGCTATCTGTACAAAACAAATCTGTAAAAAAAAGAATAAAATTTTATTTAATTTTGCTCTGACTTCAAAAGTTTTGATTAATTTTAGTGTTTATGTTGTCTGTCGAAGGAATACTTTTAGGTGCAATTTACAATTTCATTTTACGCTTTTTTTTTTTTTACTTCTATTACCCGACTACCGTAGGTAGTGGAAGTATTGTATTCGATCCGAAAATTCGATATCGGGATTTCACCTGATTTACATGTTTTAAGGTCTCCTTAGTCCAAAAAAGTGGTTTTGGGCAATTGGTCAGTGTGTATGAGTATGTGTATGTATGTGGGGAATTTCTGGCTATTATATTTCGGAAACTAATAAAGATTGAACTACGAAACTTTAAATTGAAACAGGTCTGGTGTACAGATGAAATTTAAAATTTTGGTGAAAAATGGATAACCGGAAATGGAACATCCGAAACCGGAAGTGTCCATATTTCAAAAAAGACTCCAACGATTTTCTTCAAAATTGCTGTATAAACACTCTATTAGATATCCTTTCGAAGGATATAGTTGGTGAGTTCAGGAAAATTGACAGGCGTCCTGTCCAAATAGCTAAATTTCAGGTCCTGCAAGTGCATTCCTTTCAAAACAGCTGTATGAATTTTTTTCAAACTTGCGATATTAACCCTCTTTTAAATATCCTTTTGCATGTAATTGTTGTTTTCTGGTCAACAATTAATTATGCGAAGCTTTAGTAAAAGTCGGTATCTCAAAAACGGCTCTAACGATTTTTTTGAAAATTGTTACATAAACCCATTTTAGATATCTTTTCTCATGCTTTACTTGGTTATCGAAGGAAAATTAATAGTCATCCTGATCTGATAGATCTGTTTTAGATCTCGGAAAGTGGTGTTTAAATAAATAAATAAAAAACTCTACAATTTTATTTTCATTTCTTTTTCTTTATTTAAAAAAAAAAAAGAAAAAAAAAATTTGCTGTGTAAACTCTGTTTTATGTTTTTACACGTGTATTAACTTTCTCTTACCGGAAAATTTTTAGGTATCTATTTCATTAGGTCAATTCTATGTCTTCTGATCACATTATCTCCAAAAAGTGCATATAATATGTGTAATAGTGGTCTAATGGAAGTCGTGTGGTTGTTTCACAATACTTTTTTTTTTTTTTTTTTTTTTTTTTTAACTGTTTGAATAACAGTTGCTTTTTGGAGTCGGTTCTATTTTTTTACAAAAATATTTTATTTTCCTTTGCTGATATTGTAAATATTATATAGTCATGAGTATGTTTTTTTTACATTTATAATTTATTCTTATATACCGATTAAAAAAAGTTTACGTGATTGGATAGTTAGAATAATTAACAGAAATGTCCAAAGTAAACATAATAATGATAATAAAAATTAGAAAAATCTTTCTACAAACATTTAAAAGCATATAAAGTTTAATACTAGCTTTCATTCACATTCTCGTTGCATATGGTAAGTAAATTTATTCATTTGATAAACTCCCATTTTTGTGGCAAGTTAAGAGCATGCACGCTCACGCAAATTTCGAAATGGGCGCCCTCTCACGTCTCATTCCCGATCGTTGCGGTCGCCCAGGGCAACGTAAGGGAAACATTTCAAATCAAAGTATCAGATCGAAACGGCAGCAAAACATGCAACTAGGAAATATCCTCATCTGTTTACTTCATGGAGAGGTAGGCAATATATATTTTTATTTATCGTTTCCCATTAAAATTATTCATTTTGGAGCCGAAACAGTTTCTGGGAGGAATTTTAAAATCATGTAATAATATAATGATAACTTTTCTGGAAACGTGTTGAAATAGCTAATTAGTTTAAGCGCTGACAAGATGTAACAAATGGAACATCGGCTGGCGAAATTTTAAACCATTTCTGTATTTTGAGTTAGGTTTAAAACTTTAATGTTTCGCATCTATATCAGTGAATTTATATCTATTTATATTTTTAATTAAAAAAAAATCGTGTTAAAATGCTCTATAACTAATAACGTAATTTTAGATTGATATAAAATCTTTATTTAATCTAAATATTTAATTGAAAAGTGGTTAAAAAATGCTATAAAAAATTACTGAAAAAAAAAAAAAAGCATTTTTGATTTTAATTCTGGTACACTTAAACTGCCAAATAAAATGCATTTGCTTAGATAAAAGAAAAGGAAAATCTGAAAAGGGGAAAAAAAAATTAAACAATTTTACCAACTTTATTACAGAAGGAAAAAAAAATGTTTATTGTTGTTTTCTAAGTATTAACCCGATCAGGTTATCGCTTTTTTCGGCACCTTGTCAGTTTATCATGGGTCTTCTATTCATAACTTTTGAACAAATTGAGATATTTGAAAAATTCAGATTTCATAATAAAATTTAAAAATGGTATTTTTACGGAAAAAATCATGGACACGATGGATAGGTATTTCTTCTATATATGGATTCTTAGGTTTGAGGCAAAAGAAAAATGGCTCGGGTCTCCAACGACCCACGATAACTTGATCGGGTTAAATTTCTGCACAAAACAGAATTTAATTTAGTACGACCGAACTTATTTTACTCTATTCTTCCATATAAAGCATGCATTCTTTGGTATATCTTTAGCATAGGAACCCTTCGGCGACGTTTAAATTTTTTTCTGTCATTTTGGCAATGAATTAAAATGGCTATCGCAATTGCGTACGTAAAGATTTTGGTGAGAAACGTTCGAGTTTCTTCGATGCCAAATTTAAAATTTCGCCAAGAGATTCTATACTGAAGGTGTTCTATTTTTTTAACACGATTTTTCTCAATTTTAGTTTAATTATTTAAAAAAAAATGTTTGCACGTGCGTTTTTTTTTTTTTTTTTTTTTTTTTTTTTTTTTCCTTACGGCATAAAAAGAAGTACATTTACTTATCTATTTTGGCATCAATTTGTTTTTTATTTTTAATAATTTTAAAGTTAAGTTGGAGTTTTTATTTAATATATTTTGAACCAATTATCCGATTGAACTAAAAATTTCGGCGTTAGCTAGATTTTGTCCTGAATAATAAGTGTATCAATTTTTGCTAAAATCTGTTAATTAGGATAGATACAATATTACATTTTCTGCTTAATGTATTTATTAAAAAACAAAAAGTGTTTGCACGTTCATTCAAGGTGATAGATAAAAGTCAGTAATGACACCGAACTCGCTGTCTGAAGGAAATTGTTGGCCCTGTCATACTACTAATATACAGTCGGCTGCAAAATTATTCGAGCACTAGCAATAATCCCTGTCTAAAAAAAGTGCACTTAATACTGCTTTGTTAAATAAATCCTTATCGAGTCATGTTCTTAGTCAGTCTAAGAACATGATTCGACAAGGATTTATTTAACAAAACAGTCTTAAATGTACTTTTTTAATATAGGAATTATTGGCTAGTGCTCGAATAATTTTGCAGCCGACTGTATATATATCCTTTAAAAATAAACATGTCAGGAAAACTTTTTAAATCAGTAATGAATGCAAAAGTTTGGTTTAAAATATTTATAAAATGCACAAATATAGCAATTTCATAACATGCATAGACTAAGTTTAATTAATAGTATTTATTATACTGTATATAAACTGATTTCGTCTCTTAAAAAGAAAAAAAAAAGATCTGGTGTAAAACAACCACACGACTTCAATTACCGTATTATATGCATTTTTTGGAGATAATGTGATCAGAAGACATAAAATTGACATAACGAAGTAGAAACGTAAAAATTTTCCAGTTAGAGAAACTTGATACACGTATAAAGACATATAAAGCAAAGTTTACATAACAAGTTAAAGAATAAGAAGAAAAAAATTGGTATTTTTTGAAACATCAATTTTCGAGATCTAAAACTGATCTACCTAAGCAGGATGACTGTTAATTTTCCTGTAAAAATCACGTAATACATGAGAAAGGATATCTAAAATGGATTTATGAAACAATTTTCAAGAAAATCGTTAGAGCCATTTTTCTTTCATATACCAACTTTTACCAAAACTTGGCATACTCAATTATTGACCGGAAAACAATAATTACACAAAATCATATTTAAAAGGGAGTTAACATGGCGAGTTTGAAGGAAAAAAAAAAAACGTACAACCGTTTTTAAAGGAACGCACTTGCGAGACCTGAAATTGAGCCATTTATGCAGGACGCATATCAATTTTCATGAACTATCCAACTATAGCATTCGAAAGGACATTTAAAAGAGTGTTTATACAGAAACTTTGAAGAAAATCATTAGAGCCGTTTTTAAGATATGGTCCTATTTCCGATTTCCGATGTTCCACTTCCGGTTTTCCAATTTTCACCAAAATTCGGAAAATTTATCTGTACACATGACCTGTCTCAAATTTGAAGTTTCGTAGTTCTATCTTTATTAGTCTTTATGTCTTTATCACCGAGTCTGCATTAGAGCAGCTATATCAAGAGACAAATCTGAACATGGCACAACTCCAATAGGCCACGAAATTTCAAGTTAGAAATTTTTTAACAACCTCGAAAATTCATTTTGCACTTGATATAGCTGCTCTAATGCAGACTCGGTGACCTTTCCAACGTATATTATGCGAAAAGTGCCGAGCTCGTTATCAACTAGGGTAGCTCAGTGGTTAGAGCATCCGCGCGTTAAGCGGAAGGCCCGGGGCTCGATTCCTGGCTCTGGTATTTTTCACATAGTTGGTAAAAAATCAACCTTCTACTCCTTTCTATCAAAAATGAATTTACGAGGTTGTTAAAAAATTTCTAATCTTTTGAACCAATTATCCGATTGAACTAAAAAGTACGGGGTTAGCTATATTTTGTCCTGGTTAGTAAATGCACCAATTTTTGGTAAAATCTAATAATCCGGACAGATACAATGATAAACTTTCAAATTTATATATTTTGATAAAAACAAAAATGTTTGCACGTTCATTCAATTGGTAACGACAGCAAAATGCCTGTCTGAAAGAAATTGTACGATCTATCGTACTACAAAAATTAAAGTTATTTAAAATCAATAACAATAATAAACTTGACAATAAGAATGAGAGTTTAAACTTAGCGTTAATCTTGGCAATATTACGAAAATAAGGAAGTACTGTCACTTTTTGATCTATTAATACCTAAAACATATTTTTATGAAAACTACACGAAGACAAACGTTTTTTTTTTTTTTTTTTTTTTTTCGTTTTGTCATAAAGCCTTCGAAAATGATGTCAAAGTTGGCTTTTTAAAATACAGGATGATTCAAACTAAATAAAAGGTTTTTAGACACCTGCCATGGAAAAAGTACTGGCTGGACAATTTTTTGGACTGGTAGTCTCCTGAATATGTAGTTTCAATTTCAAAAAAAGCGTTCCAGTCTGGGTTTTAAGGATGAAAATGACGTTGTAGTTATAATAATTTGTATAACTGAATTTGTTAGCGTTTCTTACAAATAATATATCCTATATTGACAAAATGAAAAAAAAAAAAAAAAGTAAAAGAAAAAATAGTCTGGTGTGTCACTTACACGACTTTCTTTTACCCTGAAATTTAATACTATAACTACAGGTTGGACATTAAGAGGTAAGATAACGAGTACTGTTATGTAAACATATGTTAAGCAATTCAAATTAGGCTTCGGAAGAGTTTTATATGATAATTAGTTCTGTGTGAGGGGGCTGCCGCCCCTCTCAACCCCCCGTTTCCTTAATGCATCTACATTTATATAGAATTTAAATATGTCATTAAAATTAAAAGTTCACTTAAAGCTATACAGACAACTTTCACGTGCAACATTCCTTGAAACTTATCAGTCTTGATCAAACTTTTCCAGCAGTAAACTTATATTAACTTGAAAATACAACTTTTGGATCTCTTAAATTATTTGTTTTTAAGTTACTCTAAGAGACACAGGCAACCATCAAACGTTAAAAAACGTCACTTTGGTAATCAGAAAGCCTCAAAACGTGTAAATATGCAAACAACCAGCAATGAAGATTTACCTTAAAAATAAAGATTATTTATCGTATGTCTATGACTAATTCATTTCAATTCCTGAGCAGCTTTCCTGGAAATGGTAAAATATAGTACAGAACTTTAGATCGTGCCGTGTGTTATTAATATAGGATTATATTTATGTACACCATGTGATGTGCACATAACTTTCAGAAGATATACAGGACTACCAATATTTAAGCCATAACATTATTACTTTCTTCTATATTCAATAGAAGAAAGTATTGGATTCGTAAAAATTTTCGACCTCGGGTTTTTGATGGATTTACACGTTTTGAGAGCTGTAGAACACGATTTGACCATTTTTAGAAAAGGTCTGTCTGTGTGTGTGAGAGACAAAATTTTGTGGCAACTGTATCTCAGGAACTACTGCACATAATTTCATACAAATTGGTATGTAGTTGCATCTTTACATAAATTAGTGCCTATCAACTTTTGGTAAAAATTGTCTTACAGGTTGTGTTGCCATCCCGCTTTTTCTAAATTTTTAACATCGTGGTATAGGACAAAATTTTGTATAAATGTAGATAAAGAGAGTTATTTTTTAACAATCATTATGAAATTTACAAAAATTATTTATAATAGAGATAGTCAACTGGGAAAATTTTTTTGTATGTGTAGGAGCCTCGCCACCCTCCCTGGCGGGGGGGGAGTCCTCCCTCGAGGGGAGTAAGTTTTCATGATGGATATCTTCCGAAAGAGCTCGCCAATACCTTTAAAACGAATGATTGAACCATCGATCTGCGATAATTTAAAATAAAGTTATGGATTTTTTCCATTTTTAACAAACAAACAAACAAACAAACAATTTTTTTTTTTTTTTTCTGCTTTATCTTGGAAGATAATTTTTTAAAATAATAATTTTACTAAATTACTTTTACTGAGTGAATTTGTATAGGAAAATATAGAAGAAAGTCTTGTGGTGGCCACAACACACTAGTTTTTTTTTTTTGTTAATGGAAGTGCTTTATTATTATATTTTACCATGTCCAAGAAAGCTGTTGAGAAATGGAAATTAATTCATCATAGACATATGGTAGATAATGTATTTTTTAAGCTAAATTTTCATAGCTTCGTTTTTTGCATATTTACACGTTTTGAGCTTCGTGTCAAGTTTTTAACGTTTGATCTTTGTGTCTGTTAGAGTAAATAGAAAATAAATAATTTCAGGCGATCCAAATGTTGTAGTATGTTGAATTTAATGCGTTTGTTACTAGAAAAGTTTGTTCAAGATTGAAAAGTTTCAAAGAATTATGCGTGGAAAAGCTGTCTGAATAATTTTAAATAAATTTTTGAATTTAATAACAGATTTGAATTCTATATAAATGTAGACACAAAAAGGAAACGGAGGGTTGAGAGGGCCTCCCCTCACATAGAATTATTTGTCAAATAAAGCTGTTCCGAAGCTTAATTTGAATTGTTTTAACATAGGTTTACATAACAGTACTCTTTATCGTAACCCTTAATCTCCAATCTGTACTTATAGTATTAAATTTTAGGGTAAGAGAAAGTCGTGTTATATATATATATATATATATATAAAAGAATTTGGGAGTAACACTGCATCTGGTAAAAGTAGTGTCATAATTATTTTTATTATTCAAAGAAAAGTCCTAATATAGATGAAAAATGTAAAATTTGTTAAGTTCAGTGCAAATTACTATCCCCTTAATGCATTTTTTACAACTATCAGCCAAAATAGGTACTTTTCCCTCAAGTATACCAAATAGTCGGGAGATTATGAGTCTAAAAATATGGCTCGAATTCAAACTTGTTTTTGAGCATGAGGTGTCTAAGCAATTTCTGTTTTATTTGAATTACACGACACACTTTCACGCCATTTCAGTCGCAGAAATATGTACCTGGATAGCTGTTAAATATGATAGAAGATATGTCATATTTATCGAAAGAAGAAAGACGTAGTTCGATTTCTTTGTGCTTCGATATCATCAGCAATAAACTGAGAGTATCGGTGTAACAAAATTCTTTCTCGTACATGTATTATTTCTAACCAGAAAATGAAAAAAATAAAACAAAAAAGCCTTATTCAGAATTAGGAAAGAAAACCATTCTCGAAAAATAACGACAAAAATTATTACAGCAATATAGTTTTACTGCAGTAAGAGATAAAATATATGTGACCCCATGAGTGATTTCCTTGACCCATCCTCCCTCTAAATTGATTAGAGTATTCGCGTTTAAATATTCTCCTTTTCGGACAGTCTGTTGGAGCTTCATGTCTCCGAAGAAAGAGGATGCATTTCTCTTGGATAGTTGCCAGTCAGTATTCTTTTGTTAGGATTGAAAAAAGGATGAAACGAGGTTTTTCCAGAAATGGTGATCGGTGAGCGTAACTGGAGTGAATTTTTTTGACTTACGGTTAAATTGGGTGTACATTTTGGTACTAATTTTTTGTCGAAGCGCACTTTGAGATGCATATAGGATATTGAATATGTCTCAAAAATACGATTAGTTATTTCTGTCTTAAAAATTGCATTAACTTTGAAAAGCAGTTAAAAGAGTATAAAATTACCAAAATATTTTTGCGTTAGGACATATAATTACGTTTTTGGATATTTTTTTTTAAATACTAAATCCAAAAAAGAAACTTCTAGCTTAATGACAATCTCATTTTTGTATTTAGGTTATCTGTAATTTTGAAATGACGGGAGATTTGTCTGAAATTATATTAAATTATTACAAATTTAACAAAATTAGAATATTCTTATTCAAAAGTCTTTTTTATTATTATTATTTTTTAATAACTTAAATTATTTTGTCTTTTGAATATTATAGATGATTAACTTCGAAATTGGAGGAGGGGAGATTCTTTTCAGGTTGTTTGAAAATAAACTCAAGAGTCATCTATTCTAATAAACTATACTTTTTATTTTTAAATTTCATTTGACAAAATGAAAAAATTGAAAATTTAATAAAAACCATTCTCTCTCTTTATTAATGAGAGAGATTTAATATGTGTCTCAAGTGGAGGTTTTTTTCTCTGGAGATTTATTTCAGAATATTAGGCTACATTCTGGAGTGGCCTAATATTTTGAGTTTATCCTTGAAAATATAAAAAATAAATTTAAATTTATATTTTGAAAAATCAATTCAAATTTTTGGGTTTCAAAAATAAGTTTTTAAAACATTTTCCAACAATGTTGAAAAGGGTTTATAACTTCGATTTGTCTATCCATCTCTCTCTCTATCCGCGTTCTTATTTCTTTTAAATATCTATGGAATTTCTTCAAACTGATATATATTATTCAAGTTCATTACAGCATGTTCCCTATTGGAAATAGTGTAAGTAAATAGTACTACTGCTTTTTGTACAGGAACAACTGAAAGAATTTCAAAGCATGAGAGATATTTCTATAAATGATAAAATTCTATAGGAGAGCATATTTTAATAAATTTGTATTACAGAAATTTACATTTATTATTCATATGCACAAAAACATGGGTACAATAGAATTAGGTGTATTAAGCATTAAGGTTCACAGGGTCATACAAAAATATTCAAATGCATAAAGTGCTGTAATTGGAAATAGCTAAAATTGCAGTTTTTGTTGTGGTAAGCGTTTTTAACATTTTCCAACATTGCTTAAGAGTGTAATGATTTTGGTTAGTCTAAATATTCGTTTATCCATTTGTCAGTCTGCGTTTTAACTCTCATATAAGTACAGAACTTTCTCGATAGTTAAAACAAAAAACATTTTTGTAGCCTTGCTGTTTTAGCACATAAGTATACGCAATAACAATCTGTTGTATCGTTTTTCTTTGAAAGAAAAGCATAAAGATATTTTTGAATTTATTTTTCCATTAAAAAACTAGTATGTTGTGGCCACCACAAGACTCTCTTCTATATTTTCCTATACAAATTCACTCAATAACAACAACAACAACAACAACAAAATTACGATTTTTTTCCAAGTTTTTTTTCGTTAAAAGTAAAATAAAAATCGATAACTTTGTTTTAAATTATCACATATTCATAGTTCAACCATTCGTTTTAAAGGTATTGACGAGACCTTTCGAAAGATACCCATCTTGAAAAGTTATCCCCCCCGGGGGTTACTTCCCCCCTGGAGGGGAAGCGATGCCCGCACATGCACAATTTTTTTTTTACTAATTAACTACTACTATTATCAATAATTCATATTAATTTTACAATCACAGGTTAAGAATAACTCTCATTATGTACATTTATACGAAATTTTGTCCTATACTGCCATGTTAAAAATTTAGAAAAAATACGATCATAGCACAACCTGTTGAGCGATTCATCTCCAAACTTAATCATCACCAGTTTATGTCAGGGGCCAACTAAATACCAAGTTTGGTTAAATTTAGTTAAAAACTAGTATGTTGTGGCCACCACAAGACTTTCTTCTATATTTACCTATACATATTCAATCAGTAACAATATTTAAAAAAAAAAAAAAAAAAAAAAAAGTACGATTTTTTTTCTAAGTTTTTTTTTTTTTTTTTTGTTAAAAGTAAAAAAAATCGATAATTTTGTTTTAAATTATCACAGATTTATGGTTCAACCATTCGTTTTAAAGGTATTGACGAGACCTTTCGAAAGATACCCATCTTGAAACTTTGCCCCCCCCCCGGGGGGGTACTTTTCCCCATGCAGAAAATTTTTTTCCTAGTTACATACTACTTTTATCAATAATTCATATTAATTTTACAATCACAAGTTTAAAACAACTCTAATTATGCACATTTATACGAATTTTTGTCCTATGCTGCCATGTTAAAAATTTAGATAAAATGCTATCACAGCGCCACCTGTTGAGCAATTGATCCCCAAACATAATCAGCACCTGTTTATGTCGGGGACCAACTAAATACCAAGTTTGGTTAAATTTCGTAAAAAAAAAAAAAAAAAAAAAAAAAAAACAATTGCGATTTTTTTGTTTTTTTTTTTGTTAAAAGTAAAAAAAATCGATAACTTTGTTTTAAATTATCACAGATTTATGGTTCAACCATTCGTTTTAAAGGTATTGACGAGACCTTTCGAAAGATACCCATCTTGAAACTTTGCCCCCCCGGGTGGGTACTTCCCTCCCCGGTGGGGGGGGAACCGATGCCCCCACATGCACAAAAATTTTTTCACAGTTAACTATTACTATTATCAACGAGACCTTTCGAAAGATACCCATCTTGAAAATTTACTTCCCCGGGGGGGGTACTTTCCCCCCAGGGGGGGGGGAACCGATGCCCCCACATGCACAAAATTTTTTTCCTAGCTAACTACTACTATTGTCAATAATTCATATTAATTTTACAATCACAAGTGTAAAATAACTCTCTTTATGCCCATTTATACGGAATTTTGTCCTATGCTGCCATGTTAAAAATTTGCATAAAATGCGATCACAACGCCACCTATTGAGCGATTGATCCCAAAATCTAATCAGCACCAGTTTATGTCAGGGTGCAACTAAATACCAAGTTTGGTTAAATTTCATTCATTGGTTCGTGAGATACAGCGTCCACAAAAAAATGATACAGACAGACAGACAGACAGACAGACAGACATTTTCTGAAAACTATTAATTCGTGTTCTCCACATCCCAAAACATGTAAATCCATCAAAAAGTGGACTTCGAAAATTTTCGCGAATCCAATACTTTCTCTATATTACATATAGAAGACAGTAAAAAGAAACTAGTATGTTGTGGCCACCACAAGACTTTCTTCTATATTTACCTATACATATTCAATCAGTAACAATATTAAAAAAAAAAAAAAAAAGTAAGATTTTTTTTTTTTTCTAAGTTTTTTTTTTTTTTTTTTTGTTAAAAGTGAAAAAAATCGATAACTTTGTTTTAAATTATCACAGATTTATAGTTCAACCATTCGTTTTAAAGGTATTGACGAGACCTTTCGAAAGATACCCATCTTGAAAATTTATCCCCCCCGGGGGGGTACTTCCCCCCCAGGGGGGGAAGCGATGCCCCCCCATGCAGAAATTTTTTTTCCTAGTTACATACTACTATTATCAATAATTCATATTAATTTTACAATCACAAGTTTAAAACAACTCTAATTATGCACATTTATACGAATTTTTGTCCTATGCTGCCATGTTAAAAATTTAGATAAAATGCTATCACAGCGCCACCTGTTGAGCTATTGATCCCCAAACATAATCAGCTCCAGTTTATGTCGGGGACCAACTAAATACCAAGTTTGGTTAAATTTCGTTAAAAAAAAAAAAAAAAAAAAAAAAAATTGCGATTTTTTTTCTAAGTTTAGTTTTGTTAAAACTAAAAAAAATCGATAACTTTGGTTTAAATTATCACAGATTTATCGTTCAACCATTCGTTTTAAAGGTATTGACGAGATCTTTCGAAAGATACCCATCTTGAAATTTTGCCCCCCGGGTGGGAACTTCCCCCCCCGGTGGGGGGGCAACCGATGCCCCCACATGCACAAAAATTTTTTCCTAGTTAACTACTACTATTATCAACCTGATCTTTCGAAAGATACCCAATGTGAAAATTTACCCCCCCTGGGGGGGTATTTTTTCCCTGGGGGGGGGGAAGCGATGCCCCCCCATGCAGAAAATTTTTTTCCTAGTTACATACTACTATTATCAATAATTCATATTAATTTTACAATCACAAGTTTAAAACAACTCTAATTATGCACATTTATACGAATTTTTGTCCTATGCTGCCATGTTAAAAATTTAGATAAAATGCTATCACAGCGCCACCTGTTGAGCTATTGATCCCCAAACATAATCAGCACCAGTTTATGTCGGGGACCAACTAAATACCAAGTTTGGTTAAATTTCGTTAAAAAAAAAAAAAAAAAAAATTGCGATATTTTTCTAAGTTTTTTTTTGTTAAAAGTAAAAAAAATCGATAACTTTGGTTTAAATTATCACAGATTTATCGTTCAACCATTCGTTTTAAAGGTATTGACGAGATCTTTCGAAAGATACCCATCTTGAAATTTTGCCCCCCCGGGTGGGAACTTCCCCCCCCGGTGGGGGGGCAACCGATGCCCCCACATGCACAAAAATTTTTTCCAAGTTAACTACTACTATTATCAACGAGACCTTTCGAAAGATACCCATCTTGAAAATTTACTTCCCCGGGGGGGGATTTTCCCCCCCAGGGGGGGAACCGATGCCCCCCCATGCACAAAATTTTTTTCCTAGCTAACTACTACTATTATCAATAAATCCTATTAATTTTACAATCACAAGTGTAAAATAACTCTCTTTATGCCCATTTATACGGAATTTTGTCCTATGCTGCCATGTTAAAAATTTGCATAAAATGCGATCACAACGCCACCTATTGAGCGATTGATCCCAAAATCTAATCAGCACCAGTTTATGTCAGGGTGCAACTAAATACCAAGTTTGGTTAAGTTTCATTCATTGGTTCGTGAGATACAGCGTCCACAAAAAAATGATACAGACAGACAGACAGACAGACAGACAGACAGACAGACATTTTTTAAAAACTATTAATTCGTGTTCTCCATATCCCAAAACATGTAAATCCATCAAAAAATGGACTTCGAAAATTTTCGCGAATCCAATACTTTCTCTATATTACATATAGAAGAAAGTAAAAAAGAAAAATACGATTTTTTTTCGTTAAAAGTATCAAAAATCTATAACTTTGTTTTAAATTATCACATATTTATAGTTCAACCATTCGTTTTAAAGGTATTGACGAGACCTTTCGAAAGATACCCATCTTGAAAATTTACTCCTCTCGAGGGGGGACTTCCCCCAAGGGGGGTAGGCGAGGCTCCTACACATACAAAAATTTTTTCCCTGTTGACTATCTCTATTATAAATAATTCTTGTAAATTTCATATTGATTACTAAAAAATAATTCTCTTTGTGCACATTTATACAAAATTTTGTCCTATATCACCATGTTAAAATTTAGAAAAAGCGGGATGGCAACGCAACATGTAAGACAATTTTTACCAAAAGTTGATAGGCACTAATTTATGTCAAGGTGCAACTACATACCAACTTGTATGAAATTCTGTGCAGTAGTTCCTGAGATACAGTTGCCACAAAATTTTGTCACACACAGACAGACAGACAGACATTTTCTAAAAATGGTCAAATCGTGTTCTGCAGCTCTCAAAACGTGTAAATCCATCAAAAACCCGAGGTCGAAAATTTTTACGAATCCAATACTTTTTACTTTCTTCTATATGTAACTAGCAGACCCGGCCACGCGTTGCTGTGACTAAGTTATACGTTGAATTATACGGCTGTAAACTATTTAGTACAGTCAAATTATTATTTACGAACAAAGACGAAAACGTTGTAGCCGATGTAAAAACCCACAGGGTTGAGATTTGAAACTTAGGTCAAAATTTGTAAGCGATTGATAAAAATTTTCGTAGTGTTGATATTAAGCACAAATTAATTTCATTGTAGGGTCCTATAAATTTTAATGGAGAAGTGATATATATTATTTCTAATGCTACTTTGGATAAAATTGCTAAAATGACTAATATATAAATTAAATTCTATTAAAATTATATTAAAATTATATTAAAATAAAAGTATAAAAGAAACAGACGATTTTAAAATCAATTTTTATGGAGGAGTGAAATATAATATATGCTATAATGGATAATTTTACTATAAAATGACCTCATCATTTTAAATATTTTAAAGAGGGCAACAGCTGTAGTTATAAAAAGGAAAACAATAAGGCTAAACCAGAAAAATAAGTAAATTTGATAAATATTTTAAAACTTTAAAATTGGAAATCTTATGAAATATTGGACATTTAAAGTAAATACATGTATCATTTCAAAAAGTAAAAGATTTTGGAAAAGTTTAGTGTATTTTAACGAAGTGATGAGAAGTTTTTGAGTATGTTAAAATTTTAATTGTAAATTCAAGTTAATAAAGATGGGAAACATTGAGGATTAAGATAAGAATAATTATAAGATAAAAAAAAAAAGAAAAAAACTTTTTATATACCATGCTTTTAAATTTTAATATACTAATAATGTACTAATTAAAAGGAAAATGATAAATATTCTATCATAGTTTGAAGTCAAATTTGTTTTCAAATGTCTAAATAAAATATCTGATGTAAGATACTAATATTTTGCAGCGGAATAGATTTCATTTCTGTCATCCTTGGCGAAAAAAAAAAAGAATATCGCCAAATTATCTGGCGAAAATATTTAATTCCTTTCAAAAATCATGGTTATTTTAACAACTTATATTAAAAGAGTAATGAATAATATGAAACAATATTTCGTACAATACATATTACATGTCATACATACGTACAATGAATAATACATATTACATTTCGTACAATGCATACATCTGGCATGTATATTTTCGTGTTACGCTTTTGATCGCCAAATAATAATAATAATAATAATAATAAAAGCCAAGGGCGACAGAGTTTTGAAATTTAAAATTAAAATTTTGTCAATTTGACAGCAAAATAATTCAATCTAACACCCGCGATAACTAATACATATCTATACCCAAATATAAGGATTAAAATCGGGAAATGAATTTCCTCGATTTTTAATAATTTCTTACAAAAAATCCAGTGGGCAATTAACATAGGAAATCTTTTTCTTGGCTGCACAGACGGTCAGTGAGTCACACTTCGCTTGCGTATAGAACTCATAGATATAGTATAGCATATATAGAATAGAGTGATCATTGGGGAGAAAAAAGTTATTCCTTTTCATTTGGGAAAAGACGACGTTTTTACCAAAATATGGCCGTCTTTCCCCGAGTGAATACACACGGGAATACATACTAATATTTTAGCAAATAAAATTTATGAATATTTGCTAAAGGGGAATGGAAGACTCCAGATACAGTTTCAAATTCATATTTCTTTCTTTCTTTTCTTTTCTTTTCTTTTTTTTTTTTTTTTTCAATACCACTTAATGGCTGTTTCCAAAGCTTTTATTTATTTTTTTTTTCGGCATCAAAAATCTTTGTACGATAACATGGGGATGAGAGATCTATATATATTACTATATCTATGATAGAACTACATTAGCACTTTATCAATGTGTATAAAATCTTTAAATTGATTATGACGTCAATTTTCGTGAGATGCATAATTTAACTTTTTATAATTTTTTAACGTTCACGTTTGATTAAATGTATTTATTTTTATGTCGAAAGAAAATAAACTCGTTTTTTTTTTTTTTTTTTTTTTTTTTTTTTTTTTTTTTTGGCAACAATTAAATTAATGGAACTCACAGATATTTTGGAGCAACTTTAATAAAGGTCTATAATTAACAAATAATTGCAATAAAACAATATTGTGACAATAAATTGAGATAAAAACTATCCTATCTCTCAAGTTGGACCAAACTGCACACAGTGTGCAAAATTTCATTAAAATCATGGATCCTTATAGTTTAGGAGTTTACCCCGGACAAACATCGTGACACGTAATTTATATATATATACAGATATAGAGAAAGTATTGGATTCGCGAAAAGTTTCGACCGCCGTTTTTTGATGGATTTACATGTTTTGGGATGTCCAGATCCAGAACACGAATTAATAGATTTAGAGAATGTCTGTCTGTCTGTCTGAATCATTTTTTTGTGGACGCTGTATCTTACGAACCAATGAATGAAATTTAACGAAACTTGGTATTTAGTTGCATCCTGACATGAACCGGTGCTGATTAGATTTGGGGATCAATAGCTCAACAGGTGGCGCTGTGATCGCATTTTATGCAAATTTTTAACATGCGATACATGGCAGCACAGGACAAAATTTCGTATAAATGGGCATAATGAGAGTTATTTTAAACTTGTGATTGTAAAATTAATATGAATTATTGATAATAGTTGTAGGTAACTAGGAAAAAAAATTTGTGCATGTGGGGGCATCGGTCCCCCCCCCCCCCCGGGGAAGTAAATTTTCAAGATGGGTATCTTTCTAAAGGTCTCGTTGATAATAGCAATAGTTAACTGGGAAAAAAATTTTGTGCATGTGGGGGCATCGGTTACCCCCCCCCTCCCGGGGTGCAAAGTTTCAAGATTGGTATCTTTCGAAAGGTCTCGTCAATACCTTTAAAACGAATGGTTGAGACATAATTCTGTGATAATTTAAAACAAAGTTATCGATTTTTTTTTTTTTTTTTACTTTTAACGAAAAAAAATCGTATATATATATTTTTTCTTTTTAACGAAATTTAACCAAACTTGGTATTTAGTTGGTCCCCGGCATAAACTGGTGCTGATTACATTTGGGGATCAAAAGCTCAACAGGTGTCACTGTGATCGCATTTTATCTAAATTTTTAACATGGCAGTATAGGACAAAATTTCGTATTAATGTACATAATAAGAGTTATTTTTAACTTGTGATTGTAAAATTAATATAAGTTATTGATAATAGTAATAGTTAACTAGGAAAAAATTTCTGTGCATGTGGGGTCATTGCGACCCGCCTGGGGGGGGGGGGGTAAATTTTGAAGATGGGTATCTTTCGAAAGATCTCGTCAGTACCTTTAAAATGAATGGTTGAACTATAAATCTCAAAGTTATCGATTTTTTTTACTTTTAACAAAAAAAAAAAAAAAAAAAAAAAAAATCTTAGAAAAAAAATCGTAATTTTTTTTTTTTTTTAATATTGTTACTGATTGAATATGTATAGGAAAATATAGAAGAAAGTCTTGTGGTGGCCACAACATACTAGTTTCTATTGAATATAGAAGAAAATAAAAAAGCGTCATAACAGAGTTAAAATACAGTCACCCAAAAAAAAAACGCCACCTCCCCACCTAATTTCGCTGTAAATTATCGTAGAAACATTTGACTGGTACCGATCGATTTGTAATAACGTCTAGTTTATAACGGTATAGTTAAATTTTGCCTAAGGGGTCGTCTACATATTAAAACTGGCATTAACTTCATTTTCTTCAATGGCAACCCCTATTTTTGACTTCATATTCAGATTTCTGAGATCAAGGCGGTTCGAAAAACATACCTATTTATATACCTTTAATCAATTTTAAATAGAGTTACACGTGAAAATGTATTAGGGGTCCGTCTATACATTTAGAAAATATAAATCACGATCTACCACCCAGTATACATTATTTATTAAGTTTCACACCGGAAAAAATTTTCAGAAATGTTAATTATAAAATAAAAAAAATGAATAATTCACAAAACTTTCTGAGTTAGTTTATGAATTAAAAGATTTTTATTGGTTTCTATTGATTAAACATCAGATAGTTCACTTGATACGAAGAAAATTAAATAGCTTGAATAGATATTAAAATATCTATCAAAAGAGAAAAAGAAAGGTAAATGGTTTTAAATTTGTTTGAAAATTCAAAATTATTTTAACTCAAGCTGCCGTATAATTGTCTGAAACGGCGGCACTCAACCTGGTTCCCACGGCCGTTTCACAGTGACAATGGGAGTTTGTTCTGATACTGCAGTACTTTCATTTTCTTTAATTGACTTTTATAAAATATTAAAACAGATATTTTTTTTTTTAATTAATTATTATTTTTATTTTTTTTCATGATATTATTAAAAACTTTTACATAAATCTCCACGATATTCTTTTGCTTTTATATTTTATAATGTGTAACAAATTAATATGTAAAATAATAAATCCTACTACTTAATGGGATGTTCTAAAATTCTACACTTTAACACAGATACCGAAGTGGACGGTGGGTGTAGAAAGGCTGACTACCCTTAATCTAAATCTTCACTTGAAAAGGTCAAAATGTTACATTAACTCTCTTTTTTTTTTTTAAGGAAAAAAGAAGAAGATAAGGAGGAGAAAGAAAGATCAAAACGAATATAAAAGCATATTAAACGTTAATACCCTTTAAACACTGGAAAAAGGCGGGGTTTTGTATTGTGTGTCATTTTGGATCTGTAGAGTGCCAGAAAATTACTTTATGTAATAAAACTTTTCATTTAAAGGGTATTTAAAGCAGCATTATATTTAATACATAGACTATTCAGAAAAAAAAAAATACCATTCATCTGGTTCATGAAAAATAAAGAACATTTTCTGGCATTGCTCTATGTATATACATTCTTGTCAACCTATCCCGGAAGATTACTGGTCCCGCCCCTTTCCGTACATTTTTTTCACATCAGTCTTTTTAGAGCCGTGTCAGCCATCGGTGGCTGACACTGATCTTTCCATTTAGGCTAAGTCAGCCGGTAGTGTAAAATATGATATAAAACTACAGAACTTACATAGTTTTAAGTAATTACTGACAATTTATTTAAAATTTACTTCATGTTTTTTTTTTTTTTTAATAGGATTTTTATAGGATTATATCGTTAAGGCCTAATGGGGTTTATTGAAACTCGATAAACATAACACGCTTCTAAGCAGCACGTGTGGCCTGAATGGGATTTCCATAAGAATTCGCGTGGCGCTCAATGAGTTAATCGTAAATGTATTTGAAGTTAATTACTCTAAAAATTAAATTGTGTACACACAGGGGCGGGAACTAACAATGTTACGGGTTAGGTTGGCAAGTATGCATATATATTTTGCTTGATTTATAAAAATTTATAACACATTTTCTTCTTTTTTTTTTTAGTATTTTGTGTTTATATCTCTCATTAAAAATAAATACAATATTCATATATAAACATTTCCATACAGTAATGTATATAAACATATTGATTAAAGAAGATTTGTTGATATTATGTAATTATTCTTCTATCTGTATAGTATATTAACACAAATATATTTTGTAAATTTCGCAGCATCGAAAAACAGCAACATAGCTTCCATATCAAGGCTTAATGTAAATAGCCACGCCTTTTCACAAATTTTCTAAAACTTTATAATATAAAGAAAAATAATTTTGCATATTTGTAATTAAATCATTTAAGTTTTGTCTTCAATAATCGATGTAGTAAATACCATTGTGATTTATGCATACCAGCGTCACATGTAGAGTCAAATAGGAATATGCAAATTTGTCTTTTTTTATGAATAGTGTTTCAGCGAATCAGAGGCGGGGCTTCTTTTCTTTTGAAATTCTTTCACAATCCCTCGCCTACATTGTGATAACTTTACAAAAATATGCCAATTTGTATAATAAACATCGAAATATTGCTTAGGAAACAATAAAAATAACATAAAGGTAAACTAAAATAGTTTTCCGTCAAATTATATACAAACATTTACTTATAGAGGATACAGATTATAACAAGTGACGGCCCCCTAACAGGAATAAAAAGTGAAATATCACTGTAACTCAAAAAATAATGTTAGGAACGAGCTGTAAATTTGGAAACCTATGTTTTTGATGATGCCCGTTCTATTCGTGCAAAAATTAACATAGGTCATAATTCATAATTTTTTCAAATATGAATTTATTAATAATTTTCATAATTCAAAAAATGTTTTTTTAGCAAAAATTTGCATGGAATATGTTTGGGTTACTTCATTCTGACGAATAAAAAAAACAGAATTTAAATATCATAATTATTTCGGAAGATATGATTTAATGTTTGTCTCATTCATTTAACATTAGCACCCCCAAAATTTGACAGCTTATAACTCTATGAAAAATTGAGCGAAATATATAAACTATACAATTTTCCGTGATGATTTGATCCAAAGAATTCAAATAAATTATAAAAAATGGGGGTTACCATTGAAAAAAATGAAGTTGATGTCAGTTTTAATATGTAGACGACCTCCTAAGTAAAATCTAACTATAACATTATAAACTAGACGTTATTACAAACTGATTGGTACCAGTCGCATGTTTCTACGATAATTTACGGCAAAATTAGGTGGGGGGGGGTGGCGTTTTTTTTTGGGGTGACTGTACATTGACTCACATATAACGTATACAACCATGGTTATATGAGTCAGAATGTTTTTATAATCTATGCAAAAAAAAAAAAAAAATATTTCTTTTCTTTCTCATTGACTCAGCGTGATATTTTTTTGACAGCTTTGAGACCTATAGTTACAATGATTTTCGTCTCGATTGATCCATATTACAATATTTCACAGAGACAAATGCATAATATCTGGTAGACATGGGACAGCACAAACACAAACATCCATGCCCGTACAGGGATTCGAACCCGGGTCCTGGTGATCTAGAAGCAACGCCCTACCGACCGAACCACCAGGCCGGAGACTCAGCGTGTATAACTTGTTGTTCGTGTTGTTTATTTATGTGTAAATGACATTTAAGCATTGAATTTTCACCCACGTCCTACCATCTGATTGAACTGAAATTTTGCATGCATGTATAGTTCCAATGATGATACATGCTTAAGTAGTATACGGACTAGAGTGGGGTTCTTTACTTTCAAATGGAATTAACTCACTTTCTGTTGTTTAAACTGAAATTTCTCGTACATAATGTACATATATATAACTCCGACGGCAATATATGCTGAAGCAGTAACGAAGTAAGGACCTGAAGGTCTGTGCCGATCCCTAGCTCCAGTTCAAAATTTGTTTTTGAATTTTAACCCATTTCTTATCATCCAATTGATCTGAACTTTTACATATATGGATATTATTTACTTCCCGAAATGGAATTTTTAGTATGTTTTGGAATAACAGTCTGTTTTAAAATTTTTAAAATTTATGAATTATTTTTAATTAAAATAAAAGAAGCGTCTGACAAATTTTGCAAACATTTGACAGATTTGGATTACATTAAATACATGTTTAATTATCGCCTTTTAAAATCATTAAACTTTAAATCATAAATGTTTACTTTTCTGCCAACTAAGCGCCAAGACTTGCATTATAAAATGCGTTTTTAAAATAGTTAAAATAATGAGTTCTACTTCAATAATAACGATGAATTTTATGTTTTCTTTTGAAATTAAAGAGGAACAATAAAACAATTGGTTGGCGTACCGTTTAATTCCCTCTGTTACTGGATAAGTGTCGCAAATTCATTAGTATAGAAAGAAAAAAATTATTACAATTTAAATATTAAAATACGTACTCTCAAAAGCAATAAATACAGCTACATTTCTAGAACAAATTTTGATGGGGCAAGAATATTCTATTTCTGATACAATCAGTTTTGGAAAATGAGAAAAAATATTTAATAATTTTTTTTTTTTTTTTTTTTGTAGAACGTCCACTTCTATTCTAAGGCCTTGTTTCGTTAAGAACCAATTTTTTATTGCTCTAAACTTTCCAGCATACAATATAATGCCAATTTACCTCTCTTAAAAGTTCATGAACAAATGTGTACCTCTCTCAAAGGTCGCATTTTGCGAGAAGTTGATTTTTCCCTTAAGTCGAACTAAATGACCACTTTGCACAATATAACTGCATTTAACTTCTGGTTGTGAGTATCGTAAACCCTCTCAAAGAATTGGCTTATTCCTCTGTTTTTTTTTTTTTTTTTCTGCAACTATAGCAGTGACTTTGTATGAATGGTGTAAAGCAGAAGCAGAGTTGTCAAAATTTCTAATTTATTTCGAAGCATCGTTAGTTCTCGCCTTTCTTTTCATCCTTTTTTCCCCCTTCTTATTTAATCGTGCTACATATTGTAGAAAATTACTCTACAACGAATGTCGTGTGAAAAAAAAAAGGTGTACTAACAATGCTCAGGAATATGTTAGGAATATGTTAAAAATGTCGGCATTACTGGTAAAGAAAAGAAAGTGAATAATGAAATTTCATATTTCTAAATTCGCATATATAATATGGAGGAGAAGTTCGTGCTTAAAAATATACATAGAATAAATAAAATAAAGAAAAGAAAAGAAAAAAATATTACGAAGAAATAAAGAAAGCTAAGCCCTTTATTTACAGCCAGAAAATGTTAGAGGAGATTCACTTAATTGAGACTTCTTCCCCAGCAAAAAATATTCTAAGTCAAACACTGATACAAAATATAAAATAATTCTTAGAAAACAAAATTATTGCATTTTTTTTTTTTTTTTTTTTTTTAATCGAAACAACCAGATATTAAGAAATTTTACAAAACTTTAAAGATTAATAATGCGAAAAACCTAACAAAAAAAACCCCCACTTAATTTAGAGTATTTATTGCCCGAATTATGATTTTCTAAAAATTTTTTTAAAAAACCACCTCTTTAAAAAGCCAAATTTTTATCATACGAAAGGTGGCCCTAATACACGGATTTTACTATATTGATACAAAGAGTTTAAGCTTAGAAAATAAAATAAGTACATATATTTACAAAAGTGTAGGTATTAAATAGATTATGTTCTAAATCTGGTGTCAAGAAAACATCCCATAGATAAAATGTTCCCGGAATAAAACGTCCCAAGAAAAGTCATTTAAGTTTCATATTTTCATGGTGCACAGAAGAATTAAAATAAATGGTAGAGAAATGGTAGCGAATGGTAGGAACAATAAATGGTAGAGAAAATATTGTTTTTGAATCAAATTTTTGAAATAGAGATTTTAACATATTTACACATTTTCAGGTCCCTGGATTTGAAAATCTGGTTTTTAGAGGTTGGTCTATGTGTCTGTCTCCCTGTGTATGTGTCTATTATCAACATATTTCAAAAATTAATATTAGCAGCAAGTTTAAACTCGATATTTTAAATCTATAAATATCTTTATATTGCACTAAACAAAATGAAAAGAAAATATATCTATATTAATAAAATCAGACTTTTGTCTGTAAATTTGTCAGAATCGAAAAATTTTGCGATATCTTCACGTTTCACACCCAATGAAAGCCGAAAATGACTTCAGAAAATTTTGCCTGTGTGTGTGTGTGTGTGTGTGTGTGTGTGTGTGTCATCGTGTCCGAATTTCGCTTTTTTTGTCCGGGCATCACTTGAGAACGGCTGGACGGAATTCAACGGCGCTTGGCAGGAATTTAGGTCTTCCCCCAACTTAAAATTATATCTATCAACTTTTCGGAAATTCCTCCCCGTTCCCCCCATAGGGGGTAAAAGACTAAAACACGTTTGTCCGGGCATCACTCGAGAACGGCTGGACGGAATTCAACGGCGCTTGGCAGAAACTTTGGTCTTCACCCAACTTGAAATTATATCTATAGAAATTTTCAAAATTATGATTAGTGTTTAAATTGTGGTTAAAAAACGCCTGCGCATGCGCCATAAATATTTTTTCACTAAAACGCTTTGAATGGAAAAATAAAATATAAAAATAATTTTTTAAGTTAAAGACTTTTGTATTCGCGTGATTCGCACTACAAATTATGAAAAGATTGAAATGAAGTGCTGCCATCTAAGTTTCATACTTTAGTTAATTTTAAAAAATCTAATTGTCGTATCGAAAAACTGTTTACACCCCAGGATTCAGAAAAATCACCTCTTTCATTTGGTACTGAATTTGTAATGATAGGTCTGATATTTCTAATTTATTTTTCCCTTTATCCGTTTTTCCGTTGCCACTTACATTTCATACTTTAGTTATTTTTTAAAAATCTAATTGTCGCATCGAAAAACTGTTTGAACCCCTGGATTCAGCAAAATCGCCCCTTTCATTCGGTATCAAATTTATAAATATAGGTCTGATATTTCTAATTTATTTTACCCTTTTTCCATTTTCAACCCAGATTCGATATGGAACAGCTTTAGTATTGGATCCATTTGGCAAAATTTGAAATTCGGCACCGAAGTAGCTCGGACGTTTCTCGCCAAGATCTTTAATTGCACAATTGAGATAGCCAATTCAGTTCATCGCAAAAATGGCTTAAAATATTTAAAGTCACCAAAGGGTTCCTATACTTAAGCTGTGCTTTTTGTATTTATTTATTTATAATACTGTCTATTAAAGACTTCTGTGGTCATGACATTTGGTGTGTAAATTGTTTGTATGCATCCGGCACTTATTGTAACTGCATTTCACGAAATTCGAAATCCCCCCTCCCCCCCTTCTCGGAGTCGGAGGGCAATAAACATGTGTAAAAACATGTTTTTCCGTTTGAATTCGCTTTGAATTATCTTAGAATGGCGAATTTTTGTGTGTGGATATTGATTAAGTGTACGCATTATGTACATTAGTGGTATTTTGCAAAACTTCGAACTCACCCGCTGAGGGTGGGGAAGTAAGAAGTGGGTAAGTTGTGCCGAAGACAGTGGGGACCCAGACTCCTCACATTGGGAGCGAGAAAACCTCTACCAATCACAGCGAGAACTTAGGTTATTAATAAAGATATGGCATTTTGACAACTCATTTAAGTTTAATGTCCAGCGAAGCGGGCAAAGCCTACTAGTATATTTATACAAATAAAAGCATGTTTCGTATAGAATATGGTATGAAGAACATTCAACCATTCATATACAGGGCCACACAAAAGAATGCCGATATATTAAGGCTATACTTGGAAGTTGATGGAAGTGTATTACAAGTTGTTTATGTGATTTTCAAAATGTGTTAAATTTAACTACATTAATTTGAATTTTCTAATATATTTGAGTCTATATAATTTATATACAATATACAAAGCTCCCAAAAATTACGCGTAAATAAAGCATTCTTTTCGACTGAATGTACTTGATGAAAATGGTTTTACTAAATTTTACCCAGTACATGAAAACTGCTTAGGAATATAATAAATACTTTTGTATACCAATACGGTAGACAGAGAATTCTTTAACCCTACAGGGCTCAATTTTTTTTAGTGCGCGACAAAAATATATAGGTTTTAATTAGTGATCAGAAGATAGGGAAATTTTATAAAAATAAAAATAAAACCATATTTTACGGAAAAATCAACTTTTTAGCTCAACGTACCGTATGTGGAACATACATAAAAATATGATTTACTAATGCGTTTACTATTGTAATATAAAAAAAACAATTTACCTCTGCAAAATATACACTTCGATATAACCCACAGTATTTTTTTTTTCGAGTCAAAACTGTTCAGTAACTATTCTTTTTTTATTTTTGAATTCAGACAAACGACTAACGTATCACTTTCATTCAAATTTCACACTGAGTGCACTATAACAAAAACACGAACGACATCTTTAGGTAAAGATTCGTATTACTACATTGCTAAATGTCAGTAGCTTCTATCAAGATGTCAAGAGATGTCGCTACATAGCTATAAGAACGATTAAAGTCGGTGTTCCACATATGGAACTGGGTGCCTTGTAAGGTTAAATTCAATATGCAACACTGATTTTTTTCCTGTAATTAAGTGTTTTGAAATCCCCTGAATAAGAAAAACAAGTTTTAGTAACTAATATGTGCGGATGTCTTTTTTCAGCATATATTTTTATTATTATTGTTATTATTAAAGAATTTCCTCAATGCTGAGGTTTCCTTTCAACCAAACACAGCCTTTAGTTTTTGTCTCCATCTTTCTTTGTCCTGAGAATCTTCCTCATCCATTCCATTCCATTCTCTGTCATGTCCAAAGTTCCCAACTTTTATAATTTATTCACGAGCATTTTTAGCCCCGCCTTCTTTCCGCACCAGAAATTTTGTAGTTTATGTCTGTTTAATATGCGACAACGATTAAATAAGATGAAAATCACTTTTCAGAATTTCCTCTGTGAAAAAGAGGCGGGGCAAAAATGCTCGTGAATAAATTATAAAAGTTCGGGGAACTCTGGTCATGTCCCTCATAAGCTTGTCTTTCCCCCTTTTCCGCGGTCTTCCCCTCCTGTTTTTCCCTTCAGGTTTCCAGTTCAGTATAAGCTGTGGTATTCCATTCACATTCATCTGTTGTACATGTCCGTACCATTGCAGCCTCTTTTTGTCTATTTTTATTCCAATATTGGTCTTTTTTTCAAGTCTTGAAGTTCTGGTCGATCGTCGCCAGAAGTCCATTTCTGTAGATAGCAGTTTTTTTTTTTTTTTTTTTTTTTTTGTCTTGCAGACTTGATTGTTCATGTTTCTGCCCCATCCAGCAGAACACTTTCTATCAGGGTGTTGAAGATGGTTCTTTTTGTTTTTTCAGTAATATTTCTGCTCCATAGAATTGAGTTAGCATATCCTAAAAACAAATAATTGCAGAAAATTTAAGCTTGCTATTTCTGAGATCAAATGCTTGTGCCACTTTAAACGTTTGATCAAGATTGGTAAGTTTCAAGGAGTGGCATATTCGTGAACGTTGCCTCAATAATTTAAACTTTTAAATTTAATAATAGCCTTAATTTTTTATATGAATGTAGTTACTCTATTCAGATACTGGTTTGAAGGGTGGTAGGCTTCCTCCCACAAAAGTATTGTTGCGTACTCGGAGTTTACGAATTACCTATGAATGAAAAATGATTCTTAAAGAGGCTTAAAAGTTTATTTACAGAGTTTTTCAGGAGATTACAGGTCTGTAAACCAAGTAACAATTTAAGTTTCACCAGAAAACACAGCTTAAATAATAGCTACATCATCAAATTCACAGTATAAATTGTACTACAACATTAACACACAGCAATAAGATGGAACGAGAGATCCAGTCAAGAGCTCTTAACATTGGGAGCTCTTAGTTATTGGGATCAGTTTCACGCCGGTTGGCGTATCCCAATGATGAGAACGGAATTCCTTTTATAGCCTTCTATAAACCCAAAATTTTTTAGTAACTTCTCAAATAATGGAATTAGAGCTTAGATATTCGAGATATCGATAAACATCAGTCTTTTAATTTAGTATCAAAACTACTACTTTGTTTACTATACAGGCATAAGAAAGTAATTATAATTCCTACATATTTTACCTAGACTTGGTAAAATAAAAAAAAGAATTTCTGTCATTTATATTCAATGAAAAAAATATGTCTACTCAATCTCGCATAGCCCCGTAGTTAGTTTGTAAATTATATACACATTACATAGTGTGCTTACATTTAACATAGTGTGAAAAAACCACAACAAAACTTAAGATACATTTTCGGCAATTTTCAAGTGTAGACCTAATATATCCGAGTTATTTTTGGTTTCTCTATAAACGAACAGTGATTGACTTTTAACCATATTCTGTACTAAACACTCTTCTATGCATATGGAAAATGTATGGTTATTTCACTTTTTTTCAGTGCAAACTAAAGCTGTTAATTTCTACCAACCAGGAATTTCGCCTATAGACATAATGTATTTCAATTCTTTTGGATGTCATCTTACACGATTCGTTTGTCGGATTTTGAGAAAAGGTTTCAAGTAGTCTCCTCATATGATATTCACACACACGGACAGACACTCTGCTAAAAACCTTGTTTTCTGTCATTATTTTCCAATAGATTATTTAGTTCCCCGTCATACTATACGTATGGGGAACTTAGGTAATCGTGAAAATTTTCGACCTCTGTTTTTTTAATTTTTTATACGTTTTCAGGTGTGAGGAATCCGAAAATATGAAAATGGGTATGGTGTCCGTCTGTAGGATGTCTGTTAGTTTGTTAGTCCGTTATTTCGTTAGTGTGTTAGTATGTTATTCTGTGTACACGATATCTCGCGAACAAATGAGCGCAGAGAGGTCGAACCAGTTTTAAAATATGATTTATGACATTGGCAAAAACATTTGCAACATTCGTTTTAAATAATCGTTTGCAACATTCTAATTAAAAAACTTCTGAAGTTATTCGAAATTTACGATTTACTTAATATGGCAGAATAGGGCAAATTTTCGCATAAACGTCCATTTTGAGGGATATTTTCATCGTAAGAATGTCAGAACACTTTTAAAATATTATTTAGGATACTGGCATATGAACATTACAGACTATGATTTTTTTAATTTAAAAATTTCGTAAGTTATTTGGAATTTACGATTTACTTAACATGGCAGAACAGGGCTAAAATTGAGCATAAACGTCCATTTTGAGGATCATAAATGTATCGGACAAATTCAAAATAACATTTATGATACTTTTTTGAACATCATTGACTACGAATATTCTAAGAGGAAAATTTCGTAAATTATTCGAAATTTCGAAAATTTTATCAACACAGCAAAATTGGGCGATATTCCGTATAAATATGCAGTTTGGAGACTGTTGCATTGGAAAGAGAAGAATGAAAAAAAAACTACGAAACTGACCCCAATAAAATAAAATAATAAATTAGAATAAGATAAATATATCCAACTGAATGGTGGGTAGCCTATTGGCCGGGGATTTCATTCTATCACTGTGTCAAGTGTTTGATCAAATTCATTTCTCTTAACATGAATATATTATGTCTTGCACTAGAAATTTATGAGAACATCTATCGGGAACGGAGCAAAGTCCACCTATGCCAACTAGCTTTTGAATACAAACTACATCAAATAAAGTTAGAAATGAATGTTATAGAAAGAGTTACAAAATTAGTTAAATTTTCTCAATATTCTTTGACATAATAATACTTTATGCTTATTTTTAAAGTTCGTTCTAATTACTCTAATAATTAAGAAAAGTTTTTTCAAATTTTGATGAATTGATATTTTAAATTATATCTGAATATGATTTATGAAAATACCTCTCATAAAATGCAACGCCTTTGCACACTGTTGCGTACTTGGGGGTTCGTGAGTTGTCTGAGAATGAAAGGCCAAACGTACAAAAATTCAGTAATTTATTCACAGAAAGTTCCAGAAAAATACAGGTCAATAAACCAATTATCAGCTTCAATTCAAGCAGTAACCACAGCTTAAACAACAGCTGTCAATAGCAAATCCACAGTACAAACTGTATAGCAATAACACTTGAAGCAAGTCTATCTCAAAGAGGCTTAAGAGCAATGCAAGCACTAGCGAAGCTGGCTGAGATCTGAACTGAACTGACTGCCTTGGCGAGGAAGCGCTCCTTATATGCTGTTCCATGGAACCCAGATTTTTCGAGAAAACTCTAGAAAGTGGTCAACCAATCAACTTACAGCTTCCATATTTGGTACATCCCATATAAGGATTTTCTCGCCAAGGTCGCCAAAAAAATCGCCAAGTTGGGAAAAAGTCGCCAAATTTGGCGCCAAATCCATTACCTGCATTACTGGGGCTTTTTAATGCGTTTTTAAGGAAAAATAAAGCTATTTCAACGCTAAAACGACTAGAAATGCACAAAATTAGCACTTTATCAACTTACTAAGCCTCTTTGAAAGAATTTATACAAAAATAAACACAATTATTTACAATTTCGTAACACTGCCCCCCTCCCAAGGACTGCACGTCTCGGGCAGTGCAACCCTTGGTCAAGAGGCGAAACTAAACAAATTTACACAATCTAAAACACAAAAACTAAGTTGCATATAACGATAAAATAGAAATACAAATCAAGTGAGAAATATTTACAAAATTCACAAATATGCACAAGTATCTATATACAAATATTTACATTACGCATGCGCAAATTTTACCAGTATTTACATTTTAAATTTTAATATTACCATTAATTGTGGTACTTGGCTAGCCTGTTATAGTGCACCACCTTCGGTTTTGATGAAGGTGTTTTAGTGATCCGCACCACTACATCATTCAGCCTTTTTAAGACTGTGTATGGTCCGTCCCAGTTGCACTGTAACTTGGGAGAGAGTCCTTTGCGGCGAACAGGATTCCACAACCAGACCTTCTCTCCTTCCTGGAACTCATGTTGTGTAGCCTTTAGATCGTACCTTGTCTTCATTTTCTCCGATGCAATGTGAATTCGCTCCCGAGCAAAGTTGTGAACGTCCTCAAATCGTGCCTGGAGATCTTGGATGTACTCCTCGGGCGATGAAGGCGCATCGGGTGGACAACCAAACAGGAGATCACAAGGGAGACGAAGTTCACGTCCAAACAGCATCTGGGCTGGAGTATAGCCGGTGGTTTCATGGACAGCACTTCGATAAGCCAGCAGGAACAATGGCAACTTCAAGTCCCAATCTTGCTGGTTCCTTGATACTAGAAGGGAGAGGTTATTCAGAATGGTACGATTGAACCTCTCGACCATGCCGTCCGACTGGGGATGTAAGGGTGCTGTCCGGGTTTTGTCTATGCCGAGTAGTTCACACAGTCCTTTGAAAACATCAGAGGTAAAGTTCCTACCTTGGTCGGTATGAAGTTGTAGGGGCGTGCCGTACCTTGACACCCATTGCTGCACTAGGACTTCTGCGACTGTGCATGCCTCTTGATTGGGAATGGGATATGCCTCAGGCCACTTGGTGAAATAGTCCATCACGACGAGAATGTATTTATTTCCACTGGAGGTCCGTGGCAAAGGACCCAAGATGTCGATTGCAATCCGTTCAAATGGTGCTCCCACGTTATACCGTTGCAGTCTTCCTCGACTTCGTTTCTGCGGGCCTTTACGTGCCGCACAAGCATCACAGGATTTACACCATTTCTCCACATCCTCCTTTGCCTTGCACCAGTAGAAGCGTTCCCGAACTTTCTGCAGAGTCTTCATTACCCCAAAATGGCCTCCGGTAGAGCTACTATGCAGTTGTTCTAAAACAGCTGGAATTTTCGATCTTGGTAATAAAATCTGCCATCTGAAGCTTTTCCCATCATCAGATTCCCACTTTCTGTATAATACGCCGTTTCTGATATGAAGAGAGTCCCAAAGTGCCCAATAACTTTTCGTAATGGGGCTAAATCTGGAAATGTCCTGCCAGGTAGGTCTGTTGCTGGTCGTCTCCTTCAGCTGTAATATTGGCTTTACGTCAGGATCTTCCAACTGGGCTTGTCTAAGTTCTTCGTCCCTCCATGGATCGGGACCTTGATCTGATGGTGTTGAGACAGTGACTTAGCCGGCAACCGGATTTATCGGCAGGTATTTCTGTTCGGCTCTAGAGCAGTACTTGCAGCTTTCCGAGCAGGGCTTCCGTGAGAAGGCATCTGCATTACCATGTAGAGTCCCTTTACGATGACGTATCTCAAAGTCATATTCCTGGAGGCGTTGTATCCACCTGGCAATCTGTCCTTCTGGGTTCTTGAACTGGAGCAACCACGTTAAAGATGCATGGTCAGTCCGGAGCAGGAATTTTCTGCAATAGTGGTAATGATAGAAATGTTCTATGGCTTTTACGATGGCGAGTAGCTCTTTCCTGGTGGTACAGTAATTTCGCTCTGGTTTAGACAGGCATTTACTCCAATAGGCAATGACATGTTCTTGACCATCAATTTCCTGCGACAGAACAGCACCGACACTCTCATGGCTGGCATCTGTATCAAGTATGAACTGTCTGTCGGGCTGTGGATACGTCAAGACAGGCGATGATGTTAAGGCCTCTTTAAGTCGCTTGAACGCATTTTCACATTCATCTGTCCACAGGAACTTCTGCTTGGCTTCCGTCAGCTTGTGGAGTGGTCTGGCAATATTTGAGAAACCCTTGAAAAACTTCCTGTAGTAAGTGCATAACCCCAGGAAACTTCGTAGTTGGTGTATATTTTCAGGGCGACTCCAGTCCTCGACTGCAGAGATCTTCTCAGGATCAGTTCTCACACCTTCGGCAGAGATGATATGGCCGAGATAGCTCACTTCACGACGGAACAAGTTACACTTGCCTGGATTCAATTTGAGGTTAGCCATTCTGAGTTTCTCCAGCACCTTTCGGAGGTTTCGTAGATGGTCTTCAAAAGTACGCCCCACAATGATAATATCATCCAAATACACCAGACAGGCTTCATAGGAAAGTCCTTTTAGCACTGTCTCCATCAGGCGTTCGAAGGTGGCAGGTGCATTACATAATCCGAATGGCATAACTTTAAATTGCCACAGTCCTTGTCCCGTGGTAAATGCAGTCTTCTCACGATCATCAGGATGTAATTCTACTTGCCAGTAACCTCTCTTCAGATCCAACGTCGAGAACCATTTATTGCCAGCAAGTGTGTCTAATGTGTCATCAATTCTGGGAAGAGGGTAACTGTCTTTCTTCGTGATGTCATTCAAACGACGATAATCCACGCAAAATCTTGTTGAACCATCCTTTTTTCGCACCAGTACTGTGGGAGAGGCCCAAGGACTCGTTGATGGATCGATGACATCATTGTGCTGCATTTCACTTAGAAGATCAGTGACCTCTTCCTGTTTAGCAAAGGGAAGTCTTCTTGGGTGTTGTTTGATTGGAGGATGATTTCCTGTATCAATTCTGTGCTGGGTGATGTTCGTTCTCCCGACGTCTTCAGGTGTTCGAGAAAAAAGGTCTTTAAATTCTTGGAGTAGCTTCTCCGTAGCACATCTCTGTTCCTTTCCTAACTCTGCATTCTTGAGTAATTCCGTTATTAATTGTTCAGAAGACTTGGATTCAGTTGATTGCGTGGGGCGGTTGATGCATGTTACAGGAGTGCAGGCTGCTAACACCTCATCCTTCTTCACTGTTCGGACCTTATCGCTGATGTTTGCGACTCTCACAGGAATAGTACTCTTTGAGAGATCAACTAGAGATGAAGCTACCAGAACTCCTCTTGGGCTATTGTCTGTATTCGGGTATTCAATCAGTCCATAGCGGAAGTATTGCTTTGTAGGTGGTATTCCTGAAACTATTGTCTCTGTGTGTGGAGGGATGGAAATTTCAGACTTGGCTGTTATCTGGCAAATTTGCTGAATGTCTTGATTTTCAGTATTGACCACAGCTATGTCTTCTGAACTCGAATGCAGTTCATTATTCTTGAAGTCCAATTTGAAGTTAAATTTTCTTAGGAAATCAATTCCAATGATTAGAGGATCTCTTATGTCAGCCACATATGCCATATGATGGTAACTGGCATTTCCAAACGTGATGGTCAAGTTCATTTTTCCATATATCTTGATTTCGTCTCCGGTCACAGTCTGGAGTTTAATGCAGGGTGGCGTCCAGATGATCTTCCCTTTTAGTTTTTGAGCCAGATCCGTTCTAATGATGGTCACGTTGGCTCCCGTGTCCAGAATCATCCGGCAGGTGGTGTTGTTGACTTGGCCATAGACGTGAAGTCCATTATCGCCGCCACTCATCGATGAAACATGAAATACTGTAAATTGGGGCTCTTTAAATTTAGGCAACCTCCGCCCCGCGAGATGGCCTCCTCTTAGTTTCCCTGCAGTGATGTTGATGCCGGGTGATTTCCTATAGTTGGTCGTACAGGGCAGTTCCTCTTCACATGACCATCCCCTCCACAGCCCCAGCACTTTATCTTCCGATCCCTTTTTTCTATATTATTTTCCAGGCTGCGCAATCTCTTTAAGATCTCTGCGAAACTTCTCTTCATTTCATTCTCATCAGCAGGCGTATCATTTAATGAGGCTGCTCTTATGGTATGGAGATCTTTACGGGAGGCTTGTTGGGCTGCCTCTATCCTAAGTGCATAGCCTAAAGCTGATTCTACGTCTCTGATGTTGGAGAGTGTCAGCGCTTTTTGAATTTCTGGATCCCGAACAGCATCGATAAAGTACTGAAGAGCTAAGTCGTTTCGAGTGTCAGCTTGACAGTCTGAGAATGCTAGGTGTGACAATCTCTGAATCTCCGCTGCCAGCTTATGCAAACTTTCGCCCGTTTTCTGGTAACGGGACTTTAGCTGGAGGCGACTATAGTCCTTAGAACACTTCTCTCCGAACCGTAGCTCCAGTGCTCTAGTCAAGGCCTCGAAGTCGTTCCTTTCTTCTTTAGTAACATTTCTCAGTATCTCGGCTGCATCTCCCCGTAATGCTGCTGCTAAGTGGACTGACTTGGTGGTAGAGTCCCAGCCGTTAGCTTCAGCTACGATGGAAAACTGCGTTTTATATATATACATGCCACGAGGAACTGCCGTCGTAGGTGGAAAGCTTAATAAATTCCTGATTCTGAATTCTTCTCTCTTTCTTTTCAGTTTCCTGGGACAGGGATTCTAACTTTTCTTCCACTTTTCTCTCCAGATCTTCTTCTATTCTCTTCAGTTTACCTTCTATCTCTGAAAACCTTCCTTTCAGCTCTTGATCAAAGTTTTCTTTAACTTTCTCCTCGAAACTCCGTTCTATTTTCGTAACACTCTCTTCAACCTTCATAACATTTTCTTCTATCTTCATAGCTTTCTCTTCAACCTTCATAACATTTTCTTCTATCTTCATAGCTTTCTCTTCAACCTTCATAACATTTTCTTCTATCTTCATAGCTTTCTCTTCAAAACTTCCTTCTATTTTCAAAACTTTCTCTTCTATTCCATCTATTCTGCTTCCCATATCCGATAATTTACTTTCGATTGATTCTTTCACCGTTGAAAGCTCTCTCTTCATCTCATCTTGATTAGATTTAATTTCTTCCTGAACTTCACCCATAGTGTCTTTCATTTCCTTCATTTCTTCAGTCAAGCCGTCTTTCAATTCTTTCTGTCCGGCTTTCATTTCTTGGCTCAGGCTATCTTTCATCTCTCTTTGTCCTTCTTTCATTTCATTCATCTGGGTAGCTAAGCTTTCTAGAAGTTTCTTCATCTGTTCCTCCATAGCTCTATTTATAACCATTCACAGGCAATCCCACTTCTGACACCAGAAATGTTGCGTACTTGGGGGTTCGTGAGTTGTCTGAGAATGAAAGGCCAAACGTACAAAAATTCAGTAATTTATTCACAGAAAGTTCCAGAAAAATACAGGTCAATAAACCAATTATCAGCTTCAATTCAAGCAGTAACCACAGCTTAAACAACAGCTGTCAATAGCAAATCCACAGTACAAACTGTATAGCAATAACACTTGAAGCAAGTCTATCTCAAAGAGGCTTAAGAGCAATGCAAGCACTAGCGAAGCTGGCTGAGATCTGAACTGAACTGACTGCCTTGGCGAGGAAGCGCTCCTTATATGCTGTTCCATGGAACCCAGATTTTTCGAGAAAACTCTAGAAAGTGGTCAACCAATCAACTTACAGCTTCCATATTTGGTATATCCCATATAAGGATTTTCTCGCCAAGGTCGCCAAAAAAAATCGCCAAGGTGGGAAAAAGTCGCCAAATTTGGCGCCAAATCCATTACCTGCATTACTGGGGCTTTTTAATGCGTTTTTAAGGGAAAATAAGGCTATTTCAACGCTAAAACGACTAGAAATGCACAAAATTAGCACTTTATCAACTTACTAAGCCTCTTTGAAAGAATTTATACAAAAATAAACACAATTATTTACAATTTCGTAACAATAATTTTGGGTGTGCCTGTACAGAAACTAGTTGGGCTATTTATACCATTTAAAATAGGAAACATGCCACAGTGGACTTGAATAACATATATCACTTTGTAGATAGTCTGAAAATGTTTACGAATGCTTGAGACAAACAAATCCAGAAAGGCGGACAGGTAAATTAATTGAAATTGTAATAGGTAGTAAACGTTGTTAGACAGTGTTAAAAACGCTTAACTAACGCGAAAATGTTATTGTTGCAATTTCCAGTTATAGCTCTTGATGCATCTGTATATTTTTGTGAGGCCCTGGAATTCTTAAAGCTAATCATACTATATTTTATAGAAAATATTTTTTTGTGTGTATGTGAATAATTAATATCAACTTTATTATGATTTGTGCAAAGTAAATGTATTAATATATGGCTTATAGAAATCTCTCTCATAGAACTCAATGTTTTAGTATTCGTTCGGGGGGTGATATTTACTCCATTTTCAGTAGGGAACATTCCATAGTGAACTTGAATAACGTATATCAGTTTCGAGGGTTTCCATGAATATTTATGGGAGTTAGAGCGCTGACAGACGTGAAAGACAGATAAAATGAAGTCATAGATACCTTTCAACTTTGTTGAAATTTGTTAAAAACAATTCATTCTTCATGAAACATTTCTTCCTGGGGACATTTTTTCCAGGGGATGTTTTGTGTGGTTAGAAATTTTTTAGAATCTCTAAATCTACTTATGAATTTTTTTGGTACTTTCTAAATGGATATTTAAATCAAATTATCGAATTTTAATGCCTAGTGCACGTGTCTTAGATGCCTTTTAAACAGTATATCTACTTATAATAAATTAAAGTGACAAATGGTGTCTAGCAATAAATGCAAGTAACTTTAAAATACAGTAAAAAGAAATGAAAAAAAAAAATGTACATTTTTATTCAGTTAATTAAAGAGTATTGGAAAAAGCAGTTTTTCTTATTATACATGATTTTGAACACGATGTACGACTAATGACAATTATATTTTTAAACTCCTAAAACATCCTTATATACTTTTTAAAAAAGTAGTTATTTCAAATTTCGAGTGTAATTAATAACTTTCCCGTTTCTTTCATCTTCGTTATACGTGGGACTTCATTAGATAATTTACTTCCCTGAAAATCGAATACATTTATTAAATAAACACGGTATAGATAAATTATGTACACATTTACTGCAAAAACAACATTAATCATTCAATTTGGTACTGATAAATAATAAATATGGAAATATTCCATGTTACAGCTTTTTAGAAGATGTGCTAGAAATATTAGAAAAACTGGGTTCGAATAAATATAAAGTAAGTGCATTAGTTTAATTAATTGTGAAAGTAATCATTTTTGTACACACACGCGTGTTTTGCTGATGCTGCCAAAAAAATATATAGAGTCTAGATTAATTTTTATTGTACTATATATAGTGAACACGTGTTTGAGTGGAAAATTGGGAAGCCTGATTAAAAAAGTCTTTTTTATTTTTTTTATTTCCCACACAGATTATGTAATATATGTTCATGATAAAGTCTTTTATTATTATTTGGTTATTGTTAAACAGATTAATATCTGTAAACTAGATAATACGTTTTTAAAATAATATAATGCCTTTCTTAAATTCTGTTTGGCTTCTAATTTACTACATTTTGTTACGTTTTCTTCTCCTATAAAACTAAGAAATACAAGAAATACGAAATATATATATATATATATATATATATATATATGTGTGTGTGTGTGTGTGTGTGTGTGTTTGATCAAACCCCCACATGGTTATCTCCTTATCTTCTTTTTCAATAAAATTTATTAACTTTTTAGATTAAGATTTTCAAAATGATAGGATAATGTTTATAATTTTGATCTGTTTTCTGTCTGAACTCTGACTTCCTTAAGCACTTTTACGCTGATTCGAAAATAAATTTGTATATATTTCATTCAGTGAACGATAATCATTTAAGGTATATTTTATTAGTGCTATATTTTAAATATTTTGACACTAATATAAGGGAGACTGGGGTACAATGGACCACTCCCTATAACTGTTTTTTTTTTTTTTTTTTTCATGGTTCGTATTGTGGTACATAGATCGCAGCACTGCAGTGATGAAACTTAACCAGCAACTTCATGCCTAACTGACAATTTAGCTATTTTATTCGTGCAATTTAGTTTACGTTAGCCAAAAGTAAATATTTTGAGTTAAACATTTTTTCTTTTAATCATTCAAGAATCATGATTTGGAAAAGGCTATTTAGCACAATAAAGAGCTAATGTCACGTATTATTATATTTAATCTCATTAAAATATTTTTTAAAGGGATTTTTTTTTTTTTTTTTTTTTTTTTTTTTTTTTTTAAACATTTAATGACAGAGGTCCACACGGGGTACAATGGACACTAAGAACCGGGGTACAATGGACTATGTCCATTTACCCAATTCTCTGTAATAATAAACCGATTTACGAAATCTACATTTTTGAAGTGTTAGCTATAAATTATACTTAAAATTTTCATAGTTAACCTTAATTAAATCTATTATGTCTTCAAAGATGAATAAGAAAGCAATTTACTTTGAGGTTTATTCTTATTTACTTTTAATAACCATTCAGTTACTTTTGCATTCTTATATTTTTACAAATATCATACAGCTATAACAAACTGAATTAAATAATTCAATTAAAAAATAAAAATACAAATAAATTTGACGAAAAGAACGGTTTTACATTTTGTTGGTTTAATCACAGAAATAGAAGATAATGAATCTGTTTTTGTGAGATTTATGCAACGAAAACCTAATCAAGATATCTACATTTTTTCGTGAGAGTGTTGATATATCTCTTGTAAATTTTCAAGCTATTGTAATGATGAGTCTTCCAGAACCTACAACTTCACAAGAAAACAGCAGACTTTCAGTGACATAAAAATCGTTCGGTGTATCATTTTTCTAATTTTAATGTTCATTAATTTACATTATTTGTATGAATGGAAGACATAAATAAACGAATATAATATATTCTACATTTTATACTATTAAAAAAACGCACTACATTAGTATACTTTTTAAATTTGACCTGTGGTCCATAGTACCCCGTGTCATGGACCATTGTACCCCGGGGTCGGGGTACAATGGTTCATTTTGTCAGTTGCTATTAAAAAATTTATATTAAAAAAAAGTAAGCATAATTATTGCTTTTGATTGAGTGCAACATGAAACCCAATATATAGGTAATATGCGCACATATTTTCAATAGCGAGAAATCATTACTTTGTGAGTAAACACTTAAAATTTCCAAAATTGGTCCATTGTACCCCGGTTTCTCCTATATTACCGAGATTATTTACAATGCATTCGCTGTAAATATATATGTATATATATATATATATATATATATTAATCCTAGTACAGACATTAGGATTTCCCCGTTAATTCGTCACGTGTTAATATTATCCCTCATAGCTGATATTTTGCTAAAAAGTGTTTAGGGTCAAATAGAAAAAAATTAGAGGGTATGCGTATCAGATTAAAAAATAAATAAATTAATTAATAAATAAATTCCCCCTAATTTAAGGGACACCCGAATGTATATACATATAATATAATATACATTAGACGTTGTTTTAGAGAGCGTTTAAAAAAATTTCAATTGTAAAAAAAAAATAAAAATAAAGATAAAAATAAATAAATAAATAAATAAATAAATAAGAAACAAAATAGAGGAATTTAACAGCTGCGAATTTCTTGATTTGAAAATAGAATTTAAAAATGTACAAGCACATTGTATTGGTTTAAGGACAAGGATGACATTGTCTTTGATGTTTACAAAGAAGGGCATTGTACGTTTTTAATGATTGTGGACATGGAAGTATTAATTTATATTTGCATTAGTTTATATACACTTTTTAAAATGTAAATACGTTTAGGAAAATCACTTCAATTAAATAGACATTATCTAATTGCGCATTATATTTAACAAGTGTCAAGCTAGCTTGAATTTAATTAAATATCACTAAATTAATATAATATAATTAATATTTATCTTATATGGCTACACACACACACAAAAAAAAAAAAAAAAAAAAAAAAAAAAAATCAAATACGGTAAGTAATTATCAGATTGACTGAAAATTTGACACAAATATTTATGAGTGCATAGCGTTAAGACGCTTAAAAAGAAGTATGTATTTAAATTTAAAAATTTCTTCACACACCATAAAATTAATGTAAGCACCATCGCTTTCGAAAGGACATGGCCTTTCTTTTTCAGGTGCAAAACACGTGGAGGCAAAAACATGATTGAAAACAGGGAAAAACCTAAAGGGGGAGGAGCAGCACAACCAACCAATAGGAAGCAGCATACTATAAACAATCAGAGAGGAACACAACCAAAAAATAGGATGCAAGATAAACAAATTCAAAAAACGGGGGAAAGGGATTTTTAAATATTTTATTTATGTATTTTATTAATTTTTTTAAACAAAACGAAGGAAATAATTTAATCGAATTGAACAAATTTTTCAAGCTGTAGACAGCAAAATGGAATCAGATTTTTCATTAACAATTTTATGTCGATTTTTATGTTGCTATCAAAAGAGGTTTTAGACTCTCTATTGTTGGTTAAACTCTTTGAAAGTTCAGTAGACCTACTTGTAACTATACTTTTTCTGGTGAGGCTAAAGTTTTTTATGTTATTTCATGTATTCATGTCATGTTGATTTCATGTTATTTTTAAACCTGTTAATATTTTTCAATTTCTTTCAAGTAAATCCTCTGTTCTCGAGCTTCATAAGTGGGGTGTCTATAATGTCCTTTGTAATAATTGTCATTTGTCTTACATAGGTCAAACTAAAAGAAATCTTGAATACCATTTACTCGAGCATTCTTGGTACGTCGCTAAACAAGAAATTTCTAAATCTTATATTGCGAAGCATAGTTGAGAATCTGTTATTAGTTTTAATTTTCAGCAAGCCAAAATAATCTTTTATGCCAAACGCATTTTCGAGTTAGACTTTCTGGAAAATTTAGCTATTTATCTTAATCGACATAAAATTGTTAATGAAAAATTTGATTCTTCTTTGCTAAAAAAAAAAAAAAAAAAAAAAAAAAGAATTCTGTTAAATTAAAAATAAATTAAATAAATAAATAATAAGATAAAATAAAATTTAATGCATTTAAAATAAAAATAAAATACATAAATAAAATATTTAAAAATCGCTTCCCCCCGTTTTTCGTGTTTGTTTCTCTTGTATCCTGTTTTTTGGTTGTGTTCCTTTGTGATTGTTTTTTGCATGCAGCTTCCTACTGGTTGGTTGTGTTGCTCCTCCCCCTTTGGGTGTTGATCTAGCCCTGCTATCAGTCTTGCTTTTGCCTCCCCGTAGTAGCACGTGATTTGCCCCTGAAGAAGAAAGGCCACATCCTTACCAAACCGATAGAGCTTATATTAATTTTATAGAGTGTGAAGAAGTTTTTAAGTTTAAATATTTATTATTGTACAGTAGTTCTTTAATTTAGTATTGCTTCAAAGCATGGTTTCTATACAGATTGGTATACAAAGAATTAATAATTAGTTTACAGGTCAGCAAATAATTTTGATAAGTTCGTTTTATCTAATGTGTGGTAATTGGTGAATGTGTTATTTTCGTTATGTTATATCCATTTTGGGTTTATTTTAAAGCAAATATTAAATAGAAGGTTGAGAATCGTGGCTGACGCCAGTAGAATTGAATCTCGTTTTCTCGATATGAAACAAGTTAACCAGATATATCCGGTTAACTTGTTTCATATCTAATTATTTAATTAATTTTTATTTATTCGTATGACACACACACACGCACACACTCACATATATATATATGTGTGTGTGTGTGTGTGTCATACGAATAAATAAAAATTAATTTCCCTGTAATGAGGAATGCAAATGGCACTAATCTGCAAGACCACTAGTTTAAAGCATTAAAGTTTTACATATATAGTTATATCCCAGCTCAGAACTATAAGATATGAACTAATACATTACTGCTTTTAATAATGAATATTCAAGCTATAGTGCTTTTTTATTAACATTATAATATGGCATGTAGTTAAATAAACAGAAAATGAACAAAATGGTCATTGTTTTCGTGTATCATAGTTTTATGTAAATTCTAAGCATTCATAATGTCGGTTGCTAAGCAATTATACACCCACACAGTGAAAACTTCATTGAAAAGCGAAAAGTTAATAGCCTGTCATGCATTATTCCTCATTAAAAACTAGGGGAGAATTGTTTAATGAGATAGCAGATAATTGCATGCACTTCTGTGACGCACAAATGAAATGAAATGACTAATAATGAAATGAAATACTTTATCGTTTATAATTGCAATTCTATTTTTAATATGTTTACTGGCACAGAATGTATTTAATTTTTTTAAATTTTTATTTATTTATATAGTTTTGCTTATAAATGTGATCGCCCCCGAGGGGGCGAATTTTGTAAAATCGCTTCTTACTGGGATGCTTACATTATATGTTCTATAATCTGACCCAGTTAAGTCAGTTGCTCCAGTACATTTTGCCGTGCGTTGATGAGTCAGTGAGTGAGTAGAAGTATTCTTTTATATATTATATAGATAAAAAAAAAGTTTATTAATACGGAGTATAATCATCTTTAAAATAAATGTAACACATACAGGTTTGTGTGGTACTATCAAATATACAGTGTGCCCACTACACTCCTTTGTCACCCCATTAACTGCTGAACTGTTGCAGCTCATAAAAGTGGTGTGTAGGTGTAGTAGTGTAGCTATTCGCTACAAAATGCAGTCGCTTACAGTCCCATCTGGTGTAAAACAGTAAAGTTGATGTTCCTATCTAGAAAACGGTGGGAAATAGGGAGAAAAAAGGTGAATTAAAAAGTTGTAGAGCATCATCGAATTAGGAAAAGACACCTTGCAGACATAAATGCTAAAAGAAGAACGCTTAAAACACGTGCATTTGTTTCATCATTATTTTCTTCACTGTGGTGCGAGAAAACGATCTTAGAAAAAAACAACAACTAATTTTCGCAAGGTACCTTTGTTTTCAATGATCAAACTTATAGCCATGAGCTGCGATGCCCATTTAGACCTCTGTTTGAATATTACGCTGCACACGTTGTGTAGCGTAAATGATGACACTTGTTCTACTTAAAGTTCGAAGAATGATCCAAATGTGCATTGCAGCTTATGAACACAAGACTAAATATCGAAAATAAAGATATTTTACGAAAATTCGTTGTTTTTCCTTTTTAAGATCCTTTTCTCAGATCTAAGATCGTTTTCAAGATTGGAACACTAACTTCATCGTTTTTCCCTGTGTGGCACTCTAAGCGGTTGCATCTTGTAGCATACTTTACTATACCTAGACACCCTTTTTATGAACATAGCTCAACCGTACCGCAGTTAATGGGTGACATAGGATTTTAGTAGGTACACTGTATGATTGATGAGTTTGCTGGAAAGCCGGCATATAATATGGTTGATGAGTTTGCTGGAAAGTTGGCCCATTATACGATTGAGGAGTTCGCTGGAAAGTCACTTGGCGACAGTATAAAAATCACTCTCGGTTCGGAGACATGCCGTCACAATTTTGTTCCTTCGTGGAGGAAATGTCTTCTTCGCTTCGGTAATCACTAGAGGCATTAATTTTATTCGCTTAATTTTATTCTTTAAATTTTCATCTAACTCATTTCAGACAGAATTAAAATTATTCTGATAATCTCTTTGATATTAAATCAAGTTTTTTTTTCAGATCCAATTTACGTGATGTTAAGGTGCGACGATGAGGATCAACAAGGAGTTGATCCTCAGATGTTCTTCGAAAAACCTCCTCCCTGCCCATGGCGGTGACGAAGACCCTCAACAGCGCATCACTCACCTCTACCTGCAAGAGCAGTATATCCGGAAGATTGTAAGATTGCACTGTTTGATTTAGCATATTTATTAAAATTATAGAAGGTTGTTCACACTTATAAAATCGATTTAATTATTATTATTTTTTTAATGCTAAAAAAGTATAGTTCTTTCAGAGATTTGTTTCTATCTGTTACCTTTGCTTCTTGATTATAGCTCTAGCTCGAATTTTCCATAAATGTTCACTTTTCCTCAGTACTACCATATGTTAACTTTATCCTACTTTTCTTGTTTCGTTTTTTAAAGTCCGTTCATTGTTTTTCGGTACCATTAATCTAAGACTCGTTTTGACCAGTCGAAGTGTAAAAGGTTATGGAATATATAAGTCAAACATCAGAGTCATCTGCAAAGAATCCTGTATTCTACATTTTAACAAAACAAAACAATTGCAAACGATTATTATCGAATATGCCAAAACTTTTTTTCAAAATACTAACGGAAAATATTAATACAAAATCATTTCTATAAAATATCAACGGTCTTTTATTATGCCTAATATTAAATAGTGAACTTTAAACGGAACACATTTGTCTTCAAGAAAAGATAACGTTAAAAAAGCCTAATGAAAAAAAAAAAAAAAAAAAAAAAAAAAGAGATCATGAACCTAGACGAATTCTTTTAAAACTTTAATTATATGATAAGGAAATTAGAATTACGTGATAACGAAAACTAATTTTAATGCCAAAATAAGGTAAAGCAAAAAATTAACATTTTATAACCTGACTAAGCCTCTTTAGATAAAATTATATAAAAATAACGGCTATTATTTACAAACTAGTTAGTTGTAGGACGACTTAGGCGCCTGTTGAAAAATGTTCATTTCATTTTATTTATTTCTCACTTCAAATAATTCATTTACTAGAATAATGGCTAGATGGAGGAACAACTCCCTATCTGAGCTTTTACCGCGCATGCTCTCTGATTTGGCCATCTTTTCACTTAGCAAGTCTCTGGCGACAATTTCACGGAAACGTGCAATAACCCTGACGCGAGCTTTTCCTCTGATTTTTGCTTGCTTTGCATTTTGCTAGCAGCGCCATTTTCAAATTCTATTAAAACTTTTAATAGTTTTTTTTTCTGATTGTTGTGTTTTTGATTATAAAAGATGAATTAAATATGTGCGAAGTGTAATATAAATTTGATAGCTTGTAAAAATTATTATCGCCATCTAAAAAAAATTTATCCGGACGAAGAAATTATATATGATAGTGCGACAATTGTTTGTCCGATGTGTGATCAAAAGTTTCCTGTAATGTGGGCAATTAAGACATATTTCAGACGACCATAGTATTAGTTTGAAATTTCAAGATTTGGCTTTTCATTCTATGCTAGATTTTGAAAACTTGAAATCCAAAATGGGCTCTTCCCACCGTCATCTGCTCAATCACGTGATAGAGGAAAACGAATAATCGAATTCTGAGAATCAAATTCAATTAAATATTGTTCTTAAGAACAAAAATGTTAATATTTAATATAAAATAAAATAAAAGTAATATTGTGCATTTGTAAACAGTAGAATAATTGTATTTGTAATTTAATAATTTTTAAAAAGCACTTTATGTGTTTATTTTTTTTACCTGTAAGAATCTATTTTTATATGTTTATGTGTAACTGTTACATTAACTGATCTAGCAATAAATATAGCTTGTTCTTGTGAAATGTGTATGGATTAAAATTTGAAATTTTAAAATGTTTTAATTTAATTTAATTTCATAAAAGTGTTACAACAAGTTAATTAAATTAGTTACTGGTCTAAATGGATTTACGTAGTACAATATTCCACTGTCACTGATTTAAGTACCAAAAATCAGAGCATTTAACATCTTCTTCATGAACATCAATAACAAATATAAACTAAATGATGATTGTAAATCTATACAGCAAACAAAAGATGATGAATAATGATATAAAATGGATTAAAAATGATGATGTATAAAAAAATAACACAGATTAAATACGATTGATCAAAAATAAGAATAGAAAATACGTTATTTCAGCAATCGCTCTACATAAACAAGACTTCGTCTGCTATTTGTTTTTCCTCTATCATGTGACCTCTGACGTCAGGTGGGAAGAGCCCATTGGTAGGGAAACATGCTCACAGTTTGTGAAACATAGCGGTGAAAAAGATTTCGATAGTGGTGAAAAAGTTTATTTTTATTGTAATAGAAGTGGCTGCTATGAACAGTTACTGAATTGCTAATATGACGAACGATAATTCTGTAAATAATTACAAAAGAAAAATTGTTAAACAAAAACGTTTTTATCCTGATACTAAAAGATCAAATGATGATTGAAAATTTATTGTAAATAATGTACAGTATGTAACATAAGAAAATAAGCTGAATTTTATATCTGATTTTACTTTGTGAATTATATGTTTGATTATAATACGATTATAACTTGCGAACAGACGACGGAATAATTTGTAAACAAATATGCTGTTTCCTTATTATTAAAACTCGCCAAAAGAGCGATAAACAGCCAAATACAGTGACGTCAAGATAGTTTTCTAGGCATGCGCGACGGGAGATTTTCCTCTGTCTAGGAGCCAGTATTTGCTAGCAAGCTCGTGCGAAATTTTCGCATTTTATTTATCTCTTCGTTACCTTCAAAATTTAAAATTATTATTATTATTTTATAGACGTCATTTTTACATATGCATGATCAAATTTAATATTTTGCAATTTTTTTTTTTTTTTTTTTTTTTTTTACAAGTGAAAGTGTGTTATAATGTAACTCCATGGTTTTAGTCATGCGAGCGGCGTTCTGTGTTAAAATTGTGATTAGTTTAGAGTTTGAAAATGGTTGTTGTTCTATATGTTTTGTGTTTTGTGGCTGTTGAATAAAGTTATAATTTAAACAGCTAGCAATGGATTCCATGCTTAGTTAAGCAATATTTAGAGCCTCCGTTAAACCTGTATAGGAAAAACATCACATGGTGGCAGCGGAAAAGCAGTAAAGTGATAAAAATACTGTAAGTAATTTGTTTTGCATTTACCTACATATATTGAGCGAAGTCTATTCTAAAATTTTCAACTGCGATAGAAACTGATAAAATTAGTGTTGTAAGGCATTCATTTTAAGTTACGCCACCAAAACCATTTACATTTTCTACTCCAGCTTATTGGTCAAAATGGATAACTCGTTTTGAACGATATAGAGTTGCGTCTGGTTTGAACAAGCAATCAAATGGTGAGCAAATAAACTCATTGATTTACATCATGGGCGATAAAGCTGAAGATATTTTTGCTTCGTTCCAGTTAAGCACAGAAGAAGCAGAAGATTATCAAATAGTCCTGAAAAAATTCAATGACCATTTTGTAGTAAAAAAGAATACTATTTTCGAGCGAGCGCAGTTTAATAAGCGTATTCAACTCGAAGGAGAAAGGTTAATGACTTTATTACGGCACTACCTATATCGTCTAGCTGAGAGTTGCGAATATGGAAATTTACATGATGAATTGATTAGGGACAGAATTGTAGTTGGAATAAGAGATAAAGCCCTAAGCGTAAAGTTACAATTAGATAGTGACTTAACATTAACAAAAGTTATAGAGAAGGTACGTCTCAGTGAATCCATTGAACAACAACTAAAACTTGGCGAAGCTGAAAGAGCCACTTCTTTAAACGTTATGGGCTCAAATAAAACTGTTCGCTACCAGAATAATTTCCAAAATAAAAAGAATAATAAATTTAACGAGAAAAGCACAATGCCGAGAAATATTAAATTTTCACAGAAAGATGAAAAGTGTAAATGGTGTGGAAAACTAAAACACGACAAAAGAATGTGTCCTGCTAAAGATGTCAAATGTCGAAAATGCGCCAAGATCGGGCATTACGAAAAGGTCTGTTTTTCTAAAAGCCAATCTAAAGGCTCATCGATTTCATTTTTAGACATAGTTTTTCACTTAGCGAAAATTAATGAAGATTGGGCAATCGATGTTAAGATAGAAAATCAGGATTTAAAATTCGAGATAGATACTGGCGCTGATCACTCCGCAATTTCTACAACAGTTTATCGCTCGCTAGCCAAGAAAACTAAATTGGAGTCAGTTCATAAAGTCCTATGCGGCCCGGATAGAAATCCTTTGAAAGTTTTAGGAAAATTCAACGCACATTTAAACTTTAAAAGGAAATATTGTAAAGAAGACATCTATGTAATTGATGGTCTACAAACAAGTCTTTTAGGAAAACCAGCATTGATTTCTTTTGGGTTAGGACCAAATATAAGCAATTTTGATCAAGTAGTGGTCAACAACCCTAGAATAGAATTTCCAGAGCTCTTTGAATGACTTGGACTGATGAAAGGTTGTTATTCAATACAGCTGAAGAAAGACAGTGTTCCATATGCAGTTACCTCACCTCGACGTGTTCCTATACCCTTACTGAAGAAAACCGAAGAGGCATTAAAGAAGATGGTGGAGCAAAAAGTCATAACACCTGTTAGTGAGCCTGCAGAATGGTGTTTGCAAAGAAAGTTCCAAAGAAAGATGGACAACTCAGAATCTGTGTGGATTTGACACAGCTTAACAGAAATGTTTTGAGAGAATTGCACCCTCTACCCAATGTTGAATATACATTAAGTCTTTTATCAGGTGCCAAGATATTTTCAAACTTGGATGCAAACTCAGATTTTTGGCAAATACCGTTAGACGAAAAGTCTTCATTTCTCACTACCTTTATTACACCATTTGGGAGATACAGATTTCTAAGATTACCGTTTGGAATCTCATCAGCTCCGGAACCTTTTCAAAGAAGAATGTCTCAGTTGTTGGAGAATTTAAGTGGCACTGCTTGTCATATGGACGATATTCTGATTTGGGGATCCACTCAAGAAGAACATGATCAAAGATTAAGAGAGGTTGGCAAGAGATTAAAAGATGCCAACTTGACTTTAAATGAGAAAAAATGTATTTTTTCAACTAAAAGTATAAAGTTTCTGGGTCGTATAATCGACAGCCAAGGAATCCATCCCGATGATGAAAAAGTTGCAGCAATTAAAGAATATAAACCCCCAAGAAATAAGAAAGAGCTGAAACAACTATTAGGATTCGCCAATTATCTAGCACGTTTTACTCCAAATTTCACAGAATTAATGTATCCTCTTACGTTGATGTTTAGCAACAAGCGAGAATTTGTATGGGATCATCAACAGAAAAACGCATTTGAAGGATAGAAGAAAATTTTATATTCAGATCCAGTTTTGAAAATATTTGATCCTAATAAGGAATCTATAGTCACCACAGACGCATCATCCTGTGGTCTGGGAGCCACTCTACGTCAAAAACTGGAAGAGGGAAAAACTTTCGTAATCGCCTATGCATCGAGAACATTAACACCGGCTGAGAGTCGCTATGCCCAAATCGAAAAGGAAGCATTAGCTGTAGCATGGGGATGTGAGAAATTCAGAGATTACTTAACAGGGTCTCATTTCTTGATTGAAACTGACCATAAGCCGCTGATTCCAATTCTTTCAAGGAAGCATTTAGACGATCTTTCTCCTAGACTGCAAGGAATCACATTAAGAATGATGAGATATTCATACACTATTACTCATATTCCAGGGAAGAATCTTTATGCAGCCCATGCTTTATCTAGAGTTCCAAGAGAGCAATCATGTGAAAATGACGAACTAGAAGAAGAAATTGATGCATACATTGAGATGATCACTAATAATCTTCCAGCAACTTCTAATAGGCTGAAAGAATTTCAAGAAGCACAACAATCTGATGCTACCTGCCAGAAGCTTTCTTCTTATGCATTGACAGGATGGCCCTCGAAGAAAGATGTAGATCGGCTCTGTTTACCGTTTTGGCAAAATCGTTTTGAAATTTCTATACAAGGTGGTCTTTTAATGAGAGGTTGTAGAATAATAATACCAAAGTCGCTCCAAACTGAAGTGTTGAAAAAGATTCACGAAGGACATCTTGGTATAACTAAATGTAGAGCTCGTGCGAGATGTTCTGTATACTGGCCAAAAATTAACAAAGAGATTGAGGTAAAAGTTGAAAATTGTCCTGCTTGTATCAAAGATTCGAGCAACAGGCATGAACCACTAATTCCGACGCCATTTCCAGAAAGACCTTGGGAAGTTGTAGGCCTTGACCTCTTCAAATACCAGAATTCGTGGTACCTCCTTATAGCAGATTATTATTCACGGTATCCTGAAATTTCGAAACTTGAAACCTTGACTTCGGAAGAAATAATTAACAATTGCAAATCTATATTTTCTCGTCATGGTATCCCAGAAATACTCAGAACGGATAACGGTCCACAGTTCGATCCAATGAGAACACGAGAATTTAATGAGTTCGCAAGAAGCTATGGTTTCAAACATATCACAAGCAGTCCAAAATTTCCCAAAAGTAATGGATTTATAGAATCGAGCGTAAAAACAATCAAAATGCGTAATAAGAAATCTGCTGATCCTTATCTTGCGCTAATGGAATGCAGAGCAACCCCACTGGAAAACGGTTATAGTCCCGCAGAACTCCTAATGGGTAGGAGAATAAGAATAATTCTCCCAATAGCTAATTCTCAACTACTTCCTAAATTGATCAAGAAAACTGATTTAGAAGGCAAGGAGAGAAAACGAATAGAGAAACAAGAAAGAAATTACAATAGCACCACGGGACAAGAATTCTATCAGAACTTGAGAAAGGACAGGGAGTATGGGTTACCGACAAAAGAGTGACAGGAAAAGTGTTACAGATAACTTCATTTCCACGATCATATCTTGTTCAATCAGGAAAGAGAATTTATAGAAGAAATAGGAAACATCTAGTACCCTCGCCAGATTTCGAGCCAGAATCTGAATCAGATGAAGGATTAGATATTCCCGAGAATAATCATTCAACTGATATTACGGGATCTGGAATAAAGTCTCCGCTAACCAACAAAAATTCTGGGAATATATCACCAAAATGTACCTCTCCCACAAGACCTATGACCAAGCCTCATGTTACCAGAAGTGGTAGGACTATTCGACCACCCCAGAGACTTGACTTATAACTTTGAAAGGAAGGGAGATGTGTTATAATGTAACTCCATGGTTTTAGTCATGCGAGCGGCGTTCTGTGTTAAAATTGTGATTAGTTTAGAGTTTGAAAATGGTTGTTGTTCTATATGTTTTGTGTTTTGTGGCTGTTCAATAAAGTTATAATTTAAACAGCTAGCAATGGATTCCATGCTTAGTTAAACAATTAAAAATTTAAATGTCTATTTTAAAGCTATTATTTTCATATTTTAATTAATTAAAAAAAATCTAAAAATTCGTTACAAGTTCTAAAAATTCATTCGTTCCACAACTTTTTCCTCTATAAAATTATCTACTCAGATAAAAATAGATCATTTATGTAACTACTATTTCGGTTATTTTATTTTTTCTTTTTGTAATATTTTATAATTTATTTATATTTTTGATGCGCTTTACAAGAAAACATTCAAAAGGTGTCGTCTTAAAAAAATATTGAAAAAATATATATATATATGATTCTACTCTTCATAAAACATCAGAAAGTGAAAAAATTATAGGCTGAAAGGAATTACAGCGACCACAAAAAATTATCAAAATTAAGCATATTTGGCGATTTAGCGCTGTTAGGCGATACGTTCGCACGCATCGAGATTGCCGTGTACGAACAGAACCGTGTTTCGCTTCTCCGCCAAGTACTCAAAATCAACCGCCTGACAGTGTGAAATCGCCAAATATGCTTAATTTTGCTAATTTTTTGTGGTCGCTGTAATTCATTTCAGCCGACAATTTGTTCACTTTCTGGTGTTTTATGAAGAGTAGAATCGCATATATTTTTTTCAGCATTTTTCGAAGACGACACCTTTTGAATGTTTCCTTGATAGATTAAAATGGCTGTTGCTAAATTAAACTTCTTTGCGAAAAACATTTGGTGTATTTCAACGCAAAAATTTAAAAAATCGCCCAGTAGGATCTATAAATAAAACTGTTAAAATAAGTTTATACTTCATAGAGTTTATTGTAGTAAAGAAAAGCTACGCAGTCGAATGTGACGTCATGGGCAGTTTTTTTTTGTTTTTTTTAATAACATCTTGACAGTAAAAAAAAAAAAAAAAAAAGAAAGGTAGTTAAAAAAAAAAAAAAAGTTACCATATCAATAACATCCTTAAATTACCAACTCAAACTTAATTATCTTGTTTTATTTTTTATTTCATTTTGCACGCGCGCTTTTTATTTACCTAATTCGAAATTACTAAAAAAAACCTTTTTCGATACTGTTCGTTTCGAAACTGATTATTATAAATTTTCTGTTCTTTTTATTCCCCCCCCCCCCCCCCCAAAAAAAAAAAAAAAAAAAAAAAAAGATGAAACTCTGGCAGGCAAAAGCAGAATTTAGTTTATTACGGAGGACTATTAGTTTTTTTTCCTAATTATAACATTGCTTTCAAATTATTCAATTATATTTTCGATAAATTTTTGATTTCGATAAATGTCCAACTATCGTAAAACTGGTATCGTAAAAATCCGTAGATTGAGACTAATAGTCCTCCGTCCTAAAAAAAAAAAAAATTAGATAATGAGTAATTATGGAAATAAATTTTTCCATAGAATATCATGGGCCCCTGTCCGCTGTTAACTGTTGGACGATTGCAGCTATATTCATAATAGCGGTGCCTAGTATAGTAAATTGGCTATGCGCTACAAGATGCAATTTACAAAGCTACTTGGCAGAAAATGGCGAAGTTAATGTTCCTACATCGAAAATGATATGAGATAGAGAAAAAAAAAAATTACGAAATTATAAGGTATCACCGTTTTAGTAGGAAAATACGCCTTGCAGACATGAATGAGAAAAAAAAAAAAAAAAATGAAAAGAAAGAAGAAGAAAGGAAAGCGCTTAAAGCGCACATTTCTTTGTTCGCGATTTCCTACATTCTGTCGTAATAAACGATCTTAGAAAGACAAACCAAGTAGTTTTCACAGGATAATTTTATTTCCAATGTTCAAACTTCTGTCCGTTAATTGCATTTTACGTCTGGACCCTTGTTTGAGTTTTACGTAGCATACGTATCACTCGATATGCTACAATGCGTGCAGCGTAATATTTAAACAAGAGTAAAAATATGCATTCCATGCAATTAACGGACAGAAGTTTGAACATCGAAAATAAAGGTATCTTGTGAAAACTAGTGGCTTTTTCTTTCTAAGATCGTTTTCTCTCGTCACAGTTCAGGAATTCGAACAAACAAACGCAACGTTTAAAGGATTCTGTTTTTAGAAGTTTTGTCTACAAGGTGTCTTTTCATACTAAACCGATGATACTCTACAACTTTGTAAATAATTTTTTACCCTTATCTGTTACAGTTTGGGAAGACTAACTCCGCCATTTTGCAACAAGTGGTGCTATAAGCGATCACATTTTGAAGCGCATAGTCCTTTTACTATACTAAGAATATAGATGTAGTCACTGAACAATTAAAGAGGTGAGAATGGATTTTAGTTAACACTCCGTACGTTGTATGTATCCGTAAAATATGTGATTATTTTGTAATTCTTTTAGTTAATTTGTGACATATTATTTTCAAACTGAGTTATTTTTAAATAAGTAGATATATTTTTCTTCATTAACTTCAGAAATGTAGTTTTAGTAATATATACATATATATATATTGCTATAGAATATAAAGCTAAGTTGTTTCTGTTTCAAACATTAAACTATTCAAAAGGTGAACCTATTTATCATAAGTTCATACAATATAATGTTTTCTAAAGCACCTATTTTCTTCAGTTAATTTTAAATTTTTATCAACTTCTAAAGCTTGGTGATTATTTTAATTCATTTTTTGCTCTTTTCCATTACAAGCTGTTCTTCTCAGAAAACTTTAAATATATGTAAAGAAATTTTAACTATTATTCCATTTAAATAACTTCGCGTATGACATAAACAACAAACGAAATAAAAGTCACTTTCATTAAATTAATGGAGCTTAAAATCAAATTTAGAAGTTTCGTACGAGAATTCAATTTTACTGTTTACTTATTATGTATGCATTGATACATTCAAAGGATAAGAAAATGAAAATATTAGAACACTTTGGAAGTCATATATATAAGAGTACAATTTACAATCATGATAATGTTTTAAAATAAATATATGTGCAGGGACAGAACATTAGCGCAGAACTCATACCAATATTTGTTTAAGAAATTTCTATACTTATTTTATAAATTGTGGTATGAGTTCTGAGCCAATGTTCCATTCCTGTATATGTGAGTTCAATTGTTATAGAAGAATTACTAATAAGACTACACGACAGTAACAGGTAATAAATTAGTTTTTGATTTATAGTCACGAATCATTTTTAATTAATTAAAACAAAAATTATGAAATTTAGAAAAAAAAAAAAAAAAAAAAAAAAAAAAAAAAAAATTCTAATTCAAAACCAGTTTGTCGTGAATTGTTTCGTTCAAGTTATAAATAAGAAAGTGTTGGAAACAGGAGAGCTAAACATTTTCACTTCGAATTTTAAGAATAAAACATCGGATCAGCCACTACAGAAGAAAGAAAGTAAAAGTATACAGATGATCAAGACATAAATTACAAAAGTAAAACGGTAAAATAAGTATACTACTATAGAGAAATAATAGAAAAAATATTTGAAATATAGAAATTTAAAAAAGTACAAAAATAAATGAATAAGTAAATAAATAAATATTAAACAGTAAATATATATAAATGTATTTAAATAGAGGAAGGCGTTTAGTATATATATATATATATATATATATATATATATATATATGTGTGTGTGTGTGTGTGTGTGTGTGTGTGTGTGTGTATTATATTTAAACAGTAAATGTAATAAATATATTTAAGGGAACTTGGCACCTTTGGCTTGGCCAGGTTTCATATAAAAGCTTATATCTCCATTTAATATTTATAAATTGAACTATATTAGGTTTGTCCAATAATATATATATTTACATAACAATTTTTATGGATTTTGATATACTTTTTGCAGATTTGAAATCTTTAAACGGCATTTTCTAAGTTCGCATTTTTTTTTTTTTTTATGAATTCGCGATCTTCAAAATGCTAAAACTTGTACAAATATTTAAGAAAAGATTTAATATTTTTATGGATGTTTAATAGTATTTACTTAAAAGAATTAGGGCTGAATTTTGGAATTTATTAAATAGTTTTTGAGAAAGAAAAAAGCGCATGCTTATGTAAAAGTTTGGAAAAAAAAAAATAAAAAAAATAAAAATAAAAATAACGTTATATTTTTCTTTTTTCTTTTAAAGATATTGCAAAATCCATCCCTCTGTTGAACATCCAAAAAATATTAAGTCTTTTCTTAAATAACCGTAGAAGTTATAGCATTTTGAAGATCACGAATTCATGAAAAAAAGTAAACTGAGAAAACACAAGTTAAAGATTTCTAATCAATAAAAAATCAAAACCATAAGAACTGTTGTCTGAATATGTATTTTGTCGAACGAACCTAATGTAGTTAAATTTATAAACATTAAATAGAAATCATTTATTTGAAACTTTCAGTGGTGCCAAGTCAAAGCTGCGAATTCTCTTACATAGCAGGAAAGTATTAGATGCTATTAAATAAATATATATACTATATATATATACTAGTATATATATATATACTATATATATATACTAGTATATATATATACTAGTATATATATATATATACCTGCTAGTATATATATATACTAGCAGGCTTTGCCCGCTTCGCTGTTCACTATATTTAAAGGAAACTCTTTTCTATATAGCTTTAAGAAAAAAGAAAAAGAAAGAAAATACTGAAATCGCCCAAAAGCTCGCTTTTGGTTCCCGCTGCTTTCGGCAGCGACTCGTTCGTCCTCGCAGTCTCCAGCGCTTGTCCTTATTGCCTGCGACAATGGCTCACCTGTGGGCTTCCATTTCGGTGTTTATCATATATGTCAGTCACGATACGGAAAATATCGAAAAATTTGAAGTGGCTCTTTTATATTTGAATCCCAGTTACATATGAAGAACATTATACGTGATGTACATAATATTTGCTTTCGCTTTATTTCCTGTATTTATTTGATTTAATCTATAAACAATAAAATGACAGCAATTTCAAGCCGAATATAATATCACAATATGCTATGATCGGCTACATCTATCGCATGAAACAATTATTATTATTATCATTATTATTATTATTTTGTGGTTATATATACTTCATGCTTAGTTAATAGCAGTTGGTATATAGAAAAATAAATAAATTAATATCTAAACCTGATCATGGTACAGCCTTAATATAGCTCCCCTTGGCGACTTTTGAATTTTTGTCGCCGTTTTAGTTCAAAGTATAATTTATGCGATTATTGTTCCTATTTCTTTCTATGTTGTCTTTTAGGTAGATTCATTACAGGAGATCTTAGGTATATATATATATATGTATAACGCTTTTTCCCATGTTAAGTTGTGAACACGATAACTGGAGTAATTTTTATTTAAATTTAACCAGCTCAGGATATGTTGTCAGGACAGTAAAAATCTCGGTCGAGTTCGTAGATGGGCTGTCCAGCTCAAAGGGGGTGGAAATGGTGGGGGGTGGAAATTTTCATATGCCCATAATTTCTTTAATGAAAATAGAAAAAAAATTCAAATCAGTCGAATTACCGCCTTACCCTAAAGAACAATTTTTGTATTTAAACTTTTTTGATAGCTTCAATTGCTTAGAAGTTATAAGCTAAAAAGTGATTTTTCGTGAATTGTGTTGAAGCCGACATTTTCTATAGCTTTCATTGCAAAAATTTATAATCTGATGCTTATGTCACGTGCAAACGATAATAAAAAAGATCACTGAAAATATTATAAAATTTTAATCACGTTTTTAAACAATCCGCGATTGTAATGAAATGCTCGCCCTCTGGTGGGCTAAGGTGAAATTACAATAAACATGGTTTAATTAGAATTCTATACAGCCGCCATTGCTTGCCGATATTTAGTTTCACATATATTTATTGAATAAAAATGAATAAATACGGTAAAAAAGATAACACATACTTTTGTGTGCCACAGTGTAACTCCAAAAGATCAAGAAATCCAGAATTGAGCTTCCATTTATTTCCAAATGACAAATTTAAAATTTCAGTTGCTTCGGCTAATGGAAGTAAAGAATTAATCAGATGATTTGAAATTAATATTTGTTCAACTTCAGTTAAAAATCTACTTCCGATCGAACTTTGAATAAACTGAAGTATTTTTTCCAAAAGCAATCAATTTTCCATAATGTAATGGCGGAGAAATTATAGTACGAATATTAAGTATAATAACAAAAAGAACACTAATGGACACGTGGCTATAATGTTTACTAACAACTGCAGTGTTCACAAAGCGCCGTCTATCGATCATTACAAACGCGGATATAATAATCTGATTTGAAAAAAAAAAAAAAAAAAAAAGTTTAATTTAGCAGAAAATATGACGTCACTATTACAACAATGTACTGAGGTGGTACTGAGAAAAATGAAATAAAATTTTATCCGTGATTTTAAAGAAATAAAATAAAAGTTAATAAATAAATAAATAAATAAATATGTAAATAAAATCAACATATCTTAGGCAGCAGATTTAGACTTAGGTTTATGACATAGATGCTATAATGTAAAAGATAAATGTCATCGTTAAAAAAAAAAAAATAAAATAAAAAAAAAACATGTAAATCGATGCTAAACGAATTAAACTGGCATGATAGAAAAAGTAATAAATTTGGGGACATTTGGATATTATTCTTTTGAAAAATGAACTAGGGACGATTTTAATGAATTTTCCGTTGAAGTTTATTTTTATAAAAACTTAAACTTAAATTAAAGTATTTCATTACTCGAATTCCTTTATTTTGATAAATAAAATTATACCATTTAAAAATAAAATAAAGAACACTCTTTTATTGAAAAGTGAACTAATAAAGGGTTTAGAAAACTATTACATACTTTTAAATCTTTATTAAAAAAAATTAATTGTTGCCACTCGACATTATACAAATACATCCAAATCCTGTGTCACATACGATAGTTTTGTATAAGTACATGTTTTTTGCCCCTGGAACCTGCCCCTGATAGGAAAAGTGCCTGGAAACACGTGTATCTAGTATTGTCATTGATTATGAAGTCGTGTGCAAAATTTCAGGCCCTTCGGACGACAAGAAGTTGCCGAAAATTGAATTGCAAAATTCCGTTACATACATTAATAGTTGCATCATATCAAGTTAACAAAAGTGTGTTAATTAAAAACCATCTTAAACGCTTTAATTAATCATTTAAAATATATAATTACAATAATACGTCAATCTTAATACAAATATCGTTTGTGGTGAATAGTTTAGAATGTCGGTTTAGGCAAGAATTTAAAATTTACGATAGAGAGTTACAGCTTCCTTTGACTTTTTGTCTTGTCGAAATAAGATACTGGTCTGTGAAGAGATATGAGGTATTCGCGTGGAAAGAAAATATAATGACGCCAAAGCTGCCTTTCTCCACCTCCAAGCTCGACAAATTTTGTCGTCAGACAACAAATTATGTCGCCAAGTAAAAACTTTCGTCGTCAGCTATCAAATTTTGCCGCCAAATCACAAATTTTATTGTTAAGTCGCAAATTTTGTCACCAAAATTTCGCCAAATCATACAATTTACTAAATTCATAACAATTAACATTGAAATTCAGCGGTGCCAAATGATCCAATGTTAACTAATGTTAATGTTAATGTTCCAGCTTATATCAACCAAAACAGTTTCACTTCACAATTTTTATTCATCTGACAATAAGAATCACAAAAGCACAATACAAAACTCTCAATAATTCAATAAAAATTTCAATGAAATAACTATCCAAAAACCGCTACCACTTAACTGTATTTGACTTGACCATAGCAACGCCAGGCTTACCAGTGCTTGACCATAGTAAGGTCGCAAGTGCATTTTCACGTTTCTATTTATTCTTTAAAAGAAAGATATTGAACAACAGTTACTATATGGATTTTAAATAAAAATTATAATTTTGATTAAGCTTGGGAAGGGAGGTGTGTGTGTGTGTGTGTGTGGGGGGGGGGGGGGTAGACCAATAGCCCCCTCCGGGATTCACCATTGCTGGGATTGTATATCTTTAAGACTTCTATTTGTTGAATGATTGTGAGCTTAAGTTCTAAAAAATTGAAACATTTACAAACCAATAAATCTAGCCTAAAATTTTAAGTAGATTGAATCCCTTTTGTAGTTTAAAATTAGATTTCTTGAAAACAGAATAGCGGCTTAAATAATACAATGTGTGAGAACAAAGCCATTGGTTAAGTATTAATCCATATGTAAAATTTCTTTACATTTATAATATTAACGTAAAGGAATCTACCTTTGCCTTTAAGCTTGCCGAAAAGGGATTTTTTTTCTTCTTTTTTTTTCAATGTTTTATAATTTAATTATATTTTTGATGCGTTACTTCGCTTTAAGTGACTGTCTTTGGCGAAAAATGTCCGACCTACTTCAGCATCAAAATTTAAAAAATTGTCCAGAATTATCAATAGTAAATACCTTTAATATAATGCTGAATTAGCTTTTATGGCAAGCGTGATTCATCTGTGCTGAAAAAAAAAAAAAAAAAAAGACTAAAGTTGAGGTATATAAAAAAATGCTATGAAATAAAATTCTGAAGAAACATGCTAGATTTGTATTATTACTGTTTTATTTTAAATTTATAAAGACGTCATTTTCTCATTCACCAATTTAACATTTAGTATTTTTTTTTTTTTTTTCGCGTGAAATCATATTTCATTTTATGTTGGGGAAAAAAAAAATAATAAAATAAAATAAATAAAAAATACCTCGTAAACTTTTTTGGTAACAATTAAAATTTTAAATGGCTTATATCAACGAGATATATAAAGTAGAGTGATAAATGGTAACCCTTGAGAAGGTCCAAGATGAGTCATGTGACATGCTCTCCTTGCACCTGCGTATTCGGTGATTCCCTTGGTAACAGCTTATTTTCTGTAAATTTCTATGGCAACGGTTAGGAGATTGTTCTTCGCATAAGTCAAAACCGCCAATGTTTTTGTTTACTTACGTAGTTTAATATTCTTTTGTTCTAAATCAGTTTGATTTTTTTTTTACTTCTTTTTTATTTCGTGTAGTTGAACTTTAACCGACAAAATGCTAAAAATAGTTGAAAAATTATTATTTGTTGTTAAATTTAGCTCTTTAAAAGTTTAAATTTTCTTTTATAAACACTTTTAAACTTTGTTGGGAAACGATGAAAAAAAAAAGGTATTTTATTATTTATTAAAATGTGAAATATGTGTAAAATTATTTTAATAACAATTTATTTCGGTCATAGGACTGTCATGTTACTTAATAATAATGATAATTTGTCGAACTGATATTTTAAATGCCTAAATAGCGATAAAGGGCCAAACACAGCAACCTATTGGAGCATGTCACGGGATTCATCTTGTACCACGGAAAGTTAATCCTTCATCCATTGAATCAGCACTCTAATATATATCTCGTTGGCATATATTAAGTCAATTACCAGTTTATTATTTTCAAATTTTAATTAATTTTTAAAAAAATCTAAGCAAATTTCCGGTATAAATAGTAACCTATGTTCTATTCCAGACTATTCTCTATCACTGTATCAAATTTCATCCAGATCCGTTTAGCCGTTGTGGCGTGATTGAGTAACAAACATCCCTCCAAACTTTCGCAATTATAATATTAGTATGGATTCAGAAAGTTACATGATAGCGATAGAAATGGAGGAAGAGATTAAATAATTTCAGGATAATACCTTATTCACCAAAGGAAAATATAAAATTTGATGTAGGAATTCTCTGCTTAAGTAACACTAGAGAAAATACGTGTCCATGTTTTTTGGAACACGGAATAAGAGTCATAATTTCACCATATCACTTAGGATCAATCCGACAATCATTTCCGACTTAGGATCAATCCCATGCACTTTTAACTTGTTAATAAAAAAAGAACAAAAAAATTAGATGAAGAAGAAAAACGCATATTGTATTCTGTGAAGTCACGATCAGTGAGCCATCTCAAAATGTGTGTACTTCAGGATAAAAATCTCATTGCGCAAATATCAGAGGTTAATTAAATTTAAGTGTGATTTCTAGGACATTTATATTTCAGTGATAGGGTGAAAACAATTAAAAGGCTTTATTTCTTTCCACACCGTATAACAATAAATAAAAACTAACAGAGGATATTCTCATTATCCTCTTACATTTTACTTCATACAAGAGGACTTCGACCGTTTCGCCCGCTTCACTGGTTATTGAAATGAATCATTTTTAGATATAAAACATCAAAAATTAAAAAATCTGAAACAAAATGCCTTTAAATTTAGCCCAGTTTTTGGAATGGTTCATCGCTGTCTTCGGTGGTATATTCTGGATCTTTCAATATGCCGGATTCACCTTCTGCTGCAGCAGCGCGCGCCTTACCCAGGTGCGCTGCGCGCACTCAGAAAGGTACAAATTCGCACATGAGCCTCGATTGGGATCCCTGCTGCCATGAGCAGAATCTTTTCTAATTGCACTATTTCGGATATGGGTTCACACTGCCTGCAGCAACGTATTATCTAGGACGAACCTCAGTTAGTGAAAGAAAATTGCGGCTAAAAGAATACATTACTATGATAATGGAACAGAGTTAACTTTAGAAAAAAAATTAAAGCGAAAGGTTCAGCAGGATGACACAGGGATAAACGAAATTCTGGCTTAAAAGATGTTATTATTATGATAAGGAAGGGAAAGAAATCCATGGACACAATTTCAAAGTGATGTCAATATGATAAAACAGGTGATGGAAGAAATAAAATGGCAGGTTAAAAGAATTCTTTTTACTAAAACATATAGGTCCATTTTTCTGTCTACTGGTCAGACGAAGATTTCAACAGCTTTAAACCATCCCAGGACGACGCTGTTCATTTTGCGCAAAACCGCGTTTAAATTGTTCCAGTAGTTTTTGTTCCATCATACTATAGCTATGGGGAACTTAGGTAATCGTGAAAATTTGCTAGTATATATCGCGCATATATATATACATTGATAGATAGACAAATAGATTTATGATAGGAATTTCAATTTCATCTGTTCTAAAAATTCTGTTAAGATAGCTCAAAAATGTCCATATCTATTAAACAATAATATTAAAATAATAATAAAAAAATTCTTAAAGTAGCTGTTTAAAACCGAAGAATTTCAGTATTGATCAGATAATTTAAAAATTTCAAATAATAATTCTGTAAATAATTTGTTTTATTTACATTATTATTATTTGAAATTTTTAGTACTTCTCAATTATATGAATTCCTCCAGGTGTCAGACGTATAAATTCGCATCAAAATGTAATTAGAAGCAGAAATATAAACTTACTAATCCTATAATGTGGAGTCGTATTACAAAATTAAGCGATGATTCTTTACATATGCTGATTTATTTCTATTAATATGAAAACAATGACCAATTATTTCTAAGAAAACATAATAAAATACCGAAAGCTTTATTATTATTGTTTATTTGCAGGAATATATAAGCGTATGAGTATACATTATTACAGAATTAATCACATTACAGTAATGTGTAACAATAGTTTGCCTCGTAGTTATAGAAAATAATGCATGACTTATATCATTTTATCCCATCGTAAATGGAATTAAACTAGTTACGAAACTTCATGATAGGCAATTCGTGTGTTATTGGCACGCAAGGAAAATAGCTTACCTTTCATAAATTATGCTTCTTATTTTTAAAATGGTGAATTTTGTAATATATCTAGTACTCGTGAATGAAAGAGTTTTATTTTTTAAGTTACACTAATTAAATTAACTTCTTTATCTTTCAAGAGAATGCCCTAAATCGTGCCTTTTATAATTTTATGCAATGAAAAATTTTTAAAGGAAGGGATATGTTGCCAGAATACGGTATGCAAACTATGCAGTACTTCTTTCCTTATGGTTCTCTTTTCTGCAACACTTTTTAGGATGCTCCATTGAGGGAAATTTTAACGAAATCGAAGTTTGCGTTTACTGAATTTAATGGCTAAATATACATATTAATTTTTGATGCATTTATTTATTAAAAAAGAGAATTATTTCCCGCTTTATACGTTTTATTTCTTTGATCATTCCGAAATTTTTAACAGTTTATTTATCTACTTTTCGATATTTGTGTTTATCGCCTTCTTCATATGTCCTTAAATTGTCTATAAAATGGCTTAATGTCAGAAAGAAAGAGTACTTCGAAATAAATGCTGCTAAAGTGTTTATTTGAAAATTAAATAAGGTTTAAGATAAATAAAAGTAATAGCATGTAGCTTATAATTATTTAAATTAAAAATAAATAAAAATAAAAATAAATAAATAATTAATTCGTGTTCCAAAACGAAATAAATCGATTACGATTTAACCATATTTAGAAAATGTTCGTTAGTTTGTCTGTCCCAAAATTTTATGAACGATGTGTCTCACGAAAGAATATATGAAATTCTGCGAAATTATAAGTTTAACATGAACTAATAAACTGGTGCTGATTAGAATTTGATATTTGTCTTCGAGCAGGTAACGCCATTATAGCACAATTTTTTTCATTTATGGAAGACTATATTTTAGTTTATATCACATATAAATGCACCAAATTTTATATGAAAGACGACTATTAAGAATAATAAATCTGATTTATTTTCGATGTAAATTAGCTGAATGGTGGCGCTGCTTCGCTTTAATTTTTTTTAGCATCTATTCGTCAAAGTGTTACTAAATTGTGTAAGTAAAATGGTTATTGGGAGAAGTAGGTTGATTAAATTTTTGTGTGTACGTTAAACAGTAGGTAGCGCTCTTAAAAGAGAGTTCTGGCCACCGCATACTAGTTTAATCTATCAAAATAAATATAATTGGTTCAGAAATTTTTATACAAGTAAATAAAGTGGACGAAAAAATATATTTTTTATTCGTTTTATAATACATTATTTTGAAATTATGTACTCTTTTAAACTTTTTAGTATTTAAATATGTTTTTTAATTTGCAGGAAAATCTCGATATGTGTCAAAATTTGATTGCGCTGTATCTTTATGACAATAAGATTGAAAAAATCGAGAACTTGGAACCCCTTAAAAAGCTCAATTGTCTTTATTTACAGAATAATCGTATCCAAGAAATAGAAAATATGCAAGATTTAACCCATCTGACAGTGTTGTAAGTAATGAACTTATTTTTATCTTTGGCTTTTATTATTATTATTATTATTACTATAGTAAAAATAAATAAAACCTTATTACCTGAAAAAAGAAAAAAGAAAAAAAAAAAAAATCACATTGAAAATATTCCCTATGGCTGATAAGCTTCAAAGACGTTCTGTGTAGCATAATTTTCTTTTTTCTTTCTTTCTTTCTATTTTTTTTTTTTTTTTTACTTTGTAAACATATATTGTACAACAGAAAAAGAAAATAATAGCAGGAGACTTGGCGTTGGAATATTAAAACAGGAATAAACTACTACGTCAGAAACGCCAAAGAAAAATTATTGAGTTGCATACAGCTGTTTCGGTAGCTTAAAGCGTACCGTCTTCAGTGCAAAAAGAATTCTGAATCTGGAGAAGTGCTCGTATATATAGGAGAGGGACCGGATTTAGTTCAACCAATAGGATTACGGAAGAGGTGAGGAGTGTAGCCAATAGGAATTAAGGAATGTGTAGCTGTGTAAACAGTAGAAAAATTAAGGAAATGTGGACTGAATGTAAAATTTCCAACAATCAAACAAATAGGGAACAGCGAAATCACAATTTACAAGGTTTTTAAAATTTTTATAAATATGAAAAGCTTCAAAGAAATCGAGTTCATGAATGGATTTAGGTCTGCAAATTATTTTAGCTGAATTAAATTTTAAATTATGATTTTCCTCCCAGCAATGTTTAGAAATAGCCGATTTATTGGTTTCTTGTTTGCGGACGTAATTCATATGTTCTTTTAGACGAAATTTAAGACTGCGTTTAGTTTGGCCAATATATGATAAACCACACTGACAGGAAATACTATAAATGCCCCAAGAATTATGCATATCAATAGGATCTTTTAACTGAGAAAAGGTGAGTTTATTGGAAGGCGAAGATATTATTTTAAAATCATATTGATTGAGAATTTTAGCTATGGTTTGACTGGTGATTAATGCGTCTAATCAGATTTTGGTGCTCATACACTCTTTGAGGTAACCTGAATTCATTTTTAAATATTTTATGGGATTTATGTATGTTTATGAGTAAGTCTGTGAGTGAACGTGATAATTTCTAAACGCTGCATTTAATTGATCAATTTTGCTTGTAATGTCATAGGTTACTGTTGCACTAATTATACAGATTTTCATTAGTATAGGACACAAAAATGATTTTCAAAGTCAAATTAACGGCTTGGTCCTATCGTATCTTATTTTAATATAAAACAACAAGTCTCTATATTAGTATATCTACTGTGACACGAAGAAGAAATTTTATTCACTACGGACTGTGGGCTCAAATTATCAAATTATTTGAAGTAAGCATGTGTATAAGAATTAGATTAGATTAAGATTAAACTGGGAAGTTTTGTTGTAAAGTATTGGTGCAAAAATAAAGATTTTAAGAATTTAGGAATCACAGGGATTCAAAGCAGAATTTTTACGATCTATGGACTTGAATTACATAAATCATAACATAAGGCCATGAACTCAAAAAGTCAACATTAACTCAAAACATTTTACAGTAAAAGTTTGTATTTCCTAATAACATAATTTAAAGAAAAATTTTGCTTAGTTAGTTGAATTTTGAAAAATGCGGTTTGCATTATTTTGATCTGCTTTTGGTAAGTTTTTTACATAATTTAATGTTAGTTTAATTACTTTTTGAAACTTTCAGGAAAGTGATATGTGAATTATTTTCATTATTTCCAAATATTTCATTAAAATGTATTAAAAAATTTATTACTTTAATTTTTTTTTCTGTGCGTACTTACTGTTGTTGGTGAATTAGATATTTTGAATTCTTCTTGATTCATATTAAATTTAAATTGTTGAATTTTTTGGCTGCTTGTTTCCATTGCATAGCACATTACAATAACTGACTTCTGAATGTGTTCAGATAGCCTGCATGCTGCTACTCTGCCTTTTATTATTATTATTATTATTTTTTTTTTACGGTGTATTGTATCTACTGAAACATACAACTCTTATTATTGTTATACTATTATAAACAAATATCAGAATTCTACTTAAAATATTATCATTAAATCCAGGACGATCGCCAAATAAAAATTGTTTAATAATTGAATAGTCTGTACATTTATGGAGATATAAAGATTTCTTTTACACGATTGAAAATTTGCAAGTTTGTTGTTTGCATTAACATTCTGGTTTTGTGAATATATGTATATGAATAGTTTGTGCATTCATGGAGATAAAAAGATTTCTTTTGCAGGATTGAAAATTTATCGCAAGGTTTTTGTTTGTAACATTCTGGATTTTTAAAGTAATGCAATGCCATTTTTCGAAAACTTAAAATACTACATCAGACATTTTTAATCCATTCATGGGAATATAGTATAAGCTGACTTAAAATAAATTTATGGGTAAATCATATTATTCTTTTGAATTTCTTTGGGAGTATTTAAAATTCAACTAATTCTGTCGACGATATCTTTCTGAATTTTAAAGATTTTCTCTTTTCAGAGTAACTGTATAAATTCGGCCAATGAATTATAAGCAAAAGAAATTTTGTTAACACTTGTACATGCAAATTTAAATATTATTTTATAAAAATACTTATATTTTATTAGATACACAATATTTTAACATTTTTCAATGAGATTGAAAAGTGTTTATGACTTTGAATTGTCTGTCTGTCCGCGCTTTAACATTCGAAAAATATTCACGGAATTCCTTGCAATTGATACAGATTATTCAAGTTCACTATCGGATGTTTTCTATAGGAAATGGAGTAAATACCATCTTCGGATTGCGTATAGAGATACCCGAAAGTACTCCAAAGCATGTTCTACGAGAGGTATTTCTATAAACCAATTTTTAATAACTTTTAATTTGCACAAATCTTTATGAAATTGAAATATGTTATTTGCATGCACGAATAAAAGCTTTGTATAGAACATAGTATGATTAGCGTTAGATTTACAGGGTCTCACAAAAATATTGAATTACATTAAGGGCTAATTTTTGAAATTTGATACAATTGCATTTTCGCTTACATTAAACGTTTTATCTCTTTCTAACGATTCTTAAATATAAATATGATTTCAATTTGTGCATTTGTCTGTCCGACGGTCTACCTTTCTATATCTTCGCCTGCCTCTCAGACAGCACATCACCTCCCCAGGATATCTTCAAGATGTCGTCTGGATGAAAAGACATCCCAGAAACATCCTTAAGATGTACTGTGGATAAGTTAAGCCTAACTGTGCTGTTAGGGTAGTCCTAGTATCCGTAAATATTTTCAGATTTTTTAAAAAAATGATACATGTTTTCAAGTTTATCATGGAATGTTACCTATTTTAAATGACATTAATAGGTTTGTGTACAGGGACACACCAAAAAAATGTCAATGCATTGCGTTTTAAGACAGACAATTACATAAATCTCATTTTAATAACTTTCTACTGTAAAAATCATAAAAAAAATTGCCATTTATTTTAATGTACTAAAATAATGTTTTGAATAGAATATGATATGGTTAAGCCTCAGAATCACAAGGATACACTAAAATATTCAGTTACATTAAGGGCTGCAATTAGAATCGAAAGGCTGCATTTTCTTTTCCGTTAAGCGTTTTTAACCCTTTACAACAATGTTTATAAATGATTATGAATTCAGTTAGTCTATCTGTATGACTATCAATACTTCTGTCCGTCCGCTGAGTGATAACGTAAACAAAAAACTTAGTAAAGTATATGGCGTGTCGGATGTTAAGTTTCCTAAATAGGGAAGTTTCGGAAAATCTGCATTTTACAAAAAACTTAAGAAAAAGTTTTGAATTTTGTTAAAGAAACGTTGATATCTCCTTTAATACACCTGCTATTTATACACAGATGATACGCGACTTTTGCACTCATGATATTTCAAGAGCATCCATCAGTTATTACTATTTTCTGAACATACATATGTAAAGAAAGTATTCTAACCATGTCAAAAATCCGATTTTGAGATTTTGATATTCCAATACGAATACATTATAAGGTTCCCTCAGTCTGTTTTCAGTATTTTTACGATGATGTATGTATGAGTTTGTGTATATGTGTGAGTGAACACGATAACGTCTAAACGCTTTGTTCGAATGAGCTGAAACTTGGTACTTATGTTATGAGTCACCATAGCACGAAACCTATTGTTTTGAGAGAATCTAGCAGTTATAATTTTTTACAGAGACACAAAGAAAAAATCTTTATCATTATGGCCGGCCTATGTGACCAAATTTTTAAAAGTGCGATAGCGCCTAAACGCCTTATTAAACTGAGCAAAAAATTTATACACATGTTATACGTCACAGTTGCACGAAATGTATAGATTTTGGTGAATCTAGCATTTATAGTTTTTTTGCAGGGACACAACAAAAATTCTGTATCATTATGGCCTATGGGGTGAAATTATTTGAAGTGCGATAGCATCTAAATGCCTTTTCCGTTTGAGCTGAAAATTTATATGCATGTTATAAGTCCACATCACATAAACTGTATAGATTTTGGTGACTCTAGCACTTACAGAGTTTTAAGGGACAAAAATATTTATTTATTTATTTATTTATTTTTTATCATTGTTTGCCTATAGGCTCAAATTATTTAAAGTGCGATAGTGACTAAACGGCTTATTCAAATGAATGGAAAATTTATATACAAGTTATAAGTCATCGTCAAACGAACTTTATGAACTTTAGAGAACTAGCACTTATGGGTCATTTTCACATAATGGTAAATTTTGTGTCCTTGGCTAAAAAACGTTACTTGAGCAAATCAGCTATGAAAATTAAAAATTTTTTTCAACAATTCTTTTCAAGCACTACACTGTGCAGTAATTTGAATACCAAAAAAAGTAAAATTTCAATATTTAAAAAAATTTTAAAGTTGTAAATGTCATTACCAAGGTTTCTCCCAAACTCCAAACTTTTTATTTGAACCTTTATTTTAAAGGATTGAAAAAAAATTAAACAAAGCTAACAATTTGCTAGGTATATTTCACTTTTCTACTTTTAATATCTTTGGAATTTTGGGCATAAAAAAAAGAAATCTATTAATTATTCTTATTTAAAATTTGTCCCTAAGGGTAATTGTCATTACCAAGGTGTGTAAGTTTTTTTTCAGTACCTCACTACTAGATGGTGCTGTCATAATTATCAACCTGTCAAAAGTAAAGTGTTTCATGCCCTTACAAGCAGACAAGTTTTTTTTAGTTTAAGTAAATACAAATTATTTCATTTTGCTGTTTTTGTTCTAAAATTATAGTCAGTGTACTTATTGTGTGTCATTACAAAGTCCATTATTACGGAAATGCGCAATTAATAAATTTAAATTTACTGAATGATTTATAAAGATCTTTGGGACCACATACAGAATGAATATTGCATTAGCTTTTAATTGCTATAATTTAGCCATAAATAGGATTAACATTAAAAAAGTCATTACCAAGGTGGTCATTACCAAGGTGTTCTGAAAACATGGTAATGATATCTAGGAACATGGTAATGATGTCTAGGAACATGGTAATGACTGCTGGGCAGTAAAGTGTAAATCACTTTATGTCGCCTGTTAAAACAGACAGCCATAGGACTCGTATAGTGAAAATTATTCCAAAAAATCTCGCCACTATATATCGTCTAGACATTTTAATTTTTCTGTTACAAATTAGAATGATAAATACCGCTATCCATATATAAATGTGTAATTATTTCGCCATTGGTCATTTCTGTGGTTCTGCCTGTCATTACCATGTTCACAAATGTCATTACCATGTTGCAATGGAAATTAAAAAATTAATTAATCTGTAATTAAGGCAAACGATCTCTGCTGGTAATTTTTTCCTCTATAGCAGACATGGATAATTGCATTAATGTAAAAAAATCAGGAATTAAAACAATTTTTTTTTTATTTTTTTTCTGAAACCAATATTTAACATTATCTGAGAATGACCCTTATGGTTCTTTTTACAGGGACAGAATGCAAAATTATTTATCATTGTGGCACATGGTCTTAAACTTTAAAAGTGCGATAGCGACTAAATACCCTATCCAATGGAGCTGAAGATTTATATAAATACTAACAGGCTACGCCCGCTTCGCTGGTCCCTATTTTTAAATGAATCGCTATAGTTAATGAATTATCAAAATTGCATTAATTTTTATTTTGTTAAAAAAAATCTGATCGAGAAAAATTTTGCACCAGGTTTCCGCTCCCTTCGGCAGTGCAGGCCTTTGTGCGCTGCGTGCGCGCATTTATGTTCGACATTCTTAATGAATCACTATATTATCGAAAGGGAAAAATATAAAATACAAAATAATTCTTCTTTCATCGGTGGAATGATCGTCCCGGACTCCCACTACCTGTGGCAGCATACAACTGTGCGCAAGACGCGCATGTTCCTTCGCCCACCGTTTACACCCTTCTTAATAATTCTATACTTTCGAAAATATCCACAATCGATTTATCGGGCTTTAAAACTTAATAATACTAATTTTCAGCGCTCTAACTCTTATTTCTATTATTTTGCCTCTTTGTTCCCCCCCCCCTCCTCTATCCTAATAAATTTATAAATTCGAAAATATCCGCAATCGATTTGTAGGTACCTATGCATCAATTTTTAACGATCTAACTCTATTTTTATTTTTTTGCCCCTCCTAATAACTTTACACTTTGAAAATATCGTCATTCGACTTGCAGGCCTCTAAAACCTATCTGTATCAGTTTTGAACGGTCTAACTGTATTTCTATTTTTTTTTTTGGCCCCATAGTTCCCCCCCTTAACACCCCACCTGGGGGCTGAATTTCTAAAATTTCAGGAATTGGTATTTAGGTATTTGTATTAGCTATATTTTTGACAAAAATTTCACATATATCTGTTTTTTTGTTTCAGATATATAGGATTATATGAAATCACATTTTGCGCATGTGAAATCACGTTTTGCCCCCTTCCCCCCCCCCCTTGGGGACCGAATTTCTAAAATTCTAGAAAATGATTTTTAGACATTTGTGTTAGCTATATTTTAAAGCAAAAATTTTACGAATATCTGTTTTTTTGTTTGAGATATGAAGGATTTTGTGAAATCACGTTTTGCCCCCCCCCTACCCCCCTTGGGGGGGGGGGGGTGAATTTTGTAAAATCGCTTCTTAGTGGATGTCTATGTCATAAAAGGAACATTGTCACAAAATTTTCTGCTTCTAGGTTCAGGGTTTAGGTTGGGCGATGATCACTCACTGACTCACTCAGGACAATCGATTTTATATATATTGTTGCGTACTTGGGGGTTCGTGAGTTGTCCGAGAATGAAAGGCCAAACGTACAAAATTCAGTAACTTATTCACAGAAAGTTCCAGAAAAATACAGGTCTATAAACCAAGTATCAGCTTCAATTCGACCAGTAAACACAGCTTCAACAACAGCTGTCAATAGCAAATCCACAGTACAAACTGTATAGCAATAACACTTAAAGCAAGTCTCTTTCGAAGAGGCTCAATGCAAGCTGACCGACTCTGATCACAGACTGAACTGAACTGCTTTGGCGAGAAAGCGCTTCTTATATACTGTTCCATGGAACCCAGATTTTTCGAGAAAACTCTAGAAAGTGGTCAACCAATCAGCTTACAGCTTCCATATTTGGTATATCCCTAATAAGGATTTTCTCGCCAAGGTCGCCAAAAAAATCGCCAAGGTGGGAAAAAAACGCCAAATTTGGTGCCAAATCCATTACCTGCCTTATTGGGGCTTTTTAATGCGTTTTTAAGGGAAATTAAGGCTATTTCAACGCTAAAACGACTAGAAATGCACAAAATTAGCACTTTATCAACTTACTAAGCCTCTTTGAAAGAATTTATACAAAAATAAACACAATTATTTACAGTTTTGTAACACTGCCCCCCTCCCAAGGACTGCACGTCCCGGGCAGTGCAACCCTTGGTTAAGAGGCGAAACTAACCAAATTTACACAATCTCAAATACAAAACTAAGTTGCATATAACGACAAAATAGAAACAAAAATCAAGTGAGAAATATTTACAAAATTCACAAATATGTACAAGTATCTATATACAAATATTTACATTACGCATGCGCAAATTTTACCAGTATTTACATTTTTAATTTTAATATTACCGTTACTTGTGGTACTTGGCTAGCCTATTATAGTGCACCACCTTCGGTTTTGACGAAGGTGTTTTAGTGATACGCACCACAACATCATTCAGCCTTTTTAAGACTGTGTATGGTCCATCCCAGTTGCACTGTAACTTGGGAGAGAGTCCTTTGCGTCGAACAGGATTCCACAACCAGACCTTCTCTCCTTCCTGGAACTCATGTTGTGTAGCCTTTAGATCGTACCTTGTCTTCATTTTCTCCGTCGCCATGTTAATCCGCTCCCGAGCAAAGTTGTGTACGTCCTCAAATCGTGCCTGGAGATCTTGGATGTACTCCTCGGGCGATGAAGGCATCGGGTGGACAACCAAACAGGAGATCACAAGGGAGACGAAGTTCACGTCCAAACAGCATCTGGGCTGGAGTATAGCCGGTGGTTTCATGGACAGCACTTCGATAAGCCAGCAGGAACAATGGCAACTTCAAGTCCCAATCTTGCTGGTTCCTTGATACTAGAAGAGAGAGGTTGTTCAGGATGGTAAGATTGAACCTCTCGACCATGCCGTCCGACTGGGGATGTAAGGGTGTTGTCCGGGTTTTGTCTATGCCGAGTAGTTGACACAGTCCTTTGAAAACATCAGAGGTAAAGTTCCTATCTTGGTCGGTATGAAGTTGTAGGGGCGTGCCGTACCTTGACACCCATTGCTGCTCTAGGACTTCTGCGACTGTGCATGCCTCTTGATTGGGAATGGGATATGCCTCAGGCCACTTGGTGAAATAGTCCATCACGACGAGAATGTATTTATTTCCACTGGAGGTCCGTGGCAAAGGACCCAAGATGTCGATTGCAATCCGTTCAAATGGTGCTCCCACGTTATACCGTTGCAGTCTTCCTCGACTTCGTTTCTGCGGGCCTTTACGTGCCGCACAAGCATCACAGGATTTACACCATTTCTCCACATCCTCCTTTGCCTTGCACCAGTAGAAGCGTTCCCGAACTTTCTGCAGAGTCTTCATTACCCCAAAATGGCCTCCGGTAGAGCTACTATGCAGTTGTTCTAAAACATCTGGAATTCTTGATCTTGGTAAAACAATTTGCCATCTGAAGCTTTTCCCATCATCAGATTCCCACTTTCTGCATAATACGCCGTTTCTGATATGAAGAGAGTCCCAAAGTGCCAATAACTTTTCGTAATGGGACTGAATCTGGAAATTTCCTGCCAGGTAGGTCTGTTGCTGGTCGTCTCCTTCAGCTGTAATATTGGCTTTATGTCAGGATCTTCCAACTGGGCTTGTCTAAGTTCTTCGTCACTCCAGGGATCGGGATCTTGTTCTGATGGTGTTGAGACAGTAACTTGGCAGGCAACCGGATTTATCGGTAGGTATTTCTGTTCGGCTCTAGAGCAGTACTTGCAGCTTTCCGAGCAGGGCTTCCGTGACAAGGCATCTGCATTACCATGTAGAGTCCCTTTACGATGACGTATCTCAAAGTCATATTCCTGGAGGCGTTGTATCCACCTGGCAATCTGTCCTTCCGGGTTCTTGAACTGGAGCAACCACGTTAAAGATGCATGGTCAGTCCGGAGCAGGAATCTTCTGCCATAGAGGTAATGATGGAAATGTTATATGGCTTTTACGATGGCGAGTAGCTCTTTCCTGGTGGTACAGTAATTTCGCTCTGATTTAGACAGGCATTTACTCCAATAGGCAATGACATGTTCTTGACCATCAATTTCCTGCGACAGAACAGCACCGACACTCTCATGGCTGGCATCTGTATCAAGTATGAACTGTCTGTCGGGCTGTGGATACGTCAAGACAGGCGATGATGTTAAGGCCTCTTTAAGTCGCTTGAACGCATTTTCACATTCATCTGTCCACAGGAACTTCTGTTTGGCTTCCGTCAGCTTGTGGAGTGGTCTGGCAATTTTTGAGAAACCTTTGACAAACTTCCTGTAGTAAATGCATAACCCCAGGAAACTTCGTAGTTGGTGTACATTTTCGGGGCGACTCCAGTTCTCGACTGCAGAGATCTTCTCAGGATCAGTTCTCACACCTTCGGCAGAGATGATATGGCCGAGGTAGCTCACTTCACGACGAAAGAAGTTACACTTGCCTGGATTCAATTTGAGGTTAGCCATCCTGAGTTTCTCCAGCACCTTTCGGATGTTTCGTAGATGGTCTTCAAAAGTGCGCCCCACAATGATAATATCATCCAAATACACCAGACAGGCTTCATAGGAAAGTCCTTTTAGCACTGTCTCCATCAGGCGTTCGAAGGTGGCAGGAGCATTACATAATCCGAACGGCATAACTTTAAATTGCCACAGTCCTTGTCCCGTGGTAAATGCAGTCTTCTCACGATCATCAAGATGTAATTCTACTTGCCAGTAACCTCTCTTCAGATCCAACGTCGAGAACCATTTATTGCCAGCAAGTGTGTCTAATGTGTCGTCAATTCTGGGAAGAGGGTAACTGTCTTTCTTCGTGATGTCATTCAAACGACGATAATCCACGCAAAATCTTGTTGAACCATCCTTTTTTCGCACCAGTACTATGGGAGAGGCCCAAGGACTCGTTGATGGCTCGATGACGTCATTGTGCTGCATTTCATTTAGAAGTTCAGTGACCTCTTCCTGTTTAGCAAAAGGAAGTCTTCTTGGGTGTTGTTTGATTGGAGGATGATTTCCTGTATCAATTCTGTGCTGGGTGATGTTCGTTCTCCCGACGTCTTCAGGTGTTCGAGAAAAAAGGTCATTAAATTTTTGGAGTAGCTTCTCCGCAGCACACCTCTGTTCCTTTCCTAACTCTGCATTCTTGAGTAATTCCGTTATTAATTGTTCAGAAGACTTGGATTCGGTTGATGGCGTGGGGCGGTTGATGCATGTTACAGGAGTGCAGGCTGCTAACACCTCATCCTTCTTCACTGTTCGGACCTTATCGCTGATGTTTGCGACTCTCACAGGAATAGTACTCTTTGAGAGATCAACTAGAGATGAAGCTACCAGAACTCCTCTTGGGCTATTGTCTGTATTCGGGTATTCAATCAGTCCATAGCGGAACTATTGCTTTGTAGGTGGTGTTCCTGAAACTATTGTCTCTGTGTGTGGAGGGATGGAAATTTCAGACTTGGCTGTTATCTGGCAAATTGTCTGAATGTCTTGACTTTCAGTGTTGAACATAGCAATGTCTTCCGAACTCGAATGCAGTTCATTATTCTTGAAGTCCAATTGAAAGTTAAATTTTCTCAGGAAATCAATTCCAATGATTAAAGGATTTCTTATATCAGCCACATATGCCATATGATGGTAACTGGCTTTCCCAAAAGTGATGGTCAAGTTTATTTTTCCATATATTTTGATTTCGTCTCCGGTCACAGTCTGGAGTTTAACACTGGGCGGCGTCCAGATGATCTTCTCTTTTAGTTCTCGAGCCAAATCCGCTCTAATGATGGTCACGTTGGCTCCCGTGTCCAGAATCATCCGGCAGGTGGTGTTGTTGACTTGGCCATAGACGTGAAGTCCATTATCGCCGCCACTCATCGATGAAACATGAAATACTGTAAATTGGGGCTCTTTAATTTCAGGCAACCTCCGCCCTGCGAGATGGCCTCCTCTTAGTTTCCCTGTAGTGATGGTGAAGCCGGGTGATTTCCTATAGTTGGTCTTACAGGGCAGTTCCTCTTCACGTGACCATTCCCTCCACAGCCCCAGCACTTTATCTTCCGGTCCTTTATTTCCTTATTATTCTCCAGGCTGCGCAATCTCTTTAAGATCTCTGCGATACTTCTCTTCAGTTCATTTTGATAAACAGGCGTATCATTTAATGAGACTGCTCTTATGGTATGGCGGTCTTTACGGGAGGCTTGTTGGGCTGCCTCTATCCTAAGTGCATAGCCTAAAGCTGATTCTACGTCTCTGATGTTGGAGAGTCTCAGCGCTTTTTGAATTTCTGGATCACGAACAGCATCGATAAAGTACTGAAGAGCTAAGTCGTTTCGAGTGTCAGCATGACAGTCTGAGAATGCTAGGTGTGACAGTCTCTGAATGTCCGCTGCCAGCTCTTGCAAACTTTCGCCCGTTTTCTGGTAACGAGATTTTAGCTGAAGGCGACTATAGTCCTTAGAACACTTCTCTCCGAACCGTAGCTCCAGTGCTCTAGTCAGGGCCTCGAAGTCGTTCCTTTCTTCTTTAGAAACATTTCTCAGGATCTCGGCTGCATCTCCCCGTAATGCTGCTGCTAAGTGGACTGACTTGGCGTTAGAGTCCCAGCCGTTAGCTTCAGCAACGATGGAAATCTTATATACATGCCAGGAGGAACTGCCGCCGTAGGTGGATAGCTTAATAAATTCCTGATTCTGGATTCTTTTATCTCTCTTTTCAGTTTCCTGAGGCATTGATTCTAACTTTTCTTCGAGATTCCGAATCTTGCTCTGCAGTTCATTCCCTATTACTTCTCTGTTCCACTCTTCTTTCATTTTTCTTTCAAGATCTTCCTGCATTCTCTTAAACTTGCTTTCTATCTCTGAAAACCTTCCTTTCAGCTCTTGATCAAAGTTTTCTTTAAATTTCTCCTCTACACTCCGTTCTATCCTCGTAACACTCTCTTCAACCTTCACAACATTTTCTTCTATCTTCATAGCTTTTTCTTCAAAACTTTCTTCTATTTTCAAAACTTTCTCCTCAAAATGTTCTTCTATCTTTATAACTTTCTCTTCCATTCCATCCATTCTATTTTCCATCACCGTTAATTTACCCTCGATTGATTCTTTCACCGTTGAAAGCTCTCTCTTCATCTCATCTTGATTAGATTTAATTTCTTCGGTCAAACTGTCTTTCAACTCTCTTTGTCCTTCTTTCATTTCTCTTTGTCCTGTTTCTATTTTCTCTATCAATCCGGTTTCCATCTTTTCCTGTCCGGCTTTCATTTCCTCTATCAATCCAGATCTTAACTCATTCATCTGAGCAGTGAGTCCTTCTAGAAATTTCTTCATTTCTTGCTCCATAGCTCTCGTTATCACCATTCACAGACAACCCCGCTCCTGACACCAGAAATGTTGCGTACTTGGGGGTTCGTGAGTTGTCCGAGAATGAAAGGCCAAACGTACAAAAATTCAGCAATTTATTCACAGAAAGTTCCAGAAAAATACAGGTCTATAAACCAAGTATCAGCTTCAATTCGACCAGTAAACACAGCTTCAACAACAGCTGTCAATAGCAAATCCACAGTACAAACTGTATAGCAATAACACTTAAAGCAAGTCTCTTTCGAAGAGGCTCAATGCAAGCTGACCGACTCTGATCACAGACTGAACTGAACTGCCTTGGCGAGAAAGCGCTTTTTATATACTGTTCCATGGAACCCAGATTTTTCGAGAAAACTCTAGAAAGTGGTCAACCAATCAACTTACAGCTTTCATATTTGGTATATCCCTAATAAGGATTTTTCTCGCCAAGGTCGCCAAAAAAATCGCCAAGGTGGGAAAAAATCGCCAAATTTGGCGCCAAATCCATTACCTGCCTTATTGGGGCTTTTTAATGCGTTTTTAAGGGAAATTAAGGCTATTTCAACGCTAAAACGACTAGAAATGCACAAAATTAGCACTTTATCAACTTACTAAGCCTCTTTGAAAGAATTTATACAAAAATAAACACAATTATTTACAATTTTGTAACAATATAGATTATAAGCCATTGTTGCACTAACTATTTGCTTTTTGGTGAATCTAGCATTTATACGTTTTTACAGGGAAACAGCGAAAAATTCTTTTACTTTTATGATCTATGGGCTCAAAGTACAAGAGCGTTAAATTAAATACCGTACTATATGGAGAAATAATTATAAGATAAAAAAAAAAAAAAAACTTTTTATATACTATGTTTTTAAATTTTCTGATGAATCATTAATAGAATACGCGAGGATAAAAAATAATATTTAAGCAATATTTAAGCACGCGGACTAACTTTAGTGAAATAATAATAATAGTGAAAAAAAAAAAAGTTGGTTTTAAAAATAAAATATTACTCCTTTTAAAACAACGTATATTAGCATCGTGAACTAAATTACCACTTTATTAATGTGTATAAAATTTTTATAGCGGTAATGACGTCAATTTTTGTGAGATGCATAATTTAACTTTTTTTAATTTTTTAACGTTCACGTTGAATTAAATGCATTTATTTTTATGTCGAAAGAAAATAAAATCTTAATTTTTAATTTTTTTTTTTTTTTTTTTTTTCAACAATTAAATTATAGCTAATATTTTAATGGCTATTTTATTGTTATTAAGAGCTTATTACTTTCATATTTTAATTAATTAAAAGAAAACTATTGGAAATTTGAAAATCTGTCTTCGAAGTATTGCGTTGTCACCGGGTTCTGAGCTGCTGTGAAAGTTTCAAATGTCTAGCTCGTAGGGAAGTTAGTTAAGAATGGATTGCAAGATTTGTGCCGGACAAACAAACAAACAAGAATCGAAGTTAATATAAACATGGTAAAATAACTCAAACACCCACTTATAATTTTCTCTTTTGCTTATTCAGCAACTCTTTTTACTTTACTTTATCTACAAAACCGTTAATTACTCAATGCTTGAAAAGTCTAGTGGAGTCACTCCTGATTTTTTTTTTCGACAAACCCTAGGGTAAAGCGATGCTCCTACATCACAGATTATTATACAAATAGGACACTCCCGTATATTCTTCGTTAACCAAAATTTGACTGCAACGTTCCTATTGTCAACGGCTGTAAGTTTCTCGAGCTCTCCAGCTTACGCAATTGCTCGTCTTATTTTTATTGTATCTATGTTCATATCGTAATATTAGTGCAACGTTAAACACAATATCCAACCAACTAGCCATTGTATTGATGCTTACGTTTGGCAACTTTGTTATTGTTTACGAACTTTTATGTCGAAAGCAATTTACTTTAAGAAGCAAGTAATATTAAGCAAATAAATTTCGAAAATATACATAAACCAGAATTTTTTTATTTTTTTATTTTAAAGCAATTTGTATTATTTAAACCAAGCAATGTTAAATATTTAAGATTTAATACCATACTGCTATTCCAGAATTACAGTTTGTTATATTAATTTGTACACTTGAACACGAATGTGTTGGGCAAAATTTATTTTCAAACATAATAAAAATTAGTTTTATTTCTTAGAAAATAGCTGTGAATGTTATGATTTTGTGAATTTAAAAGTAGTAAAAGTGAAGGAAAGAAAACTGCACATACGTTTTCGTTTGGCAGCTTTATTATTGTTTACAAACTTGATTGTCAAAAGCAATTTATTTTAAGAAGCAAGTGCTAAATATTAAGGAAATAAACTTTGAAAATATACATAAAATAAAAACATTTTTTTATTTTAAAGCATATTGTATTATTTAAACCAAGCAACGTTAAATATTTAATGATTTCATACTGCTATTTCAGTTTGTAATTTTAATTTGTACTTGAATATGAATATGTTTGTGCAAAGCATATTTTTAAACATTATAAAAATTAATTTTTATTTTTTAGAAGAATATCTGTGAATGTTTTGAGGATAATTTTGTGAATTCAAAAACAATAGAAAGTGAAGAAAAAGAAAACTTCCCATACTAACCTGCTACTAACTACTCGCGAAATAGAAAAACAATTTTCGATCAAAGATGCTATTCATGTAGACTTAAGACATGTAGTTCCCCTCTGTTGACACTAGTGATGCTACTATATTTCCGGTTCGCGTTTTAGCTTCCCTGTCCTATCTGTATGATAATCTGTGTCCTACATATACAAACATTTTGCCAGTTGACTATCATTATTTTAAACTAGTGGATCTGCCTCAACGTCCTATTTGCATCAGCAATTATTCAGCAAATCATTTTTATTTATTTCTTATTATACAATACATATATATTGATTCGATTCGATTGACATCCTACATAAACAGAAACAATTCTGAGGGGGGCTACAGCCCCTCAACCCCCGTTGTATTTCTCCTTCTATAACTATCTGTAAATATGTGTATTCCTTATAACTGTATTAATTCCCTGTAATTCATAAATATATGTACCAAATTTATTGCAAAATGATAACATAACATGTCGGAATTATTTTGTGTAACCCTGTAAATTAATTATCAATTCTATGTCCACACTTTTCCACAAAAAAAAAAAAAAAAAAAAAAAAAAAATATCTTTTAAAATTCTAATAAAATTTTATTATATTTAACGGGGTGTTATAATGTTAAAATGCACTATTAAGAAATACCGATTATAGACCCTAATAGTACGAAATTCTTTTACTTATCCCGAAAACAGAGCCACAGTAATTATGTACTCTAAAAAAGAATGCACCTATCTATATAATATTTCTCCAACGTCGACCAGTTACAATTATTTTTTGTAGAAACGATACGATAGTGGTGAAATTAATAAAATACGCGAGGATAAAAAAAATAATATAATCAACAAAAGCACGCGGACCCAGTTCAATGAACTAATAAGAAAAAATGATGACATTTGTTTGATGACATTTTATGGAAAGGGAAAAATGTATTTTTGAAAGTTGCTCCTTCAGAATCTTTGCAAGCGTCACTTTTAACCTAGCATTATTTTAAAGATATATACAGAATATGAATCACTATCATAAATCGACTAAAAAACGCAATTATAAAAAGTATAATCAAAATAGTTTTTGAAGTGAAAACTTTTTTAGGCGCGCTTTTGGGTGAACAAAAATCATGAAACTCGCGTCATCGTCAGCGAAGGCTTTCCATGAGAAGAAACATATTTTTTTACCCATTTATATTATCGAAAGTGGAATTCGAGATTTCAGCTGATTTACACGTTTTGAGATGTCCTGAATGGGTTTTCTTTGGTATCTCAGCTACTAATTAAAATAATTTCATAAGTAATACATCATTAGAAAGCTTTGTTGAGTTGGAATCGGACAGTAGCATACAGAAATTTCTACCGCCAGATGGCGCTGTAATATTTCAAAATTTCAATATTTCAAATTCTAATTATGATTAAATTATTTTTAATACATCAATAGAAAGATATTTTAAAGTTATTTTATATTATCGAAAGTGGAATTCGATATTTCACCTGATTTACATGTTTTGAGGTCTCCTGAATGGGTTTTCTTTTGTATCTCAGCTACTAATTAAAATAATTTCATAAGTAATACATCATTAGAAAGCTTTGTTGATTTGGAATCGAACAGTAGATTACAGAAATTTATACCGCTAGATGGCGCTGTAATATTTTAAATTTTCAATATTTCAAATTCAAATTACGATTAAATTATTTTTAATACATCATTAGAAAGATATTTTGAAGTTTTTTTATATTATCGAAAGTGGAATTCGAGATTTCACCTGATTTACACGTTTTGAGGTGTCCTGAATCGGTTTTCTTTTGTATCTCAACTACTAATTAAAATAATTTCATAAGTAATCAAAATTTTTACCTAATGTAAGGCTTAGTTAATTTAATATGGGTAGCTAAAAATATTGTGCCGAATTATATAATACAGATTATAAACACTTCTTTACAAACCAAAAATAATTCGAAAATAATAATCTAATAGCTCGACGATACAATTCACAAGTTACTTAGTTTTCACTTCTATCAGCAGTCCCCAAAGACTGCTTTTAGTTTTTTTTTTCTTTTAACAAAAATAATGCCAAAATAAATAAAATGTCATCGCACTCTTGGCGATAAAAATTTAAAAGGAGTTATAGGGGGGGTTCTTTACTAAAACTGTACAGCCTGTGGAAGTATGAAAACTGGGTCGTCAACCATGAATTTTATCTTGAAACATTTCTTTAAAGGATTCTGGTTTCACTACTGCACAATATTTATATGGTCAAAATAATAATTTGCCTTCTGGTAAATTAAAATTTTAATTAGGTGGTGAAATTGGTATAATATTTATAAGTTTCAAATTGTAAAGTGCGAAAATTTCGCATGAGTTTGCTAGTTTAATTAATTATAACTCATTAATATTTCAACCTAATTTGACATTATTTGGATGATTACGTCATCGGAATTCCTTTGTGTGGTCCCGTAAATAAATTATTGAGTCTATACCTATCCTTTTTTTAGAGTAAACATGCTTTTAAGCATCTTTAGAATGCACGTCAATTCCATTATGCTCAATGCAGCATAAATGCATGAAAGTATGCTTAAATAAAAATTTATTCATAGGCTTTAACGTCACGAAATTCTTTTGTGTATCTCCGTAAATGAACCCTAAACATTATATACACCAGTAAAAACTATTCAGCTTATTCTACGTTTTTCATGAATAATTGTTCGAAATTTGACATAATTTGGATGATGACGTGACATTGTCCCGTATGAATTACTTTTGTAAAGTCCTGTACATTAATTAGGAATTCTTAGAGCACATATTTTCTGCAGAAAACATAAGTTTAAGCATCTCAGTAATGTACGATAATTTCATTATGTTCATTGCAAAGTAATGATTGTAAAATGCGTTTAAACGAAATTCACCCCATATGTCGTAATGATAAGAATTTTGGCGTGTCCCTGTACACAATCCATAAACAATATAGATATAAAAATTATACAGCTATTTTTATATAGAGCCAGAAAGTATGTGCCAATTTGCAAATCAATTGGATGATTTTTGCGGCCGCTATTGCGGTACATACAAATTCTTCCTATAGGCCATAATGACAAGAAATGCTTTCCCGTATCCCTGTACACGAACTACACATGGAATACACACCCAAAACTATACAGCTAATTCTGTGGGCTCATGAACATGTGTACCAAATTTCAAGTCAATGGCGCGATTTTTGAGTCCGCTATCGTGAGACAAACCAACAGACAAACCGATACACATACGGAACCCAAAATCATTTTGAGTCTCAACAGGGAGGCCTCCACTGACGTTGCGGCAATAAATCTTTTTAATTTCATAATGATTATTAAAAAACAATTCTCTTTATGAACACTTATACCAAATTTGGTTTTACACCCTCACGTTAAAAATTAAAAAATGGGGATTGGCAACGCCACCTGTTTGGTGATTTTCACCAAATTTTGATAGTCACTAATTTATGTCAAGGTGCAACTACATATCAGACTTTATGAAATTATTTGCTGTAGTTCCTGATATACAGTTGCCACAAAATTTTATCACACACACTAGAGTAGTGCATCGGGTCGAGTACCCGCGGGTTAACTACTTTGCGGGTCGAGTTAGCATAAATTTTTGACCCGCGGAAAAAACTGCCGGTCTACCCGCTATATATGTTTCGTCGAAGAATTTTTTATGTTGCTCAAAATGGACGTTTATGCTCAATTTTGCCCTATTCTGCCATGTTAAATAAATCGTAAATTTGTAATAACTTACGAATTTTTTTAATTAGAAAATTCATAGTCTATGATATTCATGTCACTATCCTAAATAATATTTCAAAAGTGGTCTAAATCTTTACGATGAAAATATCCCTCAAGTTGAACGTTTATGTTAAATTTTGCATTATTCTGCCATGTTAAGAACTTAATAAATTTCCAATAATTTACAAAATTTATATATTGGAAAAATCATAGTCAATCTTATACATGCCAGTATCCTAAATAATACTTCAAAAGCAGTCTGACATCTTTACGATGAAAATATCTCTCAAAATTGACGTTTATGTGAAATTTTGCCCCATACTGCCATGTTAAGAAATTCGTAAATTTCCAATAACTTGCGAAATTTTCAAAGTAGCATATTTATAGTTACTGATGTTCATTCCGGCATCAAAACCGATATTTTAAAACTGGTTTGACATTTTCACAGTAAAAAATTTCCATTTAATGCACGTTTAAGTGAATTTTTCCAATATACAAATTTCGTAAGTTATTGGAAATTTACGAATTTCTTAACACGACAGAATAGAGCAAAATTTCACATAAACGTCAATCTTGAGGAGTATTTTTATCGTAAAGATGTCAGACCACTTTTGAAATATTATTTCGGACACTGGCATGAATATCATAGACTATGATTTTTCCCATTTAAAAAATTCGTAAGTTATTTGGAATTTACGATTTAATTAAAATGTCAGAATAGGGCAAAATTGAGCATAAACGTCCCTTTTTGAGGATCATAAATATATCAGACAACTTCAAAATAACATTTATGATTCTTGTTTGAACATGATTGACTACAAATATTCTGATAGGAAAATTTCGTAAGTTATTCGTAATTTAAGATTTTATCAACGTAGCAAAATTGAAAATTTTCCATATAAATATGCATTTTGAGGATTGTTGCATTGGATATAGTAGCATGAAAACTGAACTATGAAATTGACTCGAATAAAAATAATCTGGTGTGTCACTCACACGACTTTCTCTTACCCTGAAATTTAATACTATAAATACAGGTTGGAGATTAAGAGGTAAGATAAAGATGTTATGTAAACATATGTTAAACAATTCAAATTAGGCTTCGGAAGAGTTTTGTATGATAATTAATTCTGTGTGAGGGGGGCTACCACCCCCCTCAACTCCCCGTTTCATTACCACACCTACATTTATATATAATTTAATTCGGTTATTAAAAAATAATTCTGTTTTTTTTTTTAAATAGTTTATTAAAATTATTATTTTAAAAAATTATCTTTTATAATAATGCAGACTATTTCCATATTAGAGAAGTAGTATAACACTAAATATCCAAAAAAAGTCCATTTTATTCTCAATATAAAAAAAAAAAAATTTTTTTTTTTCGTTAAAAGTGAAAAAAATCGATAACTTTGTTATCGCAGATCGATGGTTCAACCATTCGTTTTAAAGGTATTGGCAAGCTCTTTTGAAAGATACCCATCATGAAAATTTACTTCCCCCCAGGGGGGAGGCGAGGCTCCTACATACACAAAAAGTTTTTCCCAGTTGACTATCTCTATTACAAAAAATATATATTCGTTTCATTTGGTTTAGTGCAGTCTATAAACGTTAAACTCTACTTACCTGCAATTTCCCCCATAGACGTAATGTATTAGAATTCTCTTGATTGTCCCTGTACACGAACCATTTGCTTGATCTTAACGAAAATCTTACTGTAGCATCCCTATATGATACACATTTAGAATATCAAGTTTGAACTTTCTGCCATAATTTGTTCTTGAGATATGCTGATAACAGAACAGACACACACACACACACACACACACACAGACCATTTGCTAAAAACATGATTTTCGTATTCAGGGTACCTCAAAACGTGTAAATATAACAAAATCTCGCGTTCGAAATTTGACCCAAAAACAATACTTTCTCTACCTTATGGGTAAGAGAAAGTAAAAATTAATAGATTGTAATGAGATAAATTGAAGTGAACAGTGGATAGTCTATTAGGCGGGGATTTCATTCTGTCGTCGCTGTGTCAAGCGTTTGGTCAAATTCATTTCTCGTAACATGATAATTATGTTAATAGGATGTCCTGTACTAGAAATTTATGAGAATATATGTATGAGGGGGGCTGAGCAGAGTCCATCTATGCCAACTAGTTGAAATTGTATAGCCCAACTGGGTAAAAGATTTTGAGAAAAACGCCTGTTTCTATTCATTTGAAGGCTTGTTATAACATAGAAGAATGGAATAATTGAAAATGACAATGATGTGTCAAGAATGACGATCAAAAACTAGTATGTTGTGGCCACAGCATGACTTTCTTCTGTATTTTCCTATACAAATTCACTCAGTAAAAAAAATTGATTTTAATTATTATTTATTAAAATCCTCCATGATGAATGCAGACGAATTTCCTTCTAGAGAAGTAGCATAAGACTAAACATAAAAAAAGTCGAATTAAAAAAAAAAAAAAAGTGTTTTCTTTTCCTTTGTTAAAAATGAAAAAATCGATTACTATGTTTTAAATTATCGCAGATCGATGGTTCAGCAATTCGTTTTAAAGATATTGCATAGGTACGAAGTCTACTGTTTTTGGTGGGATACTTCAAATGGGAAAATTTTATAGCTGTTTTCAGTAATATTAATCGTCGGAAATATATATAACTTATTCCATTAAAAAATACTGGTGTCAATTCCGATTTGAAACTTTAGAAACTTGGCAGCTCTGATATTGACGAGCTCTTTTTGAAAGATATCCATAATGACAATTTGACTGCTTGGGGATGGGGGGGGGGGGGGGGAACGATGCTTCTATATTTACAAATTTTTTTCTCATTTGACTATCACTATTATAATTACTGTTATTCTGTATACACGATATCTCAAGAACAAATTGTCGCAGAGAAGTCAGACCAGTTTCAGAATATTACTTTTGACACTAGCAAGAACCCTATTCATTTGCAACATTCGGATTACAAAACTTTGTAAGTTATTAGAAATTTACGATTTTCTTAATATGGGAGATTAGGGCAAAATTTCACTTAAACGTGCATTAAATGGAAAACGTTTACTGTAAAAATGTCAGACAAGTTTTAAAATATCAATTTTGATGACGGAATGAACACCAGTAACTATAAACATGCTACTTTGAAAATTTCGTAAGTTATTTTAAACTTACGAATTCCTTAACATGGCAGTATAGGGCAAAGTTTCACATAAACGTCAATTTTTAGATATATTTTCATCGTAAAGATGTCAGACTACTTTTGAAATATTATTTGGGATACTGGCATGAATATCACTGACTATGAATTTTCCAATATAAAAATTTCGTAAGTTATTAGAAATTTACGAGTTTCTTAACATGGAAGGATAGGTCAAAATTTCACACAAGCGTCAATCTTGAGGGATATTTTCATCGTAAAGGTGTCAGACCACTTTTGAAATATTATTTAGGATACTGAAATGAATACCATAGAGTATGAATTTTCTAATTTAAGAAATTCGTAAGTTATTTGGAATTTACGATCCTCTTAAAATGACATAAGAATATAAAATTGAGCATAAACGGCCATTTTAGGATCATAAATATATCAGACAACTTCAAAATAACATTTTTGATACTTGTATGAACATGATTGACTACAAATATTCTAATAGGAAAATTTCGTAAGCTATTCATTATTTAAGATTTTATCGTCGTAACAAAATTGAGAATTTTCCATATAAATATGCATTTTGAGGATTGTTGCATTGGAAATAGTAGCATGAAAACTAAACTACGAAATTGAACCTAATAAAATAAATTAATAGATTAGAATAAGATAAATATATCGAAGTGAACGGTGGATAGCCTATGAGGCGGGGATTTCATTCTGTCACTGTGTCAAGCGTTTTTTCAAAATCATTTCTTTTAACATAACTATGTTAAGAGAATGTCTTGTTCTAGAAATTTATGAACATATATATATGATGGGGAACTGAGCAGAGTCCACCTATGTCAACTAGTTACTTTCCGAACACTATAGTGAAGAAAGTATTGTAATCATGTCAAAATTCCGAATTTGAAATTTTGATGTTTCTATACGTTTCGAGGTCCCTTGCGTCCGTTTTCACTATTTTTACGATGATGTATGTGTGTGTGTGTGTGTATATGTATGTGTGTATGTATGTGTTCCCGTAAGGTGGAAACCGTGGACTTGAATGCCTATACACACCTTCTAACCGCGGACGCTCAGAAAGCGAGGACGTCCTCGTTTTGAAAACATGCGAAATTCGTATTGTACTGTGATATATAAGTATTATTTAGTACATTGACGACTTCTCAGGTGATTTTTTTTCGAGTCCTCAGTTTCCATAAAAGGAGCACATTTTTGTGTGTGAAGTGTGTAAACATTTTGAAAGGGCTTACACACCCAGGTCCTCGGTTGTGCGGTGAAAAACAGTATCCATTATTTTACTACGATAGGAGGGGCGAATTTACTACGAGAGGCGGGGCAAAATTACTACAAGGTCAAAGGTTTACTACAAGTTTACGATTGGTTGAAGTTGAAAAATAGTAGTGTAGTATTATCATAGTATAACTAACTTGCGTTGCGATGTAATTTAAATCGAAGGATAATCATTCAACAAATGAAAAGGAAGTTGATTTGTATTATTCACGTACATATGTAAATTCATGAAATAACGAATTTATGCATTATCGTTTAGAATTTAGATATTATAAGAATATTATTATTATTGTTGAATGAATACAGGAATGAAAAGTTGTGAATGAAAGTTATTTTTGAAGGCATAATTAGATACGTCTATATATATATATAAAAGAGCAGAGTCTGTGTGTCTGTGTGTCCGCTATAGAACCCTAGGCCGTTTCACCGAGCGGGACCAAATTTGGCTCGGTTAATGTTTACGACCCGTGAAAGACAACGCCACAAGCGATTTTACAAAATTCGCCCCCAAGGGGGGGAGGGGGGCAAAACGTAATTTCACAAAATCCTTCATATCTCAAACAAAAAAAACAGGTATCCGTAAAATTTTTGCTTTAAAATATAGCTAATACAAATGTCTAAAAATCGGTTTCTGGAGTTTTTGAAATTTGCTCCCCAAGGGGGGCGGGGGGGGGGGCAAAACGTGATTTCACATGCGTAAAACGTGATTTCGCACAATCCCACATATCTCAAACAAAAAAAAAATAGATATACGTGAAATTTTTGCTCTAAAATATAGCTAATGCAACTATCAAAAAACCAATTTCTGGAATTTTAGAAATTCAGCCCCCAGGTGGGGCAGCAAGGGGGGGGGGGCTATGGAGCAAAAACAAATAGAAATACTGTTAGGCCGTTCAAAATTGGTACAGATAGGTTTTAAAGGCCTGCAAGTCGAATGGGGATTTTTCGATTGTGTAAAGTTATTAGGAGGGGCAAGAAGGGGGGGAGGGTGGGCAAAAAATAAAAATAGTGTCAGATCGTTCAAAATTGGTACATAGAGGTTTTCGATACTTACAAATTGATTGCGGATATTTTTGAATTTGTAAAATTATTAGGAGGCGCGGGTAGGGGGGTGGGGTGGTAAGGGGGGCTATGGGGCAAAAATAAATAGAAATACAGTTAGGCCGTTCAAAATTGGTACAGATAGGTTTATGAGGCCTGCAAGTCGAATGGGGATATTTTCGATTGTGTAAAGTTATTAGGAGGGGCGAGAAGGGGGAGGGGGGAGGGGGGGGGCAAAAAAATAAATATACAGTTAGATCGTTCAAAATTGGTATATAGAGGTTTTCGATGCTTACAAATCGATTGCGGATATTTTCGAATTTGTAAAATTATTAGGAGGGGCGGTAAGGAGGTGGGGGGGTAAGGGGGGCTATGGGCAAAAACAAATAGAAATACAGTTAGGACGTCCAAAATTGGTACAGATAGGTTTTAGAGGCCTGCAAATCGAATGGGGATATTTTCAAAAGTGTAAAGTTATTAGAAGGGCCGGGAAGAGGGGGGACAGAGGGGCAAAAAAAAATTGAGTTAGATCATTCAAAATTGGTACATCGAGGTTTTCGATACCTACAAATCGACTGCGGATATTTTTGAATTTTTAAAATTATTGGGAGGGGCGGGAAGGGGGGAGGGAGCGGAAGGTAAAAAAAAATAAAGATAGAGATAGATCGAAATTTATATGAAATGTAATTCAGAAGTAAAACCTGTTTCTTGAAATTATCACACAGATTTAGATGTGCTGGAGATACTTAAATTAGTTTGATAAAAATATTTTAAAGAAATCTGAGACATTATGTAATCTAAATAGATTTTAAAACATATTTCAGCATTTATAAGAAAAAAAAAATCAATTGTAGTGAGAATCAGTTTTATTTATTTATTTTTTCAGAGTATTAGGTTTTTACATAAAATATTTAAATTTATTTTAAAAAGAAATTGAATCTTTAAAAAACATATTTTAAACAATTTTTCTTTCATTACAATTTCCATATACTTATGAGCGAAAATGGATGCAGGAATGTGTTAGGAATGAATTAATTTGCATTTGACTACAATTAAAAAATAATAATAATAATAAATGAATGAAATTTTATTTTGCGTCCTTCTCTTCTTCTATTGTATATTTCTAAAACTTTTTTCCTTTCATGTTTCTTTTTGGAAATACCTATTCTATCCCACATGAAGATTTAAATTTTATTTTAAATTTAAACTTCAGAAATTATTTAAAAACGATATTAATATTAAGCTTTTTTGCAAGCATAATATTTAAAATAAAAAATAATTGCACTAAAATATGATATTCTAATAAGTGCAATTTTAATAATTATTCATACTCCTCGATTATTTATTATTATTATTATTTATTTATTTATTTATTTATTTTATTGCAGACTTTCTTTTTTGAAATTTTTCCCGCAGGAGACGCCTAGAATCTTGAATTTTCCCACACAATATTTTATGCCATGCTTAAAATAATAATAGTAATAATAATGAAGGATATTGTGTAGTTAAAATGTACAGAACTGTGAGCAACTTTTAATATCGTCCCATTGTATTGTGAATAATGCATTACGAATATTCCTATACAGTACATGTTCAGTGGAAAAAAAAAAAAAAATTGCCATTAAACAGTGATAGTAAAAGATGTGGTGTGACCTTGTAAAAACTAGGTTTACGCATCGATATCATAGGCTGTTTGTATTAGATCTAAAATCATACTTTAATGCAAAAGCTTTAAAATACCATAATATCATAAAACTATGTCAGTTCTTACTACTTTGTAAAGAGCGAAATTTTGAAACTGTAAAATATTTTGCGATGTGAGGTGTGTGTCTTTGTCCGAGATTAAAATTCAAAATTTAATCATTAAAATGCGAATCTTTCCAAAAATTATTTTTTTTATCTCAAGAAAACTCAAGCAGTAATTGGTATTTATATAAATTTTTATTTTAATCGATAATAGAGTGGTTTAAAAAAAATATTTTACCTCTATCTACTTTCTTCCTGGTCCTCTCTTCCAGATGTATATAATGCTTATTGTGGTTTGCATAAAGTGTAAGTGATAGTCATAGAATATACAATGAAAATCTATAAAATGGTGATATAAAAAAAGCATTTTATTTTCCTCTACCCCCTTAGCTCCGTAATTATATGTAATTCTGTTGTGAAATACTAATTGTAAGTAATTATACAAGGTTTCTTTAAAATCGGTAAGAAAGTGATATAAAACAATTATTTTCTTTCAATCTGCACCCCCCCCCCCATTTTCCCCAAGCATATTTAATCCTTACTTCTTATCTTTCTTTAGTACTAAAGTAGTGCAGTACCAATTTAATTGAGATTACTGAAAATGTAATACAAAAGTCATTTTTTAAATTCATTATTTGATATTTATTGTTTTTGCGATTTGCAAAGTGCAAAAGTGCCCTTTTCTCCAGCGTTTTTTTTTTTTTTTTTTTTTTTTTTTTTTTTTTTTCCTGAGATCCTTTTTATGCACTCATTAACTAATAATTTTTCTTTTTCACTTTTAAGAAATTTTTAATCGTTTATTTTGTACTTTTTTCCAAAAAAGTTTTTTAAAAATATTTTAATATTTCGCTTTACAGTTTAATTGTGGAAAAAGTGCTTATTCATTTTCCGTATTTTTAAGCACAAAAATATAATATTACAAAATCCATTCTTAGGAAATTGGTACCAATTTAACTTTTGCGAATTTTCTGAATGTGAAAATGGGATTTAGAAAAATACATACTAATGATAAATTCTGGAAACTAATTCCCCCATAGAATAAATAACACGGGTTTTGTCTGTTGATAGAATTTGAATTCTCCCTTTGTTCCTTTTTTTTTCAATATAAGACATAAGTTGGAACACAATTAATAATAATAATAATAATGATAATAATAATAAAATGCTTTTGTTGATGTCCTGCCACTTGCATCAGAATTTTCAGTCCTCACCCTCAGGCCACCAAATTCTTCAAAACATGTGGTCAACACATTTCTATTATATACAGAAAGACGTTTAAAATTGAGAGGATTCTTGTTCTTTCCGAAAAGTGATTAGCGTTCCGATAAGTGATTTGACATACCAGGTTTTCCTTCTTTCATCTTCTAAGCAAACCTATCAGTTAATCACCTTACCAAAATTCTACAGGAATCCAAAAATAGTTAAAAGTAAAGTGAAAGGAAATTGCATTTGTGTTACTAACATAGCATGTACAGTGATTGAAAAAGTATCTATACCAAGAGAAGTTTCTGTAACACTTTAGCGAAATGCACATAATTAATGAATTAGAAAATATTTTCCCCTAATTATTGTAATTATTATTATTATAGATTTTATTTATTTATTTACTTGCTGAAGATTCCTTGAAGTAAAAGCAAAAAGCTATTTAACAAAATAAATAAATAAGTAAAAAAATTAAATTAAATTAAAATAAAATAAAAAGATAAAAATAAAAGTGAGAAACACTGAAATCTTTTTAAATTTTAAATTTCTTTTTTTAATTTTTCTATGTTTTACTATGTTGAGCCCTGAGTTCTACATACGTATGCCTTTACATTACTAGCTTTCGAAATTATCACCTGCAAAAACCAAACCTTTTTGTAGTCTATTATGCAAACGTTCTCATTTAAATACCATAGAATAAATTTTACGTAATTATTATTACTTCGGTTCTAAAGAGAATAAGAAATTTTAGTCAATGTACCACGCAAACATTATATCACAATAAGTTTAATCATAAACTAAATGATACTATTTGCAACTTTTAATTTGTAAAATCTGAAAAAAAAAAAAAAAAAAAAAAAAGTTTTATATTTATATTCAATATACATACATACATACATATCTCTATATATACATATATATGAAAAAAAAAAAAAAAAATCGATTTAAAAAAGAATAATAATTTACAAATGTTTAATGCTATTTAAAATAATAAAAGCATTTGCAAATTCATTTTCAATGATTTGCAATATAAAATAAAATTAATAAAAAATAATGCAAGATATATTTTCCCGACGTTTTTAGACATTCATAGTTATACGGACAATATATATATATATATAATTTAACTTACGAATGAATAAATTACAGTTGATATACGGATTTGTTAGCTACTGGTCCGTATATCAACTGTAAAAAAAGCTTATATATAGTTTGATTCATATATAAGCTTTTTTTTTTTTTTTTTTTCCCTCGAACACACAATACTGTCAATTCTTCGAGAAAAAGAATGTTCATGTAGTGAAATGTGATAAATTTATTTTTTAATTTCAGTTTGCCCTATAGTTAATGGAATTTGAATATCTAATACTGCTAAAGCAAATGCAATCACACATGTAACTGCTGGCTCGATAAAAGCGTAGAATAGAGATCTGGTGCCAAATCACAGTTATTTGATAAGATCGAAGAATCATAATCTATCTTACTACTCTACCAAAAATACCTGCTGTTGAATTTGCACGTAATTTTGATGGAATGGCTTGAAATCAACATTTATGCGTATTCAAATTAATATTATATTTAAAGTAATAATAATAATAATAATAATAATAATAATAATAACCTGTAAACATGTAAAGGGTTCCCGGTTAAAAGGGCGCCGGAAAAAAGGGCACGTTGAGAAAAGGGCACCGGAAAAAAAGGGCACTTTTCCAATTCGCAAATAGCAAAATAATAAATATCAAATAAGGAATTTAAAGAAAGACTTTCAAATTATATTTTTAGACATTTCAATTGATTTGGTACATCATTCACTTAGTATATACTCGGGCTAAAAGGAAGGGGGTGGACCAGATCGAAAGAAAATAATTGTTTTTGTATCACTCACTTACCGATTTTAATGAAACTTTGTATAATCACGTACAATTTGTGAAAACATTACAACAAGTGTCAGATATATTTGGGTAGATGTAATAGGGGTGGGGCAGGGTAAAATAACATGATTTTTTTATATCACTATTTTACTGATATATTGTATAACTATCACTTACTTTTTATGAAAATCACAAATAATGTATTATATACCTGGGGGGTGGGGAAGCGAGGGGGGCGCAGATGGAAATAAAATATATTCTTCTTTAAACTAACCTAATATCTATTTTAAAAAACTTTGTATATTATACCACTTACTGTCTAAAAAAAATTACTGTGAGTGTTACACATATCTGGGGGCGGGGGGGGGGAGGGTAGTTGCTAAGGGAGGGGGATAAAAAAAGTGGTTGTTTTTTCCTCCCCATGCTACCTATTTATATGAAATTTTGTATGAATTTTGTTTTGTTTATCGAATATTTTTACGAGTCCTATATTTTTTTTTTTATGTGTATTGAAAAAATTAAAAGTAAATAAAAATAAAAATATTCATTTGTTTGTGACAAAAATTTTGTGTCAGTTCTATCTCAAAAACTAATACACATAGTTTCTTTAAATTTATATTTGAATATATCTTGACTAAAATTAGAGCCTATCATATTTTTAACACGCATTTATTAGCTTCACCTGTTATGTAAGTTTGTATGTATGTTTGTTTATATGTATGTTTGCATGTTTGTAACCGCTCTGGGAACAAACCAAAAATCTATATTCATTGTAAAAAAAAGACTTTCCCTACGTGAACACCGTGGCGTTGAGGTATAGTTCCGCGCTACGAACCTAAAGGTCTAGCGTTCGATCCCAGTCAGGGTAGATTTTTTAAAAATGGTTTTTGTTTAATTCTAAATTATTTTAATTAAAGATTTAAATGAATGTAAATATTATGGTGTGTCACTCACACGATTTTCTCTTACCCTGCATTTTAATACTAAGATAGAGATTTTGTGTTTTTTAGTTCACATTTCTATAAAGGCGTGTTCTTTAATTTTTTTAAACTATAATATTATATTAGCTTCACCTGTATGTATGTTTGTATGTATGTTTGTAACCGCTCTGGGAGCAAACAAAAAATCTATATTGTAACAAAAAGGCTTTCCTTATGTGAACACCGTGGCTGTGAGGTAAAGTGCCGCGCTACGAAGCTGAAGGTCTAGCGTTCGAGCACAGTCAGGGGAGATTTTTAAAAATGATTTTTGTTTAATTCTAAATTATTTTAATTAAAGATTTAAATGTATGTAAATATTACGTTGTGTCACACACACGATTTTCTCTTACCCTGCATTTTAATACTAAGATAGATATTTTGTGCTTCTTAGTTCACATTTCCATAAAAGCGTGTTCTTTAATTTTTTAAAACTGTAATATTTTTTAGAAGGGTATATCTCTCATGTTACATACATTGTTTATAATTAGCCGAAACCTGATACGTCAACGGATGATTATATATCATTATACTGATTCAATCTGTGTGCATATATCGCCCGAATGATATCGATATTGTACTGTAACTCCGTTTACGGGAAAGTTATTTATCAGGTCCTATAGAGTATAAATTCCTAATCTTGATATGTAAAATAGTCATTATACATATATATATATATATATATATATATATTAGGGTGATCCTTAAAAATTAACATTTAAATTCTTTTATGGGGCACCCCTTATTTTGTTCTATGTATAAAATAATGATTTCCACAAAAATTTCAGAATTTTAAAACAAGTTTTAAGGGTGGATACCGAGGTTTAAAAATTAAAAAATTGACAAATTTGACAGATTTTGTAATCTTATTATAAATTATTATATTTTAATTACATTAAAATCGAGACAGTGTGCATTAAAATATTCAATTTAAAATATTAAAATACACATAACATAAATTTTAATGTTTCGAGCCTTATTTTATGCTCCTCATCAGTAAAACACATCAAAAGTAAAAGTAAACGCTGAGAAGAACAATAGATTTCCTTTACGAAAGTACAGCATATTCAGCAGGGACTGCCCATGCCTCATTAAGCGGTGAAAAATGCTGTTTCTGAAAATTCTAGAGTGATAATTTGTACAGTTAGATATGATTACTTTAGTATTATTAAAATCAAGTAGATAGTCGGTTTCCATGGCATGCTGCACTATTTTAGAATGAATATCGCGGTTTTTGAAATTTATTTTACGTTCGAGAATTCAAGTATGAAGGGAACGGCCACTTTCACTAATATAGAGCTGCAATATTTACAAGGGATATTATAAATAACTCCTGTACGGGAAAAGGTGGGGGTATAAAAGTTTTAAAATTAGAAAAGAAATTACGAATCAGAAATTGAGGTTTATATGATGCAGATATATTAACAGTGCGTAAAACTGTAGCTATATATTCAAAGATTTTTCAATAGTACGGAATAGTAATGAAAGATGTAGGTAATTTGGAGGAATTGATATCGTTATTATCAATGTTAAAATCGTATTCATTTACCTTTCTTTTAAGCCAGCGAGAAGAATAACTATCGCGTTTTAAGTCCAAAAAAATTCTTTTTAATTCTAACTGTAAAAGATCTTTAGTACTGCAATATGATTTAGCACGGGGAAGTAAAGTATGAAAAACAGCAGACTTATGCGAAGAGGGGTTCACGGAATTACACGTAATAATTATCCCCTTCACTGGCTTAAAAGAAAATTGAATAAATAAGACTTAACATTGGTAATCATGATATTAATTCCTCCAAATCATCTAAATCTTTCGTTACTATTCCATACTATAGAAAAAATTCTGTATTTATAGCTAGATTCTATAAACCTCAATTTATGATTCTTAATTTCCTTTCTAATTTTAAATATGTTATTACCCCCCCTTTTCACTTACAGGGGTTATTTATAATATTACTTGTAAATATTGCAGTTCTGTTTATATTGATGAAACTGGTCGTGCCCTTCATACTCGAATTCTCGAACATAAATAAATTTCAAAAACCGCGATATTCATCCTAAAATAGTGCAGTATGCTATAGAAACCGATTATCTACATGTTTTTAACAATGCTAAAATAATCGTTGGTATATCTAACTGTCCAAATTATCATTCAAGAATTTTCCAGGAAGACTGGTATATGAAACAGAATTTTTCACCGCTTAATGAGGCATGCACAAGCCCCGCTGAATACGCTGTACTTTCGTTAAGGAAATCTATTGCTCTTCTCAGTGTTTACTTTTGATGCATTTTACTGATGAAGAGTCTAAAATAAGGCTCGAAACGTTAAAATTTTTATTACGTGTATTTTAACATTTTAAATTGAATATTTTAATGTATATTGTCTTTATTTTAATGTAATTAAAATAGAATAATTTATAATGAAATTACAAAATATGTCAAATTTGTCAATTTTTATTATTATTATTTTTTTTTAAATCTCGGTAGCCTCCCTTAAAACTTGTTTTAAAATTTTGAAATTTTTGTGGAAGTCGTTATTTTATGCATAGAACAAAATAAGTGGGTGCCTCATACATAAATTTAAATGTTAATTTTTAACGACCACCCTAATATAAATATATATAGATTCAATTTGTGTCTCAATCGGCAGGTGGCGCTGGTTTTACTTGCTTTCTCAGATTTTGCATGTTATTAAACTTACATCAAACTGAATACGGTAAAAATTTATCGCAAAAAAGATTTTTTTTTTTTTTTTTTTTTTTTTTCGGTTTAGAAAATGGTTTTGTGATGGCCACAGTATCTTTTTTTTATGTGTATTTACAATAAAGTTACATCACATTTAACAAATTAATGTCTTTCTTTTTTTAGGTGTTTGAACTTTTTTTTTTTTGCTTTTATTTGCAATTTTAAAATAAATATTGTCCTTTTTTAAAGAATTTTATTTACTTTGCGTGTGCAATGCAATTTAGCTGCAGCTAGAGAAATATCTGTGTATGTATCTCTCTGAATATGCGTGTTGGTATATCTGTGTGTCTGTACTCTGGTGCTCACACTATTGATCCCAGAACAATAAAACTTGGCAGATTGGTAGGTGCGACCCTACTGGTGTGCACCTTATTGAGATTTTTTTCAAATTTTAATCTTAATAATTAATTAATTAATTAATTAATTTTTTAACTTAAAACGTTGGTTTCTCTGTTTTATTTTTATATTAAAAAAAAAAAAAAAAAAAAAAAAATTAATTTCAAACGTCTGCGCCTCTTAGCAACTGCTGTTACGATGTTTAATTTTTATTTATTTGATTAATTATTTGGCAACGAAATTCTTTTTTTATTTTATTTTATTATATTTATTAAAATCAAATAGTAATTCGGTAGAAAAAATAAGTATATTAAACTTTAAATAAAAAAACTCATTTAAAACAGTTATGTTTATGCATAATATGTAATTTTTATAGTATAACAACTTTTTATTTTTTAATTTTTTAATTCCTTTGAAAGGGATTTATTATTGTTATTATTATTATTATTGTTATTATTATTATTATTGTTATTATCTATAGTACTTATTGAAAAAAATGATAGAACATAGCAGAAAAGATTAAACTAATCTTTTTTTTATTATTATCATTATTTAATTCCTTTTTTTAATGTAAACTTTTATTTATTATTCTGTAGGAATCATTTGATAATACAGTGTAAAGCGCGAGATTTATAAAATACATGCTTCAGAACTAAAATGTTTAATAGATGCTGAGATATAGTCATCTTTAAAATCTTAGTTCTTAAATAATAGTAGACCCACCTGTCATCGATAAATACACAAATTCAAGTGCCCTGGAAAAATATTTCTTTAAGTAGTGGGAACTTGGATCCGATGTAGTGCGGGCGGCAAAGGGCTGTAGGGACCGAAGTGTAACCGAAGTGATGATATTTTACTGATTTATTATACTGTTCGGAATAATACGTTAATATGGCATAAGGAACGAGGGCTATAAAATACATGATTTTAATCTAAAATATTTAATAGATGATGAGATACAGTCATCTTGAAAATTGTAGTTCTAAAATAATAGCAGATCCAGCTGTCATCGATACCCAGGTTGAAGTGCCCGGGAAGGGAAAGACCTTTCTGTAAGCCGTGACAACCTGAACTTGAAGTAGTGCTGAGGGGAAAGAAGATGCTCTGAAACGAGGATTAGAGCAACTTCAACGTTAAGTTTTTAAAGTTTTATTTATAATGTGATATAAAAAATAAATACAGATTCAATTATTTTTAAAATTCATTTAAAAATAGTCACCAGCAAAGCGAGCGTAGCCTGCTGGTAATTAATATAAAGGGATATAATGATTCTTGTGTGAATTTATATATACATATTTATATATACATATAAATGCAATCGAAAGCCAAAATAACCAAAAAGAATTAATATGCTTAATTGAATATCCTATGAATACTATACTAATAATAACAGCTCCTTGAATAATAATAATTAAAGCAAATAATTTTATTAATTAAGCTATGTTAAATTAATTCATAATAAACTTAACGCAACTTCATTCCTCTTTTATTTTCTTTTAATTATTATGATATATATAGTGTGTAAATGAAGTGAACCAAGATAAAAAGTAAAAAAAATGCAATGAGAAAAATAATAAAAGGGCAAATTAAAAATATACTGGCTGAATAGTCATAAGAAAAACCAACTCTTGCGTTCGGTACATACAGACTTACGGGTGTATTTTTAGATCAAAATCCAGTTGTACTATGATAGTTTTTTTTTTTTTCTTTTTTTTTTTCTTTTTTAAAAAGTTACTATATATTTTTGTCTTCTATACTGAATTTATTCTTACGCTGATAAATTTAAAATCGACAACATGTAACTAGTTAAAAAAATATTTCTTTTCATAAAGATTTTAAAGTTATTCCTCTTTAAAATGTAACATATGAAAAATGAAGTATATTTTTCGAATTACTGTTCTCCTTCATAAACGTATTAATTTTCAAGATTTCAAAATGGCTAAATCCTTCAAAAACCAAAAGTCTAAAATTTTTTGCGAAGCCCATATTTTCTTCTATTGAATATGAAAGAAAGTAACAAGATTTTAATAAAATTACTTTTAACATTTGAAAAAAATGCAAAGAACGTACTCTATTTGATTGTGTATAAAAAATTACCATTCGTAACACCCGAAACCAAACTGTTTCTGCTCGAATCAAAGTATATGAAGAATTATAATGTCATTTAACCACATGAGCTTAATCATATATATATATATATATATATATATATATATATATACATAATCAATTTCAGCTTTTATCAATCCACTGCAGGATGAAGCCCTCTCCTAGGGGCTCCAAACTGCCAATTGCCCTGTTGGATATTATAGTATTGGCTCTTATAGGGCAATTGGATATTATAGCTTTGGTGCATATATACATATAGACACTCACACATATATGGATATGGTTGTATGGCTCAATGACGACTGGCTGCTCTAAGGTTCTAGGCCAATAAGGGGAATTCCCTCTGTAAGATTCTCTCTAATGTGTCCCAGCCCCATTTACGTCAGTTTCGGAGAAAACTCAGGAAAACTCCTAACAGTAGGTCGATGACCGTGTCCTGGGATCAAACCTGCCACTTCCCATCTACCAGCTTTGATCGCAGAACCGCTCGGACATAGGGAGTTGAAGAAAAAGAGATTGTTTTTACATCCCTTCCTTCTGTACCTCTGTTATGTCTAAGCTTCGGGTGTTTCTCCACATAACTAGATGATAATTATATAAAACTCTATCTAATTCAGTCAACAAATTATATAAAGCTCCTTTCTTTTTCCCGAAGCGCCAACCCCTCTTTATATATCGAACAACCTCTTATTTTATATATTTATTTATTTCACAATATTTCATTTAAGCAGGATTTAAATAAATATATATATATATGGCAAAATGTATTTTTTATTTTCCTTGTCAGCCCCACCTCTTAAAACCTCACTTTGCAGCGATTTTTCTTATTTCTTTAACCAGTAAAACTTAATATAAAATAAAAATCATTATCCCCCCCCCCCCACGTCCCTCTAGCCCTATCCCCCGACATACATTTACAAATAGTGTACTTTTTCTTTCTGAATCAGTAAATAATAATTGTACGAACAGTTACATGGAACTCAGAAAATAAAAAAGTAAAAAATAAAAAGACTTTTTATTTGCTATCTACCTCTCCCCAAAACCATTGCATATAAATTTAGTCGTCACAATATAAGTTACTATGTAAAAATCATACAAAATTTTATTGAAATTTAAAAAGAAAAAGATTAAATTTTCTTTGCGCACCCCATCCCCCTTCATACTTCAAGTACATTATAATTCTACTGTGCTTTCTGTCAAGTAATAATTATATAACAGACACACATATATATATGTATATTTAAACCAGTAGTAAATCCTATAAAAGTCAACCCCCCCTTTTTTTTTTTTACCTGTATGCCCTCTCGAAATCTAGGTATATAAAACTGATACTTTACTCTTTTATTAGTTTGAAATAATTTAAGAGAGTTTTTCAGAAATCGGGAAGCGATATTGAAATCTGGGAAATACTTGTATCTTTCAATATTTAGGGATTAATCATATCAAACTCAAACATTTAAACAAATCCGTAGTGTGCATTGTATGATAAGGAAAGAAACTATGACAACAAATGCAGTTGAAAAAAATATAGTTTAAAATAATGTTTGCTATTTTTTTTTCCTCTCTAAAATAGTATTTTAACACAAATAAAGAAAAACAACAACATCAACAACAACAACAATAATAATAATAAAAGGTTTTTTTTTTTTTTTTTTAAATGTAAATAAATTAATAAAAAAATATTAAAAGACAAATATGAAAGTTTTGCCTTCTAAAATAATTTATTTTAAAATAAATATTATTTTTTTCATATTGTTTTACTTGTATGGAAAATACATGCTTTTAAAGACTTTCGCATTTCTTGAAAATCGAATAAGAAAAGCGATAATTTAACTGTGAATGTTAACATGAATTCTTTTTCTCTGTCAGTCAAAAGTTCATTTATGTTTGAGAACAAATTGTTACGATTGTTTTAAATATTAAGTACGTTTCAGACATGCTAAATATCTTATTATTACACCTGTTACCATTTTTACCGCTTATCATTTTTTCCGTCTATTGTTATTATAAAAGGCAACATTTTCTCACTATTCCAAGAAAGTTTAGTTTAAAGTAATAAACTATCTGCGTTTTCTGTTATTTTAATACCTTTATTTTTTTTCAATATTTTGGCTTGGTTTAATTGATATCACACAAGAACAAATATAATTATTGATTGCTGGTAGGTTGGTTGTGTTGCATGTTGCATTTGTACTGCGCTATTGGTAAATAGCGACTATTGATTGCAAAAAATAATTTAGGCGTAATACTTAATATTAAAATTAACTTTTGTAGCTATTACGTATTCAGAATCTTAAAACAATATATATATATATATATATATATATTTTCGTTTTAAAGTAATAATAATAATGGTATATAATATATATATATATATATATGTGCTATTTTGCTGAAATGCTTACCAAATACAGAAAACCTACAATTCTTTACTCAATGATATGAGGATAGCATTTAAAAACGTCTTATAACATTTTGAGGTTTTTGCTCTTCTCAAAATAAAAAGTTTCTTTTCATTAACGAAAGCTCTATTATTTCCCCTTATAATACTATCGTAATATTCCTTCTTTTCTTTTGCATCAAATTACACGGTCCTATATTATATTTCAATAGGTATTGTCTATATATATATATAAGAGCAGAGTCTGTGTGTCTGTCTGTCTGTCTGTCCGCTATAGAATCCTAGGCCGTTTCACCGAGCGGGACCAAATTTGGCACGGTTAAGGTTTACGACCCGAGAAAGACAACGCCGCAAGCAATTTTACAAAATTGCAAATCGATACTTACAAATCGATTGCGGATATTTTTGAATTTGTAAAATTATTAGGAGGGGCGGGTAGGGGGGTGGGGCGGTAAGGGGGTGCTATGGGGCAAAAACAAATACAAATACAGTTAGGCCGTTCAAAATTGGTACAGACAGGTTTTAAAGGCCTTCAAGTCGAATGGGGATATTTTCGAAAGTGTAAAGTTATTAGGAGGGGCGAGAAGGGGGGAGGAGAGAGAGGGGGACAAAAAAATAAAAATACAGTTAGATCGTTCAAAATTGGTATATAGAGGTTCTCGATACTTACAAATCGATTGCGGATATTTTCGAATTTGTAAAATTATTAGGAGGGGCGTTAAGGGGGGGGGCTATGGGCAAAAACAAATAGAAATACAGTTAGGCCATTCAAAAGGCCTGCAAATCGAATGGGGATATTTTCGAGTGTAAAGTTATTAGAAGGGCCGGGAAGGGGGGGGCAGAGGGGCAAAAAAAAAAAGAGTTAGATCATTCAAAATTGGTACATCGAGGTTTTCGATACCTACAAATCGATTGCGGATATTTTTGAATTTTTAAAATTATTGGGAGGGGCGGGAAGGGGGGAGGGAGCGGAGGGGCAAAAAAATAAAAATAGAGATAGATCGTTCAAAACTGGTGCATAGAGGCTTTTGATACTTACACATCGATTGCGGATATTTTCGAATTTGTAAAATTATTAGGGCGCTCATATATATGCATTCGCCCGTGCGCATCGCGCACGGGGCTACGCTGCCGAAGGCAGTGGGACCCGGTGCGACATTTTTCCCAATCACAGTTTTCTTTTATTTATTTATTTATTTTTTTTTTTTGCCCCCAAGATATCAGCGTAAATTTTCCTAACTATTCAGTGATATGTATAATAAATTTTATTAAAATGCAAAATATAGTGGAATAAACATTTATTTTCTTTCCTTCTGTGCTGCCCCCCCCCGACATACGTAACCGTACTATAATTTTTCATTAATAGTAAGTAATATTTGCACGAAATGTCAATAAAAAAATCGATAATAAGTGTTGTTTAAAAATATTATTTAATTGTTTATCGGATCCCGGAAAAAAGACCTCCGGAAAAAAGCGCATTGGGCGATAGCGTAGATAAAGAACATTGAAAATTATATGATACAACAAGGACGTACATTTAAAAATGTTAATAGTCAATGGGTACCGTATGATTTTTCGTTCTTGCTTTAGTTAGATTAAATTTAATAATTTACAAAACGAAAAGAAAAAAAAATTTCAATATTTATTATTTTAGAGCTTTGCAAAGGGCAATTAAAAATTTTTAAATTCTTTTCTAGATCTCCTTATTTAATAATTTTACATTATCAAATGCACACGTAATCGGTCCCTCACTCCCCCACTCACCAAATTATGCCATTTTAGCTAGCAGCTTTTATGTTTCGAACACACTGTTAAAAATTTCTGTAAATTTAACGTAAATATTTATCCAGAGTTACTATAAATTTACAGTAATTCTTAATTAAAGTGAATAATCGAGATTCTCAATCTTTAGTCTGTATTTTTACGTAATTTTAATATTTAATTTTTTAATTAAAATTAAAAATGACTGTTTCTACTTTAGAAAAAGCATTCCAAGTCCGAAATATATTTTCACCAATAATTAATTAAATTAATATTAGCTATTAAAATGTTTACACATTCATTTTAATAGCTAATATTAATTAATCATTTTAATTAATCATTTTAATAGCTAATATTAATAGCTAATATTAATAGCTAATATTAATATTAATACGTTTTTTAGCGTCTCCGTTAATTTTTCTCTGTAGTTTTACGTAAAACTTAAGATACTAGATTACATAGAGTTTTCTGTTGATATTTTTAACAGTGGGGTGCTTTTTCTAATTCTTTTTCTTTTGAGCTGCACATAGAGTGCTGCACATAGCTGCACATCTCTTCATTATATATGAGTTTTATAGTTGACGCATATAGCGCGAAAAAAAAGTATAATAACAATAAAGTACAACATAATTATTAATAAAAAATTTCTATTAGAAGCACGGAAAAAAATGAAATTAAAGTATACTTGAATTAAAAATAACGTCATTATAATCAATTACAAATTAATATTGATATATTTTTCTCAGAAAACTGGTGTATTTTTTAGAGGGGAATTAGAGGGTAATAAACGAAAACTGGATGGGGATTAATTAACAAAAGGGCGCCTGTTTCCGCAACCGCAAAGATGGTCAGTTGTCCTGTGTAAACTTGATTTTTTACTTCCGAAACATCTATATGTGCCAGTAAAGCTAAACAAACGCGATTAAGTGAACCCCTTGTCAAGGTCAGTCCCTGTCTCTATAGAGAAAAGATAGGATGGCATTTGTTATCCATAGCACAAAAGAATTCATGTTCAATGATTTTTTTAATCGTTTACTGAGGAGAAAAGTACTAATATTTAAAAGGAAACAAGCTAAAAATGATGTTAAAAATACAGACTTATTTTTATATTTCTATTTAATTTAAATGTATTTATATTTGTATTAGTCTGTCTATTTCTTTTAAATCCTTGTTTATTACTGTCACAACAGTAAATTCAATCTTGCACGACGTTGACCGTTAGCAGTAAGGATTAAGGTCAATTGACTACACTATGGACTATAGGCCTATAGATGGAATAGCCTCCATGGAAGGTCTTTCAAAGGGGTGTTAGCCCGCATATACACAAGATTCGGAAAAACACGGAAAACTCCGAACAGGTCTAAGAGCGAGACCTCCAATCGAACCCCGCACTTCTTGTGTGTGAGCACAGAACCGATTGACCACTGGTGGGGCCGTCGAAAAGGAACAAGTTGTTAAAAATTATATTTTAATAGGTAAAAAACCGTTGTTTTAGAGGACCAGATCTCATAATTAATATAATTTTAACGGACAAGTGCATACGACACATTTCTACAAAACGTCTTAGGTTACCAATCTATAACATTAATAAATACTCTAAGCGACAAAAAAAAAAAAAAAAAAAAAAAAAAAATCCGCACTGCAGTTAACCAAGTTACAAATGAAATAAAATATTGGTAACAAACCAAAAAAATATCTATTTTAATTTATCTAAATAAAACTGAGTTCAATTTCGAAGATATTGAATTGTACATACACTGAAAATGAAATAAATAATAATAATACAAATGTGCTAATTTTTATTTACGGCATTTATACTAAAGTTATTCACACATTTTAACTGAATTTATTATCAATAATTGCCAATCCGCCGCGAAAATGTAAACACAGATGTAAATCTAGTTGAATCAAAAAAGAAAATGTATTAATAAGTATATATATTTCTAAATTCTAGAATAAAATATATGAGTATTTCATTTTTGATAAGCAACATTCTAAATTAACCATAATGCAAACTTTAGCTTTAGAAAATATTTACTAGATAATTTATGTAACACAGTTTTTTATTTTTCAATAAAATCCGTAGCTTAAGTACAGACTATGCTAATCTAAGAAAAAAATTGTAAAAGAAATGTTACAACTTTGGCATTTATACAGGTTGAATATTCTTATTAAATACACATCACAATTCACAATATTGATAAATAAACATTTTCTTCTCTAATTTTAATATATTAATCAAATAATTTACCGGTACAACCGGTTTCGAAAGGACGTCGCCTTTCTTCATTAGGTTTAAAAAACACGTGCTACTGCCTTGGAGGCAAAAGCAAGACTTGCTTTTATCTGAGTATTTATTTGCTTTTATTTATTAGACAAGTTTTATTCGTGTAATATAAATATTTATTTAAACAAATGATATAATATAAATATTCTTTTTAATTACTCTTGTTTGAATTTATTGGAGCCTATTGGCGTTACCCAGGAGATACCACGAGAATAAGTGAAGAATTTTTTCCTTTTTAGAAATTATCATTCGTTATCTTACAGTATACCGGGGGGGGGGGGGGGGGGTATGATAATGAACGTTATCAGTAATTTTTCTCGCAAGCGCAATTGATGCATTTTTAACAATAGGGGGATTAATATAAGCTCAATTGATGTGTGCCCCAAATAATAAATGAATATAGATGTGTTTAAATGAAAACTTTCTGAATGATAAGATTTATAATTTTAAAACAGACTTCAAAGAGTAAATATTAGAAATAACATTACATTAAAACAATGAAGAAAATTTTGTACGCAAATATCATGAATTCCAAAACCAAACAATGATTGTTTCGAATCGAAATAATTAGGCTTGATTCTTATTCAACGTTCTTAAAACATCAAAGAAAGCAGAAGCTTTGCTAATGTCTAACTTTTCATCTGCTGGTGAAAGATCATACTAAATTATTTCGACCCGAAATAATTATTGCTGGTTTTCACATTTTTAATATTTTTATTTATGAAATTCGTCCATTTATCTATTTATCAGTAAATACAAGTATATTGTCGGTATGTTTTCTCTCTCTCTCTCTCTCTCTCTCTCTCTCTCTCTCTCTCTCTCTCTCTCTCTGTCTGTCTTTGTAATGCGTTTCTGCTTGCACTCTGCCTTGCTTTTATACCTTTTCGTTTGATAAATGGTCTTGTACAATTATTTCGATTCGAAATGATTGTTACGACTTCTTGAAACTTTATGGTGATCGCAAAGATTTTATTCATTTTATTTTTGAACAACATATCAGTGCATTTTACTGCTCTAGTATGCATTTGTCCCTGGGATCTTTCAGAAGAAAAACAAAAATGAGTGAAGATATCGATTTAACATTTTTCTCACTAACAAAGTGCTTTGACATTTCCAGTATAAATGAGAAAAAAATTTTAATTTAAAATTTATTTGATCGTTATAGGTTTAGTAAATTTAAGTCCGTTTTCATCCACTGAGAAAAAATTCTGTAACTTACATCTAGAATCTAAATTGTGGTTGTAGAAAAAATAGTTCCGTATCATCCTTACAAATTCTAGTCCCCTTGGAAAGCGAGTTCTAGAAACCTCTATCAGTATTCTAGAGCGTTTGCCTATATTACCGAGCGCAAAGTTATTTAAAAATCTCTGCAAATAAATGAGACTACAAGAGGCGGGTTTCAACAACTATAATCTTGGTTTATGACCCAATTCTGAAAAATCAAGCGAGAATTTCTCGCAATACAAAAGATTCAGAATATTATTTCATCATTTAGAAATGTGTAAACTACAAATTCTCGATCATTTCGTCTATTCAGTTTATTGGTGTGCCTTATGCGCATAGTTCAGAAAGCTATATTTCCAGTTTAGGGATTTAGAAAATGGCCACTTATCCATTCTAGAAAAAGGCGGCATATTTTTTTCTCAGTGTCCTTGAATTTATAACGCACATTCTTATGGTTACAACAAAAATTTAGGAACAAAATGTAGAAAACTGTAGAAAAAAATTTAAAATTCTTGAAAAAAAAAATTCTTGAGGAATTCCTGTTTTTTCTGTAAAAATTACTGTGCTTATTAATAACAAAGAAAGATAAAAAAAAAAATAAATAAATAACGTTGAAAAGATGCTGCTAAAGTTTAATTATATTCACCTGATTTTTTTAAATTAGTGATTTTCTTTCAAACTATTAAAGCAGTTGTAAAAGAAAAAAATTAATTAATGACTATATAATTAACAATTTCACTATCCTTATTAATTAATTGATTTCTAGTAATGTGATATTATATTTAATAATTTTTTTTATGTATTTTTTCTTCTCCCCCCCCCCTTAGAATTCAGTCGGTTGTATGTAATAAATTTCGTCCCCGTAGTGAAAATCAAAAGGCGGCGCCTATGCTTTCTTTTTTTTTTGTACGTATTTGTAAGCTTTTGACTCTGACAAAAATAGCATGGTCGACCTGAGTGTCGGGCCTTTACGCATTATGCTAGAGCCTCTATTGCCATTGCTACTAAAAAAAAATATCCGTGCAATAAATAATAATAGCAATAAAATTTTATAATTTTCCATTAAGATGTACTCTAATTTGCAGAAAATGAAAGCTGACAATATAAAATTCAATTTTGAACGATGATATATGATCTGCATTTAGCTGTCTATCCTATTTAACTAAAAATAAAAATTATTTTTATTCATCATTATATTTCTATTTCCATCAATGATTTTAGCATTATAATGATCAAATACCAGGAAGACTTGAATTATTCATTAAATGATCACATATGGAAGTGAAGCCTTACAAAAACAAAAAATTTTGAAAATACGTTGTTTGGGAGAGATTAATATAGGAGATAATTTCTAACAATTATGAATAAACTGTGACAGGAATAATAATAATAATAAATAATAATAACTAGGTTTTAATAACTAGAAATTTCAGAATTTGGACTTACAAATATATTTAAACAATTAACTTATCAATCAAACCTATTAATGCGCAAAAATCATTAGAATACATTGATAAACTAAAGCAATGTGAAATCAAGTGAAAAAATTAAAAACTCATTCACATGGAGCATTTAATTTTTTTTTTCAAATTAAAATTTCGAGTTTTAGTAGTTTGAGTTTTAATAGTTTTCGATAAATTTTAATATATTTAATATTGATATATTTTAATGCACATGTATGCAAAATTTCCTAACTCTAGGACTCTAAATCTAAATATTTAATTCTGAAAACAAAGCGGCAACGTTTTATTTGCAGCACTCGTGCCTACTTTGTCCGCCTGACGAAAGATCATGTTTTCTTTCAGCCCTAAATATCTGTTGCGTGTTCTTACATTTTACAGTGTTTATTCAAAGTTTTGTACTTATCACACACATATGGCTAAGGACCGAACTATTACGTTTGGACATCTTTAAATAATACTAAAAACAGAAACAAAATGATAATATTTTTATGCACAAAAGCATGTCTTTTTACAGAACATGGTATGAATAGTATCCACCAACTGTTTACAAGCCACACTATTGAATTCGGATATATTACGGATTATGGTTGGAATTTCCTGGAAGTGGATATCGGATTTTGATATGCACATTTGAATTAGGATAAATATTAATAAACTATCATGTCTTTATATAATTTCTAAACATTACATATGGGTTTCAAAATGGGACGAATGCATTCTTTCTTTGAATTAAAATGTAGGGTATGAGAAATATTATACAAGAAAGCCAGGTTACAAAGTTTGTCATTAATTTTCGCTTTTTTTTTTTTTTTTTTTTTTTTTTTTTTATGGTTTACTTTTGATATTGTTTAAAATTGTGGCTGTAATGTCATAATTAACGTTGAGGCTTTTACTCTATGATAGTATGCTACAATTTTAACATCGCACTTTTTAACAATGTTATTTTTATCGTTACAACCCCCCCCCCCCAATCTCTCTGTCTCTCTCTCTCTCTCCCCCTATCTTTCTTTCTTTCTTTTTTTTTTTTTTTTTTGTTTGCCGTACATCTCTCGAATACTGCCTGTTATGAAAAGTTATTAATTCTCTAAATTTTTTGGCCATTTTTACCGAGCCGATATTCTATGTTAGAAGCATTTTGTAGAGTGCGTATTTTTTTACCTCATAACGTTCTAAGATTCATAATCTGCAATTGAGTCTTGTGTTTCTTATAGCCCAAAGGGTTGCATATCTCCCATTGGTATTTCTAACATTTGCCATTCTGTTAAACTTCATCCTTAAGAAATTGTTAAATTATCAAACATATCACCCTTTCCGTTTCACGAGAAATAAGGATTAGTCACCTACCCTATACCTCTCTGTTTTTCGTTTGTAAGGTAAAACAGAATTAAAATTCATTACCTAAGGCCCATATAAATCTTGAGATACATTTTGTTCCTAGAGGAAGAGGCGTGTGTGCAGTGTACGCAATATATATAATGCGATTTTTTTCCTGTACGATTATTTCCGTGCGGTTTTTTTTTTTTTTTTTTTTTTTTTTTCCTGTGGGATTTTTCTTTAATTCGGAGGGTTGGGGAGGGGGGGGGGAGAGTACGGAATAAAAAAAAAAAAAAATCTGTGTTTGGTATTTTTATGCTATTTGTAGTATCTTTAATAAAACTTTAAGGAAGATGCAATGCACTATACTGGTAGCCATGTTCAGTAGTGGCACCAGAAATTCCCCGACAGGGGGACACCACCTCCCCGACAGGGGGGCATTACATAAAGAGAGTTTATTGTATAAGTATTTATCAAAAACTGCAGTACTGTTAATAATATTACTGATAATATTTGTACCATTACATTTGTTAGTACTCCTCGTGTTTTTGGAGATGATCGTGCCACAGACAGACATTTTCTAAAAATATCGTGGTCAAAACGTGTTCTGGATCTCTCAAAACGTGTATATTCATGGAAAACTGGAAGTTGAAAATTTTTACGAATGCAATACTTTCTTCTATTGAATATAGAATGGAAAAACTGGAATGCTCCAAACTTGTACAAGGAAAGAAAAGTGCTGTCAAAAGTACAAAAACTGAAAATTTTGTATTTTTTCCCCCCGAGAGATTTTAGGAGTATGCCCCGATGGGGGGTCACAGACTCCCCGACGGGGAGGCCTGTGCCCCCCCGGCCCCCTAGCTGGCGCCACCCCTGGCCATGTTTTTGCAGATATATGTTTATTATGTGTGTGTGGAATGGGGGGGGGGGTAAAGCAAGGGATGATTTCATTAAAAGTGTATATTGATATCAGAACACATAAATATTTTATAAAATTCTGAGAGATCGAATGAAGCAAAATTTCAATATTCAGAACGTTATAGCTTTTTACTTATACTTTTATTCTTTACTTTACAATATGTGTAGGATTGAAGCTCCGCATTAAAATAAATAAATAAATCATTTATATTTGATATTATAGGAAGCATTCCTAAGAGCAAGCAGTTTCAAATTTTCATTAAATAAACCACTGAAAATAATCTCCATGAATTCAAATTCTATTTAGACTTCGAAGTTTTTGGTTGGATTAGAAAATGTCGAAGCTGTAGAGTATTTATTTAACAATATTTACTTTAAGTCTGTAGTTAAAAAAAAAAAAAAAAAAAAAAACTATTTCATTGCACTATCTTGAGAATAATCAATGATAATTGAGTTTGTGTCATAAAAAAGAACTTTATTCCAGTGTTTACTGAATATTTGTTAAATAAAGTGCATTTATGGACTAGAACCGGCTTAATATCTTTAAGTATTACATTCTACATGCAAAAATATCGACAGCTTTTTCAACAATATCATCACGGACTCTATCTATGGACTGAGTATTCATTAAAGTGAATTCGTTGACTAGAGCCTCATTATGTCTTTAAAAATTACATTTCTACATGCAAAAACGTCGACAAGTTCATGCAATATATTTACGGGCTCTGTCTACGAACTTAATATTCATTAAATAAAGTGCAATTCTCGACTAGAACCTGCTTATCTACTTTCTACACGCAAAAATTTTCACAAGTTTCATAATAATATCATAACGGGAACTACCTACAAGCTGAATATCCATTCAATATAGTATTTATATATATGTCTTTAAATTGAACTAAGTAGCAATAATAATAAAACATATAGAGAAATTCATTTATTCTTCAAATAAAATCATATAAAATGTCAAAACTAATTAAAAATGCAATCAATCAGCCGACTACTTTTTTAAAGAACCAGAATTAATTCATTTCAAACTTTAATCGATTCCCCCTTTATGTATAATAAAATATTGCTTTCATTATTTTTAAGTTCCCCATAGTATGTGAAACTTGGTTAATAGTGAAATTTTTTGACCCCCCCCCCCTTTTTTTTAAACACATTTTCAGATATGAGGAATTCGAAAATATCAAAATGCGTATGGTGTCCGTCTGTAGGATGTCTGTTAGTTTGTTAGTTCGGTATAGTGTGTTAGTATGTTAGACTGTGTACACGATATCTCAGGAACAAATGATCGCAGAAAGGTCAGACCAGTTTTAAAATATTATTTATGACAATGGTCAGAACCCTATTCCTTTGCAACATCCTAATTAAAAAACTTCTGAAATTATTCGAAATTTACGATTTTCTTAACATGGGAAAATAGGGCTAAATTTCACTTAAACATGCATGAAAACAAGTATTTTTATAGAAAAGATGTAAGTACAGCTTTTAAATATCAGTTTTGATGCGGGGATAAACACCATTAACTATAAACACGCTACTTTGAAAACATCAGAAATTACACTGCTCGGCATGAAAATTGCCTCTGACACCATTTCAGCATATTCTTATGTAAAATGACCTCCTGATATAAAAAAAAAAAAATCGTGGTAACTGTATCTCAAGAACTAACTGAACAAAATTGAATATAAATTTATTAGTATATGCACTTCGATCTAAATTAGTGCCTAGCGACTTTTGGTGTCCATCGCTCAATAGGTGGCACTGCTTTAGAGCGATTTTTACAATTTGAGGAAAAGCCATTTTTCGTTAACTGCTGCTCAGAATTGCATATAATATGTAATTGCATCTTGACATTAGTTTTTATCAATATTTTGTTCCAATAGTTTAATAGGTTTCGCTGTTTTATAGCAATTTATGCATTTTTTGAGATGGCTATATATCAGGAACTACTGCAGAGAATTGCATATAAATTTATATGTAAATGAACTTCAACTTAAATTAATGCTTATAAACTTTCGGTCTCATCCGTGTAACTGATGTCGCTGCTATCGAGTGATTTCTGTAATTTAAGGGACGGTTATATCTAAGGTTACATTACGTATAATTAAACAGATGCTGATATATGAGACGGCTATTATGAGACATTATGCGGATTTAGTTTGGATTCATATCAACCAAAAAGTAACCTATTATACAGCAAACTTTACAGAAAAATGGAAGGCTATATCTCAATTTCTGGGGCATAAAACTGTACAAAGCTTGATACGTGAGATAACCAGTGAAGTGTTGTGTAAACTCACGGAAAAAAAAAAAAAAAAAAAAAAAAAAAAAGAACTAATTTAAAGTGAAGTTCAATGTCTAAAGAAGGAGTTAGTTTAAGTTTGAGCTTAAATTCATATTTGAAAAAAGAAAAAAAAAAAAAAAAAAAAAAAAAAAATCTGCTCGATTAAAATTCCTTTTCAAAAACAACGAAATTCTTTAAAGAATCATTTTTATGTCAATTTTTATATATTTTTTCTAAAGATTTTCCCCCTCTCTACGAACACTTTCTTAAATAACTTATATTTTTGTTAAATGTTTCTTAATTAACAGAAAGATTTTTGTTAATTTAATTTGATAAATTAAGAAAATTACAGCAAAACTTTATATAGTGGACACCTCCGAATAGAGGACACCTCAATTTTGAGAATACTTTTACAATGTCAAACTTCTTATTTGTTTTCTAGTTTTTACTCTTCAAAAACTGATTGGAAAGAATTGACCAGGAGACAAATTCCGTTATCAAGAGCCAGTGGCATAGCATATGTTTGAAGCGAAGCGACTGGGGCGATTCAAAATATGCAACCCTTTTCTTGACCTTGAGTAGCTAGCTATGCATATCCAAATGCTCAGATACAGTGCAACGTTAAGTCAACAAATCGATGTTATAAATTCATATTTTATTTACAAAACTGCATTACTTCTTTTGTCATATATATATATATATATATATATATATATATATATATAATAGCAACACCATTAAATCTCATCTGAAGTTTTTACAATTCCATCTCTTAAAATTTAATATAAAGTAGTCAAAGAAATCCATTAGTAAAACGCTTCGGCAGCTCACCTATGAGAAGATCTACTTCAAAAATATTAATATTCATTTCTTTATTATAACATTCTGTGTATATCAAATTTCGTGTGCTTTTATTTTTTAAGTACCAAAAGAAAACCGCAAAAATAATAGGTAAAAAAAAAAAAAAAAACATGGCACATAAGCGTTGTCTATCAAGTGATATACATCAAAATCTAATCAATATCATTTAATATTTATGTTTCAGCTCTACAAGAACTTCCGTGAAATTAGTAAATTATTTCTAATTAAAGAGACCATTTTATTTATACCATACACAGAAAGACGAAGCTTTCTTAGAAAAAGTAAAATTGTGTTTTGCATGTTCCAAATATGTCTAAATTTAATAAAAATATGGTTGCTGAAACTTTTTTCTAATTCAATTCGTTTTTTCTTGTAATATAGGAAAAAGTGGAAAAGAAATTTTTCTAAAATTTTACCTTTACATACATCTTTAACAACACCATTTAATTGAAACTTTGTCTTCAATATCACATCGTTTAGAAGTACAGGGATAAAATTTTAATTAATCTGTCAGCAAAAAACTTTAACATATTATTTTTGTCTCTCAAATGTAGCAAATCTGCTTTTAAAATATTAGAAATTAAAAGTTGCGTCTCAAAATTAAAAATATTTAGACTTGAATAGTATATATGGTCACTTGAAAAATTCAAATGAAAGCAATATTTTTGAAATGGTGAGGTAATTATTGCACTTTAAAAGAAGTATAAATTGTAATTAAAAGATTGCACATTGAAAAGTGCAGGGTTAGGTAAGATTTTGTATAAAAATTACCTTTCATGTTCATTTATATCGTATAGTTAATTACATTTAGATAAATACTGTAATTAAAAAATATATGAATTCATATATAATAATTATTCATTAAAATAAATTGTAATAATCTGTAAAAATATTGTAATGTTCAATTAATTTTAAATTTTATTAATTTGTCATATTATCATTAACTGCACTTATAAATTGTAAACTTAAAATTTTAAATGCTCTTCTAAAAAGTAAAATAAAACTGTTTCTGCTTTAACATTTCTCTCTCTCGTAGCTTTCAGTTTTAAAAACAATTAATACTAAACTAAATGATTGTATGTCTTTGTTACTGTCACTGCTGGAGTCAAGGTTTAGAATAACAACATAACAAGTCACTCACTACCTCCCATGCTGCAGGTAGGACCATAGAGAATGACCGAATTCCCGCCTTTTTTGAAAGAAAAATGGAGAATATCAGGGCCGCGCGAGAGAAAAAATAGAACTGATATTGTGTTGTGTTGTGTGGCCCCCGGGAAATATAGCTGGGCAAAAGAGCTTGTCTAATGTCCAGGAAACATACAGAGTAATTTTCTTGGAAAATCTCATATCTAGAAGTAGAATCATTAAAAGTTACACGAGAGCAAAAAAACAAATTTACACAGTTCTGATATCTATCATTCTGTGTTCATAAAAAGAAAATATATGAAAATAAATCTTGAATGAAATTTCGGGTAGAAGACAATTCGTTTTTTATTTTTGTTACTAACAGTAATATCTAATCAATTATTTCCAACTGCTATGAATCAGTAATATATGTTAAATTTATCCGCCGTTTTGCGGGGGATAATTTTAACCATAATTTTTAAAGTTATCTTCATCTTATTTACATTCTTCAGTGTACTTGAAATTAACTTTTAGGTACATTTAAAGATGCAATACTACAAGAAGTTTACAACTTAAAAAAAAAAAAAAGAAAGAAAGAAAGAAAGAAACATCATAAAAATTACATTAAAAAATAAATAAAGAAAGAAAGAAAGAAAGAAGAAAATAAAATAAAAACCAAAGGATAATACAAGACTAATTTTTCATGATTAGTAATAAAAAGGAAAAACAGAAGAGAGCCAACAACTAATTTTGGTTGGGGCACACACACACCACAATCACTACAAATTTATTGTTTGTTCATTTAAGACAAAAGTTTTCCATTTAAATAAGTATAGATGTAGATAAATACTATGTAAATATATATATATATATATTTAAAGCTCTAATTAGTTACGAATAATAGCCATGCCATTATTTAAACTCTGAATTTTCGTTACATATATATAAGTCAGCATTTAATGTTAAATAAAATTATATTGAAAGTGCGCTTTCGTCTAAATCCGTTACTAAGGGGACAGACTCGTAAAACAAAATACATATTTAAGTTATATTTTTAAGTGTGTGCGTGCTCCATTGTATGCCTTAAGTTGGAGGACGATTGACAATGAAGGCCTCGGTGGAGTGCAATAGCTTCCGGGGAAGCCTTTCAAAGGAGCTTAGCCTGTATTTAAGCAAGTTTAGGAGAAAAGTTCCGAATGGCTAAGAGGATAGGCACAATTTGGAATCGAACCCCGCACTTCGCGTCTAACAGATTTGAGAGCAGGATCTCAGGGAAACTTTTTCGGAAAGTTTTATATTTTGAAAGGCTACAAGATTTAAGCATGGGCTTTCTAACGAAAATTTATTTATTTTACTGTGCAATGTAAACATTAAACACGTTATGTTACGTAAATACTTTAAACAGGTTGCACAAATTGGAATTAGCAAATTAAAATACCAATTCCTTATTTTGTAGGAAGCATACATACTATTTATTTAACGAAAAAAAAAAAAAAAAAAAGAATCGTAAATGATAAGGAAATCAGAACTGGAAACAAAAATATCTATATTCAATAGAATTTTTTTTATAAATTTAATGTTTAAAATGCTTGGAGGGGGAGGAAGGGCAAACGTCTCCTATTCCGGCCACGTTATGTAATTACTAAGATCGAAAAAAAAAATTTCACAAAAAATTGAGTTATTATGAGTTTGAGCTTGAAATATTTTTTTCGCTCAAATTCGCGAAAAAAAAAAAAAAAAAAAAAAAAAAAAAAAAAAAGAAAAAACGAACTTTGCTCAACTCAAGTTTATAATTTAAAAAACGAGCGAAGTTCAACTCAAAACTCAAAAATTTTGAGCTAAACTCATGAACGCGTTCAAAAGAACGCATTCGGGCACAACACTGCACTAAACCTGAAGCATATTTTTGCATACTTGAAGTAACGCATTACTCCATTGGTTCTCATAATTTTCAGACCATCAGTTTTTCTACTTTAACTGGATACTGATAATAACTATTATTGAGTTAAATACATTTTGTATTATTACTTACAAACTTTGAATAAACACCATAAAATGCAATAGCTTTGACTGCAGCACTCGTGCTTACTTTATTCGCCTGATGAAGGGTCGTGTGTTTTTTCGACCCGAAACAATTGTTGCGAGTTTATTGCATTTTATGGTGTTTATTCAAAGTTTGTAAGTAATAATTTTTACAACGCCAGTTTTGTGGTGCTTCTTTATTACATTTTGTATTAATTTCAATTACATTATTAGAAGACATTCATAAAGTTTTATTTATTTATTTAATTTTATAATTTTATAATTTAATTTATTTATTTTATTTTTATTTATTTATTTAATTTAATTTTTATTTTATTTTTTGATCTGAAAAAAAATCGAAAATAAGGTCTTTATTTATTTTTCCTTTATTATTAATAGTATTATTTTTATTATTATTTTCAGTTCACAGTTATAAGGGGACTTCTGTTCTTTTTCTTCTTATATATATATATATATATATATATATATAAGTTCGTCATCTTTTTAGGTCAAGGTAAAGGTAAAAATGCGGAAACTTATTTCTTGAAACCATTTTTTACTGGTTTAGATGTAGAACAAAAGTTTCGGTCATGTTGAAACAATATTACCCCTTCTCTCTCTAAAATCTAACAAAAGTCATTAGAATTCCAAATTCCAAATTTGTGGGTATTCTCTTGGTGTTTATAGTAATCTGCAAAACGTACTAAATTAATCCTACCTTTTACGTAAAACTACTCTCTCCAGATCATCGTATATTTGCCTTTAAAATGTCTGATCCATATCTGCTTTTAAAAGACCTCAGCTCTGTTTTTCATTTTTCTCATATCGTACCAATAACTGTTAAAGCCATTTGATTTATCAAGAATAAAGTATTTTTTAGCCGAAAATGCAACAATTTACCATTTTATATTCTTTTGTTACAAGTTAACACAGACGCTCTTTTCCCTGTATCCCGGAAAAAGGACACCGAAAGAAAGGGCACTGGAAAAAAGGGCACCGGAAAAAGGGCACTTTTACAATCCGCATATTGTAAAACAATAAATATCAAATAATGCATTTACAGAAGGACTTTCAAATTACATTTTTAGGGATTTAAATTGATTTGGTACAACATTTAATTTAGTATATACCTGGGGAAAGGGGTGGGGAGCTAGAACAAGATCGAAAGAAAATAATTGTTTTTATATCACCTTCTTACCGATTTTTATGAAACTTTGTATAATCACATACAATTTGTGAAAAAATTACAGCAAGTGTCAGACGTACTTTTGGGGGAGTGGGAGGCAGAGTAAAATAAAAATTATTTTTTTATATCACTATTTTACAGATTTTAATGATATACTAGCGAGCTTCGCCCGCTAGCGGGTCAGTATTTTTAAATGAATTACTATAATTAATGAATCACTAACAGTAACTTTTAGTCTTAAGAAAAGAAAAAAAAAATCATTTCTGATCCGATAAAAACTCGCATCAGGGGGTCGCATCAATTAACAATTAGTGAATACGTCGAGATGAAGAATTTCTGCGTCTAATGGCACCGGTATCATGACGCTGCGATCATTAGAGCCGGAGACAAACCCATTACAACGCGTTTTTCACAGAGACACACATAAACAGATGCGCACAAATCTTAATAATATAAGGAGATTCTATAACTATCACTTACTTTTAATGAAGATCACAGTGAATGTATTATACATTTGTGGGAGGTAAGGGGGGTTCAGATGGAAATAAAATATATTCTTCTTTAAACTACCTTAATATCGATTTAAAAAAAAAAAAAAAAAAAAAAAAAAAAAACATATATTTTGGGAGTGGGGTAGTTGGTAATGGGGAAGTTAAAAAATGTGTTTTTTATATCATCATGCTACCTATTTATACGAAATTTTGCAAGGCTTATCACATACTTTTTACTAAAATAATAGTGAAAGTTATATATTCTAGAAAAAGGGGAAAAATGTGTGTGTGTGTGGGGGGGGGGGGGAAAGGAAAGAATCCTTTTAAACAACACTTATAACCAATTTTTCATGGTCATTTTCAGCAAATATCACTTACGGTTCATGAAAATTTATAATGGGGTTAAATATTTCTTGGGGAGGGGGGCAGGAGTACTGAAGGAGAGAAAATGAATGTTTAATCCAATTTCTGCCATAGATGTGTAAACGCACCACTTCAATAAATATTTTTCTGTTATCACTGTCACGTATAAATTTTATTTTATTGTTATTTTTAAAGGTTCTGAAAACATCTACAAAATATTAGTAATTGAATTGGATTAAACACTTTCTGCTGAGAAATTTTCAATATACGCTAGTTTTCTAACTTTAAACGATTATTCACAAATTCAGCATTTTGAAAATCTATAATTATTCGATTTAAGATTAATCATGTATGTTTTTATAATGAATTAAATTTGTAAGTTCTGTAAATAAAATAAAAATAAAACAAATGCCATGGAAAAAACTTAAAATTTTGTTTAAATTTATTTTTTATTTAAATTTATTTCATTTAATATGCACCATTTTATTTCTTAAATAAAATAATTTTTTTCATGCATGAAATATTTTTTGTGTCTCAATGAATGTGATTTAAACATATTTCAATGAAAATAATACCACATTTTACAAAATTTCTGTGCTTGGCCGAAAATGGGTTAATATCCCTTTATTTTGCGTTTTAATAATTTTTTTTTATAAATATCGTTAAATGTTTAGGAAAATTTACATTGATTGTCATATATATCTTGAAGGGCTGGGGGGGGGGAAGGGGGAATGATTGCAAAAATATCTCAATGTTGCCAATTTTAACTAAAATTTCAGCAACTATCACCTACTTTTAATGAAAAATTTCAAAGAGTATTACATATACCTAGAAGGGGGAAGATGATGAGGGAAAATGATTGTTTTAATATCACTATGCTTTATATTTATATTAAATTGTATATAAATATCTCTTATTGTTCATCAAAAATTGCAGAGAGGGTTACACTATCTGGTGAGGGCTAGGGGACACATAGAAAGAATATATATTTTTACTACCCTGTTGTCGATCTAATGAAACTTTGCAGAAATATTGCTTACGTAATTCTTACTGTAATGTTTTATAAAAAGTATCAGTCTCTTTCTTTTCCTAAGTTTGTACCCAAAAATTCAATGTAAATCTGTATGAAAGTGATTCAAAAAAGAAATTCTTCTTTAATATGTCCATTTTGCCTCCTTCCTTCGCCCATGTAGAAATAAAAAACTAACGCTGTTGTTGATGTTTAGCATGACATGTGTTTTACAAGTAGAAATTAAGAAAAGTGCCTTTTTTTCGCATTTTTTACAATTGCTACTTGCAAAATACACGTATGCTTCGAAAATATTTAGCGATAAAGGTGCAGAGAAAAACGAAATAATGTTTTTCATATCATAACATCATTCTTCTTTTCTCTCCCCCTTAGAACCCCTTAAATAATTTTGAAAACATATCTTTTACAAGCAGCTATTGTGAAAAGTGGTTGGAGTTTTAAAATAGGTTGGAGTGTAAAGGTTGATTAAATTTTTCATAAACCAACTATGAGAAAAATGCCAGAGCCGGGAATCGAACCCGGGCCCTTCTGCTTAACGCGCGGATGCTCTTTCACTGAGACACACTGACTGACTAGGCATTTTTTCACATAGTTGATTTATGAAAATTTAAGCAACGTTTACACAACAAGCTATTTTAAATTAATGTTCACGGTTGATAAATTCGTGTGAACAAAAAATTTCTGAATTGAAATTTCGTGGTCTATGGAGTTGTACAACGACTAATTGTCTTACCTGTTACACCTGCTTTTGCAGAGACGGTGATCTTGCCAACGGTTGTTATGTGAGAAATGCTAGGTTGGTTAACAGTGGCTCCGTGGAAGAGAATTCGCGCGTTAAGCGGAAGGGCCCGGGTTCGATTCCCGGCTCTCGCATTTTTCACAAAAATGGTTTACGAAAAATTTAAACAACCTTTACACTCCAACCAATTTTAAATAAATATTCACGGTTGATGGATTTTTGAACAAAAAATTTCTAAATTGAAATTTCGTGGTCTGTGGAGTTGTGCTACGATTAATACTGTCTCAATTTATTAAAATCACACAATTAACTGATTGGGAAGAAAATCATATTTTTTTAATTCATTTTTCCAACTGGGTGAAAATAATGCCTGGATCGGTAGTCGAACCTCGGATCTTTGACTTACAAGGTCAACGCTCTACCAACTGAGCTATCCAGCCGACAACCGATGGGCACTACTCACTCAGACAACCTTTAGGCAGAAACAGCTGGTCTATCATATGAATAGCTCGTCAGAATAAGCTGCAGGTAATGGAAAACACCATTAAACAATGAGAGGAATAAATACAATTTATTAAAATCACACAATCAACTGATTGGGAAGAAAATCATATTTTTTTAATTCATTTTTCCAACTGAGTGAAAATAATGCCTGGACCGGTAGTCGAACCACGGATCTTTGACTTACAAGGTCAACGCCCTACCAACTGAGCTATCCAGCCGACAACCGATGGGCACTACTCACTCAGACAACCTTTAGGCAGAAACAGCTGGTCTATCATATGGATAGCTCGACAGAATAAGCTGCAGGTAATGGAAAACACCATTAAACAATGAGAGGAATAAATACAATTTATTAAAATCACACAATCAACTGATTGGGAAGAAAATCATATTTTTTTAATTCATTTTTCCAACTGAGTGAAAATAATGCCTGGACCGGTAGTCGAACCACGGATCTTTGACTTACAAGGTCAACGCTCTACCAACTGAGCTATCCAGCCGACAACCGATGGGCACTACTCACTCAGACAACCTTTAGGCAGAAACAGCTGGTCTATCATATGAATAGCTCGACAGAATAAGCTGCAGGTAATGGAAAACACCATTAAACAATGAGAGGAATAAATACAATTTATTAAAATCACACAATCAACTGATTGGGAAGAAAATCATATTTTTTTAATTCATTTTTTCCAACTGAGTGAAAATAATGCCTGGACCGGTAGTCGAACCACGGATTTTTGACTTACAAGGTCAACGATCTACCAACTGAGCTATCCAGCCGACAACCGATGGGCACTACTCACTCAGACAACATTTAGGAAGAAACAGCTGGTCTATCATACGGATAGCTCGACAGAATAAGCTGCAGGTAATGGAAAACACCATTAAACAATGAGAGGAATAAATACAATTTATTAAAATCACACAATCAACTGATTGGGAAGAAAATCATATTTTTTTAATTCATTTTTCCAACTGAGTGAAAATAATGCCTGGACCGGGAGTCGAACCACGGATCTTTGATTTATAAGGTCAACGCTCTACCAACTGAGCTATCTCGGCCGACAATCATTGGCCATTACTCACTCAGACAACCTTTAGGCAGAAATATCTGATCTATCATGTAGATACCTCGACAGAATAAGCCGCAGGCATTGGAAAACACCATTAAACAATGGGAGGAAGAAGTACAATTTATTAAAATCACACTATCAACTGATAAAACACTTAAATATTTAAAAAAAAAAAAAGTTTAAGAAAGTGAGTTTTAAACGGAATTTGATTTAATAAATTTGATTTCATCAGTTTCATCTCTTTTAAACCACTGTGAAGTGGTAGCTTACGCAATGTATATGCTGTAATTAGTGTTGTGTTTTTCTTTCAAATTTTATCTTTTTTTTTTTTTTTTTTTTTTTTTTTTTACATGAACGAATTGGAGCAACACTTTTATCTTTATATATAATTTACATCATAGTATACTTCATAATATATTTCGATAAGAAAGCATTGCTCCTTTGCGCTCACATAAAAAAAAGTAGGTCAAGTCTCTGAAAATGGGGTAATTTTGGCCAAAAATGCAAAATTGTGAATCTTTGGGCCCTTAGGAACGAACAAATACTGGAATAATATATATATATATATATAATAATATTGAAACTTAAAATGATCCTTTATTGATTTTGTTCAGTAAAAAAAAAAAAAAAATCTGATATCGGCACATAGTTGATTCCTACTGAACATTTCATGTTATACTTCTCTGAGATGAAAATCGACCCCATTCATCATGGAATTTTAATAAATAATTTGCTCTGGGCCAATTTTTATGGGAAAATATAGAAGAAAGTTTTGTGGTAACGACAATGCACTTTTTTTTTTTCCTTCAGCGAGAGAGAGAAGTTATTTTTATTTATAAATTAATTTAAAACAGTAAATATCAGAAAACAACAAGCTTGATATAAAGAGAAGTATCGGCATGGGGCATTATATAGTTGTATATTTACATGAACACACAGTAAATAATTGTTTTAAGCCGTTCATTTATTCTCTTTTAAGTTTTTATATCCATTTTGTACAAGTATAGTCGAAATTTTTTTCTATTCAATTTAATATAAAGATGCATGGATATACGATGTAAAAATTTGTTATAAATTATTTTGCAGTTTTCTAAAATTAACGAACTTTTTACTTCAGTCCTTATTTTTTTGTTGTTCAATTTTTAATTATTTTAAATTTCATTAAAAAAATATTTTTATTTTTATTTTCATCCTAATTATATGTATTTACATATATAAACTTAATTTAATTCATTATGCTACATTTAATGCTCACAGACAAATTGAACTTGATATGATTATTAAATATATTTTGTAATTAATCCCTAACTCCTGTGTATGTTATAGAATCAGTAAGGATTATATTTGTATTCCTATCTAAGTTAAGCAAAGGTAAATGATACTAAAGATATGCAGCCAAATTGTGATTATTCTAATTTTTCTGTCGATGTTTTATTATAAAATTTATTTGTTATTTTCAATAAATGCGTAATAATTCATTAAATACTACTATTTAAAAAATAAAATTATTCAATCTATGTAATGTTTTAATTAATAATATTATGCGTATTCTTAATTTTTATTTTATGAAATAAATAATAATTAAGAGTGCATGTATATATTTACATGAAATTTCATTTGTATAATTCTGCTCTTGTAAGAATCAACATTGTTTATTAAATTTTGCTTATTCCTCTTCTCATTCAAATATCGTCCATGACTATCTTTTGAAAAAGGCATACCTTATCATACTAAAGAAATTATTCGTGCTATTCTTATACTTTATTTCTCTTCATTTTTTAAATTCCGACTTTTGATATGCATTCGAACATTCATGTGACGAGTTGAATGAAGAAGTAAGTACTCAGCTTCTTACCACCTGTAATGTAAAGAATGTAGATGGATTTTATATAATCGAAAAAGGTACTGGGACAAATTTTAGAATTCTTATCTCTGCAAAGACGCAGGCAAATAAGTATAGGCTGGACATCTGTTAAAGATCTGTAAAAAGATATTTCTTGTTCGGGATTCCGAGAGAAAATGGCGCTCCTCTTCTTTCATATGTGCTAGAAAACCATTAGCTCTAATTATCGAGGCATCCGTTTCAGCTTAACAACTGTCAACAAGCACAATTTATTACTTAGGGCCTTAGGGGAGTTTTTTCGGTCAATCTCTTATTGTGTAACTTTTCAAACCTTTCTAACACCATATGTGAAGAAGATTTGAATTCAAAGTCAGGAAGCTTTTAGATTTCTCTTTTTTCTGTTAAAAAAATAATGCCAACTACCCAGTTATTAATTATGAAATAATTAAAATGTTAAAATGAAAATAACAACACATATGATTCATATAAAAACAGACGAATTTATTCATTATAAAATGTCAATAAATAAATCTTGTTCCTTTTCTTCTTCTTCTTTTTTTTTTTTTTTTTTTCCTCTTTCAATTTAAAATTTATAAAGTTAAAAAAAAAATATGTATGCGATTTACTTCTTTTCCACTGATTAATTTTTCACCTATACATGTAAAAATTATAAAGTTATGAAGCTTCAAAAGAAATTAATTTTAATAATGCATAAAATTAGCGTTTATTTTAGATAAGGAGAAAAAATAGCAGTGCACAATAATTACACAAAGCAGCACATAATAATAATAATCTATATAATATTTCTCTAACGTGGACCAATTTCAATTAATTTTTGTCGAAACGATACGATAGCGGTGAAATTAATAAAATACGCGAGGATAAAAAATATTTAAAAATTAACAATATTTAAGCACGCGGATTCAGCTCAATGTTCTAATAAGAAAACATGACGACATTTGTATGATGACATTATTTTATGTAAAATGTATTTTTAAAAGTTATTTCTTCAGAATCTTTGCATTGTTTCTTATTTTAAAGATATATACAGAATATAAATCATCATCATAAATTGACGCAATCATAAAACGTATAATCAAATTAGGATTTTTTTTTTTTTTTTTTTTTTTTAACACAAAATTACGCCAAAGTAAATAAAATGGCATTGCACTCCTGGCGATAAAAAGTTAAAAGGCGTCATGGGGGTCCTTTACTAAAACTGTACTGCCTGTGGATGTATGAAAACTGTGTCGTCTACCATGAATTTTATTTTGAAAATTTTCTTTGAATGATTCTGGTTTCATTATTGTACAATATTTATTCGGTTATAATAATAATTTGGCTGCTGGTAAATTAAAATTTTAGTTAGGTGGTGAAATTGGTATAATATTTATAAGTTTAAAAAAAAAAAAAAAAAACATATAAAAAATTATTTATATAAATAAAGAGAAGTGTATGTGTGTGCGTGACTGTCTGCTCTCTACTGCTCACACTGCCAACTGCACAGCTACAAAACTTGCATATCGATACTTGGGAACCTGTAAGTGTGCACCTCATCCACCTTTTTTCGAATTTGAATTTTTTAATTATTATTATTATTATTAATTTTCAATTTTAAATATTGGCTTCAACGTTTCATTTTTCATAAATTTATTTTACCATTGTAATCGTCTGAGTACCTTAGCAATTGCTATTACGCTATTTATTTTTTAATTAATACATTCATTTGAAAGCGAAATTTTTTTTTATCTTTTTAATTTATTATATTTATTGAAAATAAAATGATAATGTAGCAGAAAAAGTTAAGTATATTAAATTAAAAAACTTATAACAGTTATGTTTATCTATAATTTTTATAGTATAACAACTTTTTATTTTTCGTTTTATATATATATATATATAAATATTTTCTTTTTTAATCTCTTTAAAAGAAAAATCTTTTCCTTCCTCCCTCCCCCCCCCTTTTTAATTTACATTATTTATCGGGGGGGGGGGAATGGTAGTATATAGTAGAAAGGACTAATCCGATTAAAATTTATTTGTTTTCATGTATTTAATTCCTTTTAAATATATTTTTTATTTTATTGATTGAATCAAATTGGTTGGAATAGGGAGCGCTGTTAAAAATATTAGCAAGCCATGGTTTTTCATAGTTAATATTGAAATCATTAAATGCAAAAGAAAAAATATTTTTTGATTATCAAAATTTCACTAACGGGAACAAATTTTAATAAAATTTTGCTAAAACGATGCGGTACTGAAAAGCAAGCATATTTTAAATGTTTTATAGACAGAAGTTGAAATTATATTTGTATGAAATGTTGGCTTTTTTATGCATTTCAAGATTAAAAAATACCATATGCATCAAAAAGCAAAAAAAAATTTTTAAATAAAACATGAATTTCAAATATATAATGAAAATGCAGGTATTATTTTAAAATAATTTTGATTTTTTTTTTTTTTTTGCCCAGGCTTATTTGGTTATTTTAAATAGAAAATTCATGGAGATGAATGCTACTGAAATTCAAATGAAGCAATTATGCGTTAGGTTACTTTCTATAATTATAATTTTTTTTTAAGTAAAGTTTTAACACCAGCATAATTAACATAAGATTTTTGAAAATGTGAAATCTGGTGTAATCATTTATGGTTTAATAAATTTACAATCATCATTCATTAAATCAAAATTTCGGTAAAAGTGGCATAATTTTACGGCATTCATATAAATAAATGGACCAGTCCGATCAAATTTCGGGAAAATGTATAGATATGCCATGGGAAAACACATTTTTTAGACCTATTGTATAAACATAAAAAAAGTACATACATACATAACAATTAATAAAGGATTTTAAGTTAAAAAAAAAAAAAAAACAAAAAAAAAAAAAAAACAGAAGAAACTTTTTTATTTATTTTTTATTTTATTTATTTTGTAAATTAAGTATAACAACTGACTTTTTAGATTGCAACAGTAGTTGCTACAAATAATAACTTTCCCAACGATTTTATTTATTTATTTTTTGTTATTATTTATCATTTTTTTTCCATTAAAAAAAGAAAAGAAACGAAAAAAGAAAAAGAGTCTGTGCGAAATACAATTTAGTTTTAGACAAGAAAGCTTTATTTATATTATTTTATCTTGTTTAATACCAGATATTGCCTTGCCCGACATTCAGCTTTATTCAAGGAGGTCTTTAAAAAAAAAAAAAAAAAAAAAAAAAAAAAAAAAAAAATCCACCTTTTTGTCTGTCTGAAAAAAATTGTCCTGTTGTTTCTAAAATTATAGCCTCCCACTAGTGGCTGAGAAATTCTGCCCTCGAAGCTGCAAGACGGGAAGTACTGTGTTCAATCCCAGATTGCACTCGTCGACTTAGCCATTCAGAGTTTTTCGTGGTTTTCTCCGAAACTCGAAAAATTACGTGCTAGAACCCCTTTGTAAGGCTTCCATCTAGGGCATCTCCTTCCTTGGGCTCAGGCCCCTAGTGCAGACAATAGGCCTTAACATAAACATCAACACCCGATAGTGTATTTTTTTTTCCTTTAATGCAAAATTTATGCAAAAATATAAAATTTTCTTTTATGCAAAAATGTTTAAAAGAAACTGATTCTCATCATCAAAATATGAAGTTGTGTTTCTTAGCAACAGTTACTACGTTAATTTTAAACCTTTTTTTACTTTAATTACTTCCGTGGCTATGATATATATTTTTAAAAAATTATATGGACAGTCACAGGTGCCTTCTACTATAATTTTTATTTTATTTTCATTAAATGTTTGTTTAATTGAATGAAAAAGGATATTTTAATTTACGTAAAATTAATATGAAATTTTATCAAATGTACAGTCGGTAACAAAAGTGTCCGAACGCTAGCAAAAATTCCTATGTATAAAAAAGTACACCTCATACGGTTCTGTTAAATAAATCCTTATCGAATCATGTTCTTAGACTGACTAAGAAGAGGATTCGACAAGGATTTATTTAACAAAACCGTATGAAGTGGACTTTTTTTTAAATGTGAATTTTTGCTAGCGTTCGTACACTTTTGTTACCTACTGTACGGTTGGAGGAAGCAGAGGAATTTAAATATTTTCGTAACAAATATCGTAAATTCTTACTATGACATAAAGTACGAGAAATTGAAATTTTAAGTAAAATTATTTACTTACAATAAATAATGTAAATAAAATTTATAAAAAATTGGCCGAAATTAAGTTTAAGGTTTCCTATTGTGTGTATGTGTTAATGCCTGTGTGTTCAAAATGCTACCAGGTCAATATAATCCTTTTGTGAAAAATGGTCATTACAGACACTTGCATTTTTTTTTTTTTTTTTTTTTTTTTAATATTTACTGAATCCTTCCTCTGGCATATTCGCATCCATTCTTTGCATAAATTTTCATTCTTTTGTGGAAATATATGAAGAATCATACGTTTTCTCTTTTGTGTTACGATGCGTATTACTAAACGTAGCAACTGCACAAGGTAGCATTTAAAAACATAAATTGTAAAATAAAACAGTTGAGAATCGAAGCATGATAAATTCAATAAGTGTGTGTTTTCTCTCTGTCTTCATGGTTTTTCCACAATGAGACAAAGAACAAAACAACTGCCCAGTGTCCAAAACATTTCGCTTTCGGGAAGCGTGTTTCTAGTGACGTGACGTCACAAGATATCCGGTTGGGGAAAAAGTCAGTCACAAGGCGGCAAGCACATCTTCAAAGGGATGACCTAGCCCTTGTATTCTATAGTCCTGGGTTGGAATAGGAGAGGGTAACTCAATGACATTACCTGATGAAAGAAAAAACTGGAGAACGCTTCTAGGAAAAACATTTCCTTCCTAATTCCCTCATTGTCTACACAAAGAAGGATTTCTGTTTATCCATGCTCAAAAAATAAAATTAGCATCCAATCTCCTCCCATCCTCAACTCTTTATTTATTTATTTTTTTAATTAACCATTAATTTTTTAATTTTTATTTACTTATTTTAATTTATTCTTTTTTTTTTTTTTTTTTTTAAATAACTAACATTGATATAAAATCACACAAATATTGAACACGTGAATAAATATATTAATAAAGGCTAAAATTCCTTCTTTAAGACTGAAAAATGTTGGAAAATGAATGATTCTAATATTCAAAGCCCCTTGGGAAAAAAAATATATATATATACACATTTATATCTGACGGCGAAAAATGTTATCAGTACCAAAGGTGAAATATATTTTACTCTTGAGATATTTTAGCATAAAATTCGCTAGTAAGAATTCTCAAATTATCCTTTTTCGTTTTACTTTATTTTGTTACCCTTTTTTTTTATATATTTATCGTTGCCATTTTTTCTTGTTGCCATACTTTCCGGTTGCCATTTTTACCGTTTACATTTTAACTAAATTCTATTTTTACCGTAGCCATTCTTTCTGGTATCATTTCTCCCCCCCCCTCCTCCCGATTACTATTCTAACTGCAGCCATTTTTACTGCGCACAGACAAAATGAGAATTTGCAAGATTGCAGACCTCAAATAAAAGAAACAAAATAACTGCTTCATAAAATACCCTCTCTCTTTATATCAGTGTTGGGCATAATTGATTAAAAAGTAATTGAATTACAATTGAATTACAATTAAATTACAATTATTTTACTGTCAATCAATTAAAAAGCACTTGATTACAAATAAATTGAATTACTTATTCAATAACTTGACTTACTTATCCAATTTATTTGTAATCAGTTACTTAATAATCGATTGACAGTAAAATAATTGTAATTTAATTGTAATTGAATTGTAATTCAATTACTTTTTAATCAATTATGCCCAACACTGCTTTATATGTATATATATGTTACACAGCTATTTAGAAATAAGTTCTGTGATATAGTTTTATTTTCTGTACGATTTTTTCCAGTGCAATTTTTTCCGAGTGCGATTGTTTCCGAGTGCGATTTTTTCCTGTGTGATTTTTTCCGGTGCGATATTTTCCAAGAGCGATTTTTTCCAAGTGCGATTTTTTCCGGTGCGATTTCTTCCGTGCGATTTTTTCCGGTGCGATTTTTTCCGCCTCCCATTGCAATCTAAATAAAAATAAAAAATTTGTTAAAATGCTTTATGCTTTTTTTTTTTCTTTTTTTAAACTTTTCTTTAGTTTAAATTTTAGCTTATATAGTTTCTTCTAATTTTTAACTAATAAACCTGAAAGTTAAAAGTTAAATTTAAAACTAAAATTAAACTTTATTTTATTACAGAGATTAATTTGAGTTATGTAAATTCGCAATTAAAAAGTATCATGTAAAAAAAGAAGTGTTTCATGGATTCAAAAGAACAAGTTTTAGAGGAATGAGCGCTATCTGTTAGAATAAAGAAAAAAAGTAATGACCTTTATATATATATATATATATATATATATATACAATAAAAAAAAAAAAAAATACTTGTCCCCTAATAATTTTGAGCTTTCGACAATCGACTCCTACCATCCCAGAACCTAAAAGTGCTAATTTAAAAATCTGAATTTCCATTAAAACATTTTGCCCTCCATCTGCTCCCCCTCCTCCTAATTACTTTACACTTTAGAAAGTACTATTCGCAATCTTTCTCTTACCCCCCAAAACCTAATAATAACAATTTTCAAGACTTTTATCTCTATGTAAAATTTTTGCCCCCCCCCTCCCCCAATCTGTCCCCTTATAATTTTACACTTTCCAAAGTATTCACAATTTATTTATTACCCTGAAAAACCTGACGATATCATGTTTCAAGACTGTATCTCTCTTTTTAAAAATTTGTCTCCTCCATCTAATCTGTCCCTGTAATAATTTTGCTCTTTCGAAATTATCCGCAATCGACTCCTAAACTCCCAAAAACTATAATTACCAATTTTTAAAGCTTCAACTCTATTTAAAAAAGTCTCCCCCCCCACCATTTGCCCCCTAATAATTTTAAACTTTCCAAAGTATCCGCAATGTATTTGTTACCCTAAAATCCTAATAACAACTTTCATGGCTTTATCTCTATGTTAAAACTCCTCCCCCTCATCTGCCCTCTTATAACTTTACACTTTCCAAAGTATTCGCAATATATTTGTTATCCCCAAACACTCGATGATACCAAGTGAGTATCTCTATTTTTTTAAATTTGCGCGGAAGTCATCCGCAATCGACTCCTAAGACCCCAAAACTTATAAATACAATTTACCCTAATAATTTTACACTTTCTAAAGTATCCACAATAAAATCTTTACCCTTTAAAACCTAAAAAAAAATAAAATAAAATAAAATAAAATAAAATAAATAAATAAAGACTGTAAGCTAGTCTTAAAAAATCCTCCCCTTACCTCCCCCTAAGCCTAATAACTTTACACTTTCGAAAGTATCGGCAAACTATTACTCATCCCCAAAAACATCTTAATGCCAATTTTGAAACCTTTATCTCTATTTCTTATTTTGCCCTCTGCCCCTCCCCTAAATAATTTTACTTTTTCGAAAGTATCTGCAAATGATTCCAACTCCCCTTCCCCCCATCCCGTGCATTTAAAGTCCTCGGTTGACTGTGTGTGTGCTCAAGTCCTCGGTTGACTGTATGTTTGCAAAGTCCTCGGTTGACTGTGTGTGTGTTCAAGTCCTCGGTTGACTGTATGTTTGCAAAGTCCTCGGTTGACTGTGTGTGTGTTCAAGTCCTCGGTTGACTGTATGTTTGCAAAGTCCTCGGTTGACTGTGTGTGTGTTCAAGTCCTCGGTTGACTGTTGACTGTATGTTTGCAAAGTCCTTGGTTGATTGTCCTTTTACTAAGTCCTCGGTTGACTGTCCGTATACAAAGTCCTCGGTTGATTGTATGTAACGACATTCGGATTACACAGTGTGTATAACAAGTCCTCGTTTGCAGGTGTATTAAAAACATTTACTAATAGATTGAATACATTCGATACTAATTTTTTTTTTGTATTGATATTTTCTGAAACATTCCAAAAACTCGATTATACAAAGTTTCAAAGTTGTATCCCTAATTTTAAAAAATTGGTCTCCTCCACCTGTCCCTTCTTCATCTGCCCCCCTAATAATTTTGCACTTTCGAAATTATCTACAAACGACTCCTAACTTTTCAAAACCCAAAAATACAAATTTTTAAAGCTGCATCCCCATAAAAAAATATTTGCTCTCCATCTGCCTTCCCAATAATTTTACACTTTCCAAAGTATCCGCAATCTATCTGTTACCCACAAAAACATAATAATATAAATTTTCAAGATTTTATCTCTACTTTAAAATTTTTGATCCCTCAACCCCATCTGCCCCCCTTCTAAATTTACACTTTCCAAAGATTCACAATCTATTTGTTATACACAAAACTCGATGATACGAAATTTCAAAGCCTGTATCTCCATTTTTAAAAATTTACTCCACCTCTTCTGCTCCCCTAATAATTTTGTACTTTCGAAATTATTCGCAATCGACTCCTAACCTCTGAAAACTTACAAATACAATTTTTTAAAGCTGCATCTCTCTAAAAAAATTCCCTCCCCCCTTATCTGTCCCCTAATAATTTTACACTTTTCAAAGTAACCACAATAAAATCTTTACCCTTTAAAACACTTTTACCCTTTAAAAAAAAAAAAAAAAAAAAATAAATAAATAAATAAATAAATAAAGACTGTAACCTAATCTTAAAAAATCCTCCCCTTATCTCCCCCTAAACCTAATAACTTTAGACTTTCGAAAGTATTGGCAAACTAATCTTCACGCCCTCCCCCCCCCCCCCCCAAAAAAAAAAAAAAAAAATATATATATATGTATATACATATATTATTGCCAATTTTCAAAGTTTTATCTCTATTTTTTTATTTGGCCCTCTGCCCCCCCCCCCCCCCCCTAAATAATTTTATTTTTTCGAAAGTATCTGCAAACGATTCCTCCACCTCGGGGGGGGGGGCAGCATGTAAAGTCCTCGGTTGAAATTTTGTGTGTGTTCAAGTCCTCGGTTGACTGTATGTTTGCAAAGTCCTCGGTTGATTGTCCTTTTACTAAGTCCTCGGTTGACTGTGTGTGTGTTCAAGTCCACGGTTGACTGTATGCTTTCAAAGTCCTCGGTTGATTGTCGTTTTACTAAGTCCTCGATTGACTGTCCGTATACAAAGTCCTCGGTTGATTGTATGTAATGACATTCGGATTACACACAGTGTGTATAACAAGTCCTCGTTTGCAGGTGCATTAAAAAGTAATAGGATATTTTGAAATTTTATTTCAAAATATTATTATGCTAACAGATTGAATACATTCGACACTAATTTTTTATTTGTATTAATATTTTTTGAGAAGTCCTCGGTTTGATAGGCAATACATACAGTCCTCGCTTTCCACCTAATATCAGACAACTTCAAAATAACATTTATGATTCTTGTTTGAACATGATTGACTACAAATATTCTGATAGGAAAATTTCGTAAGTTATTCGTAATTTAAGATTTTATCAACGTAGCAAAATTGAAAATTTTCCATATAAATATGCATTTTGAGGATTGTTGCATTGGATATAGTAGCATGAAAACTGAACTATGAAATTGACTCGAATAAAAATAATCTGGTGTGTCACTCACACGACTTTCTCTTACCCTGAAATTTAATACTATAAATACAGGTTGGAGATTAAGAGGTAAGATAAAGATGTTATGTAAACATATGTTAAACAATTCAAATTAGGCTTCGGAAGAGTTTTGTATGATAATTAATTCTGTGTGAGGGGGGCTACCACCCCCCTCAACTCCCCGTTTCATTACCACACCTACATTTATATATAATTTAATTCGGTTATTAAAAAATAATTCTGTTTTTTTTTAAATAGTTTATTAAAATTATTATTTAAAAAAATTATCTTTTATAATAATGCAGACTATTTCCATATTAGAGAAGTAGTATAACACTAAATATCCAAAAAAAGTCCATTTTATTCTCAATATAAAAAAAAAAAAATTTTTTTTTTCGTTAAAAGTGAAAAAAATCGATAACTTTGTTTTAAATTATCGCAGATCGATGGTTCAACCATTCGTTTTAAAGGTATTGGCAAGCTCTTTTGAAAGATACCCATCATGAAAATTTACTTCCCCCCAGGGGGGAGGCGAGGCTCCTACATACACAAAAAGTTTTTCCCAGTTGACTATCTCTATTACAAAAAATATATATTCGTTTCATTTGGTTTAGTGCAGTCTATAAACGTTAAACTCTACTTACCTGCAATTTCCCCCATAGACGTAATGTATTAGAATTCTCTTGATTGTCCCTGTACACGAACCATTTGCTTGATCTTAACGAAAATCTTACTGTAGCATCCCTATATGATACACATTTAGAATATCAAGTTTGAACTTTCTGCCATAATTTGTTCTTGAGATATGCTGATAACAGAACAGACACACACACACACACACACACACACACAGACCATTTGCTAAAAACATGATTTTCGTATTCAGGGTACCTCAAAACGTGTAAATATAACAAAATCTCGCGTTCGAAATTTGACCCAAAAACAATACTTTCTCTACCTTATGGGTAAGAGAAAGTAAAAATTAATAGATTGTAATGAGATAAATTGAAGTGAACAGTGGATAGTCTATTAGGCGGGGATTTCATTCTGTCGTCGCTGTGTCAAGCGTTTGGTCAAATTCATTTCTCGTAACATGATAATTATGTTAATAGGATGTCCTGTACTAGAAATTTATGAGAATATATATATGAGGGGGGCTGAGCAGAGTCCATCTATGCCAACTAGTTGAAATTGTATAGCCCAACTGGGTAAAAGATTTTGAGAAAAACGCCTGTTTCTATTCATTTGAAGGCTTGTTATAACATAGAAGAATGGAATAATTGAAAATGACAATGATGTGTCAAGAATGACGATCAAAAACTAGTATGTTGTGGCCACAGCATGACTTTCTTCTGTATTTTCCTATACAAATTCACTCAGTAAAAAAAATTGATTTTAATTATTATTTATTAAAATCCTCCATGATGAATGCAGACGAATTTCCTTCTAGAGAAGTAGCATAAGACTAAACATAAAAAAAGTCGAATTAAAAAAAAAAAAAAAAGTGTTTTCTTTTCCTTTGTTAAAAATGAAAAAATCGATTACTATGTTTTAAATTATCGCAGATCGATGGTTCAGCAATTCGTTTTAAAGATATTGCATAGGTACGAAGTCTACTGTTTTTGGTGGGATACTTCAAATGGGAAAATTTTATAGCTGTTTTCAGTAATATTAATCGTCGGAAATATATATAACTTATTCCATTAAAAAATACTGGTGTCAATTCCGATTTGAAACTTTAGAAACTTGGCAGCTCTGATATTGACGAGCTCTTTTTGAAAGATATCCATAATGACAATTTGACTGCTTGGGGATGGGGGGGGGGGGGGAACGATGCTTCTATATTTACAAATTTTTTTCTCATTTGACTATCACTATTATAATTACTGTTATTCTGTATACACGATATCTCAAGAACAAATTGTCGCAGAGAAGTCAGACCAGTTTCAGAATATTACTTTTGACACTAGCAAGAACCCTATTCATTTGCAACATTCGGATTACAAAACTTTGTAAGTTATTAGAAATTTACGATTTTCTTAATATGGGAGATTAGGGCAAAATTTCACTTAAACGTGCATTAAATGGAAAACGTTTACTGTAAAAATGTCAGACAAGTTTTAAAATATCAATTTTGATGACGGAATGAACACCAGTAACTATAAACATGCTACTTTGAAAATTTCGTAAGTTATTTTAAACTTACGAATTCCTTAACATGGCAGTATAGGGCAAAGTTTCACATAAACGTCAATTTTTAGATATATTTTCATCGTAAAGATGTCAGACTACTTTTGAAATATTATTTGGGATACTGGCATGAATATCACTGACTATGAATTTTCCAATATAAAAATTTCGTAAGTTATTAGAAATTTACGAGTTTCTTAACATGGAAGGATAGGTCAAAATTTCACACAAGCGTCAATCTTGAGGGATATTTTCATCGTAAAGGTGTCAGACCACTTTTGAAATATTATTTAGGATACTGAAATGAATACCATAGAGTATGAATTTTCTAATTTAAGAAATTCGTAAGTTATTTGGAATTTACGATCCTCTTAAAATGACATAAGAATATAAAATTGAGCATAAACGGCCATTTTAGGATCATAAATATATCAGACAACTTCAAAATAACATTTTTGATACTTGTATGAACATGATTGACTACAAATATTCTAATAGGAAAATTTCGTAAGCTATTCATTATTTAAGATTTTATCGTCGTAACAAAATTGAGAATTTTCCATATAAATATGCATTTTGAGGATTGTTGCATTGGAAATAGTAGCATGAAAACTAAACTACGAAATTGAACCTAATAAAATAAATTAATAGATTAGAATAAGATAAATATATCGAAGTGAACGGTGGATAGCCTATGAGGCGGGGATTTCATTCTGTCACTGTGTCAAGCGTTTTTTCAAAATCATTTCTTTTAACATAACTATGTTAAGAGAATGTCTTGTTCTAGAAATTTATGAACATATATATATGATGGGGAACTGAGCAGAGTCCACCTATGTCAACTAGTTACTTTCCGAACACTATAGTGAAGAAAGTATTGTAATCATGTCAAAATTCCGAATTTGAAATTTTGATGTTTCTATACGTTTCGAGGTCCCTTGCGTCCGTTTTCACTATTTTTACGATGATGTATGTGTGTGTGTGTGTGTGTGTGTATATGTATGTGTGTATGTATGTGTGTGTGTGTGTATGTCTGTGAGTGAACACGCTAGCGTCTAAACTCTTTGCTCGAATGAGCTGTAAGTTGGTACGCATGTTGCAAATCACCGTATCACGAACCCTATTGATTTTGGTGAATCTAGCACTTATAGTTTTTTTTACAGGGACACAAAGAAAAATTCTTTATCATTATGGCCTATGGGACCAAATCTTAAAAGTGCAATTGCATCTAAACGCCTTATTCAATTGAGCAAAAAATTTATACACATATTATAGGTCACAGATACTCAATCTGAATAGATTTTGGAGAATCTAGCTCTTATAGTTTTTTTACAGGGACACAAAGAAAAATTCTTTATCATTCTGGCCTATGAGGCTAAATTTTTAAAAGTAGGATATACACTGGTCAAAAAAATTTAAGGATCAGCCCGTTTTCTCTTTCTCTTCTTTTCCACATAATTTTTAAACAAATAAACATATGAACATAAAATTTAGATGGCCTGTTCATTATCATATTATTAACCGAATCTTATGTAATTTTAGCATAAGAATAATTTTTAAGCTAATATATATTCATTTTTCTAGCAAAAGTAAGCTTTGGAAAAAATGAAAAATTTCAACAAATTTAGGAAAGAACACATAATGAAAAGTGGTGTTAAGGATGCATTAGAGATAGGTAAAGACGCTCATACCTTGAAATGTTAAACTAAATCTCGATTTTTCTTTTTCTATTAACTTTTCTTTTACTTTTATAATGAACTTTTTAAAAATATATAATTACTAATTTGTAAACTATACTCAGCACTAGAATAATAATGATGTCGAAAAATAATTGTATAATGAACATCTTATCCAATTTTCATGTTTGTATGCATATTTTTTAAAAAGTTATTCACATGCGAAAAGAAGAAGAAAAAAGAAGAAACAGAAAATGAATGCAGGTAGAAAGATTTGGTTGTAATCTAACATAGGAACGCGTGTGCGTCTTTACCTATCTGTAAGGCATCCTTATGACCATTTTTCATTAAGTGTTCTTTCCTAAAATTACTGAAATTTTTCATTTTTTTTAAAGCTTACTTTTGAGAGAAAACTGAATATTTATTAGCTTAAAAATTATTCTTATGCTAAAATTACATAAGATTCGGTTAATAATATGATAATGAACAGGCCATCCAAATTTTATGTTCATATGTTTATTTGTTTAAAAATTATGTGCAAAAGAAGAGAAAGAGAAAACGGGCTGATCCTTAAATTTTTTTGACCAGTGTATCTAAACGTGTTATTCAATGGAAAATTTATATGAATATTATAAATCACTGTTGCACTAATTATAAGCATCTTGGTGAATTTAGCATTTATAGGTTTTTACAGGGACACAACGAAAATTTTTTTTCATTATGATCTACGGGCTCAAAGTTCAGTAGCGTTAAATAAAACATCGTGTAATATATGGAGAAAAATACTCACACACTCTATTATGGTTTTCTCTCTTTTGTTTGTTTAACCACGGCCCTACTAGATCAGTCCTCGGCGCCAACGCGCCAACGTCGTGAAAGCGGCCATAACAATCGACGATTTTTCCGGAATCATTTGCATTGGAAATTAGGGTTGGCGCACAGCGCCACCACGGCAAAACTAACTTAGTATTGCATATGAAGCTGCATAAGTTTTTTCCGTTTGCAGAGATTTAAATTGATTTAATTAAATTTAAAATGCAGTCTTCCGATACGCAAAAATATATGAATCATAAAAATAATTGTGGCAATAATTTAAAACCAATTCATTGAAAAATGATAAATGATATTAGTCGTTTTCTCCTAAATAAAATATACTCTTCTTCAAATTTTTGTTTTGAATGAAAGAAATGAAATAAGGACTAGAAAGAAAGAAAAATAAGAAAACAATCATTTAAAAATATTTTTAAAGGGAAAAAAAAAATTAAGAGGAGACAGATCCATACCCTTTCTTGATGAATAGCAAGGTACACAATAGTACACCATTTTACAAGAAACAATGCTTATTTTCACGTTTGTTTACAATTGGAATTGATAACAGAAACTGATTTCCAGGGTTGGCAGCGAGCGCCATCTACTTGATTCCGCGGCATGCATTGATCTTTGCAGTTTTGTTATGGCCGCTTACAACGTTGGCGCGTTGGCGCCGAGGAGTGATCTAGTAAGGCCGTGGTTTAACAATTCCTGTTTCTTTACTTTATCTACAAAACTGTTAATTACTCAATGTTCGGAAAATCGAGTGGAGTCACTCCAGATTTTTTTTTTTTTTTTTTTTTTTTTTTTTTTTTTAATGCTTTATTCTAGAAACATGTGGACTTGAAAATTATGTGGTACTGGTCGGCTGTTAACAAATATGATTTTTTTTATTGTATTTTTTGCAAAGAAGATTTTTTAAAAAAATTTACACAATTCTTCAGAGAACATATCATGATTTATTTGGCATAGTTTATCTCAAAGGAAACACATCGTTTGCACGCAATCGAGCTTACTTACTGACATATACACACACACGTACACATGCAGGCTCATGCATTTATAAAATGTTAGGAAATACTAACATACAAAATGGAATTTTAGTAAAATTACAAACCGCCCCCCCCCCCACACACACACTTTCCAAAAAACTTTAAAATATCTAGTTTTCGTTCCTTCTTTCTCTTATGTTAATCGAATAAACATTGATGTTTTATAATGTATATAACACCTACGTTATGCAATAAAAGTATGGAAACAACATTGTACTTTTTTATTTTTTATTTTGCCCAATTCATACCGTGAATAATATTGGAATAATGAATTAATTGAAAAAAACTTTTTTTTTTTTTCGTTTTAAGGAAATCACAACTGAATTGGTTCTATTTGTCGATAGTAAACTTCATTAGACAGTTGTAATTATTTAAGACTTTTGTAAACATAATAGTTAAAATTCCACTTATTAACAGCAAACACATTTTTTTTTTTCATTTTCTTATAGAAATTTAAGCTACAACGCCATTCAAAAACTCGAGGGATTGGAGACACTTTGTGAATTACGGGAGTTATATATGCAGTTCCAAAGGATTCCCGAGGATCATCCTTTAGAAATCGAACAAAAATCGATAACAGGTATTTCGGTAAGTGTTGTCGCCTTAAAAATGGCATCACATCCACATTTTTAGAATAATAAATTCTTTAAATTAAGAGAGTAAAATTTTTATCTAAGTTGGTAAAAATTTTTGTTTAGATTAACCCGTTAACGCCCGAATGAATTTTGCAAAATATTATTAGCTGATTATTTCCCTTCTGAATTAATATAGACAGCTGACAGTAAAATATATTAACTTAAACAATTCTTCTTATAGTATTAAATTTAAAGCCTATCCTTATTTATTAACGTTTAGTGTTCTAGCGAGAAAACTTCGAGATAGAAAAACTTTGAGATAGCAGATTAATTTCCTATTATATGTTGACAAAGATCTTGAAAAGTATTATAATGTATATTATTATTCAACATGATTTAAGTTAGTATACCTGCGCAAAAAGCAAATATGTGTGCGACGAAGGAAAAATCATAAAATGACTATACAAATTATGAAATAATAATTAATAGTAGGCACATAAAACTTTCAGGGATCATTTAGAGGGACGCTATAAACTGTCAGTAAAAAGTAAAAAACATTTCAAGAAACCACAAAAAATATACGTGCCATTTTATTAGTTGTCCTCAAATGAGGACATTGGGCGCTAACGGGTTAAATAAGGACATACAACGATTATTTACACTAATAAAAGAAAGTGTTTGTTTGATTATTTGCAACGTACAGAAAAAACTATGACACGTACATTCTGAAATTTTTTTCTAGATAAACGCGTATAGTTTTTTAACATAGCTTTAGATTTTCGATATTCGTATTAGATTTTTAAAAACTTTATGATTTATGCGATTTTTGTGTTTTTTTTTTTCCTGACATTTTTCCTTTGAGTTGTTATTTGAAACCCATGCCAATAAAAACAAAATACTTACAACTTTTTTTTTTTTATATATATAAAAAGAAACAGTTATTTAAGTGAATTAAAATAAATAAATAAATAAAAAGTTAAACCTATATCACTAAAAGTTTCTGATAAAACTGACGTCATGGTAGCTTTAAAGTTGTTAAATATGTACTGGGTGTCCCATAAATCCGTCCTGATTTACAAATGTCTAAAAAAAAAAAAAAAAAAAAAAGCAAGCTATATCGGTATATTGAAGGGCGATTTGCACGTTTGCGCTTATCAAGAAGTCGGATTTTGTATGAGCGAAGAAAGAAAAAGTTTAAAATTTTTCTGACAGATGGCGCTGTAAAGTCAAATTTTCTGAAAGTATGCATATTTTATCACTTTAAAAGAGAAAAATGACAGACAGTTTGTTTCATAAGCTACTTCTACCGTAAGATTAGAGCGAGCGAAATTACTGCAATGCTGACACTGGTTGAAATGTCTCGTTTGATAAAATTACATTATACAAACAATGAGTCAACACTACCAAGCTTTGGGAAAATTTAAAACTACAAAGAAAATGAAAGAAGGTCGTGGTCCACTCACTGTAAAAGGACTCCGAATTTTAGTGAAACGGTATGAGGAAACCAAGTGCTTAGAAAAGGATCGTTCACGCAATGACAGGCCGAAGTGGTCATCAGAAAAACGAACCAGCAGTATAGCAACGGAATTTCGTGCAACACAGCATTATAATAATTTCACACACTTTAATTTTACAGTAGAAGTTGATTTGAAGCTAATTGTTGCAAAACATAAGCTGATTTGAGCGTCAAGCGTGTAAATCGCCAAATGCGCTAAATTGTGTGACAATCACCTAAATATAAATTAGCGCCGAGGGAAAAAAAAAAAAAAAAAAAAGGAAAAAAATCACGCATTTCAGCGATTATCTATTTAAAAATATCTCTCTACATATATTAAGAATAATGTAAAAGAAATCAGATTAAAAAATGATTCATCTAAAGCATTAAATGTTTTTCAATATTAAATAATTAAAAATGTGTTCTATAATAATGTTTAAACGTTAATCTGAATGTGCACAAAATTTTTAAAATAAATCATATAATTAGAAAAAGAAATACTTTTAAAGCTATAATGACGTCAATTTTACTGTGCAAGTTTAATTTTCCACAAAACTTTGTATCAATTTTATTATTTACACACACACACACACACACACATATATATATATATATATATATATTTCTTTTCATGCTAAAAAAATTAAAAAGGAAATGAACGTGTAAAAATTTGTTTACTAGTGGCATCAACTAGATTTTAAATATTTCATTTTTTCATAGACTTATGAGGATTTTAATTAAAATATTGAAATTTCGAACTAAAAAAAATATTTTATCAAAATTATTTATATCCTATAGCACTCAGGGATAGTGTAGCTTATGATCAGTGAAAAAAAAAAAAAAAAAAAAAATTAAATCGGTTCAGTAGTTCCAGAAATTTCCCTTCACATACAAAGTTTTCCTCTTTATAGAATAGTATAGATAAAACTTATCTCTGAATCAAAAATAAATGTAAACATGAGAAAAATCTAACATATCTATAACTGTAAATTTATTTATTTGGTTGCTTTAAATCACAAGTATTACTCCTTTCTCAAGTGTGTTACCTGTTCTAAGTAACTCATGAGTTGCGTATGAAGACATACGATACGTTTAAGTTTCAAAATATCAAATTTAGTATTTTTGTGAAGCCGCTTGCATATTTGATAATTGACACATATTACTTAATATTTTCTATCATATATAAAAGAAAAAGTTCTTTCAAAACATTAAAAAAGATTCAGATTATCCTGCTTTGCTAGGGCACGTAAATTTCCACCACCTGCTAACTAAAGCAATAGAAAAAGACTATTATTTCAGAACTTAGAAAAAATGTAATGAATGCATTGATTTAAATAGTTAAAATAATTTTATCAACACGAAATTAAGATTGAAAAACTAGGACATCAAATCGGCAATTGATTAGAAAATCACCCACTAACAATAAATAAATTTTCTTCTTAAGCAAACGTACTCGTACAGCAAATTCAAGCTGGTAATAAGACGCCGTAAATGAATGATTTTTAAGCGATATTCTGCCAAAACATGCCTAATAATCAAAATTTCCCTTTTATTTACAATGAAGATAATAAAAAAATGTTCTCTTCAAATGTTCATAGTTCCGTTCATATGTTGTTATGAAATAAATACATATAATTTCATAGTTAACCACTTTTACGCTTTTTTTACTAGTGGAAAATTTTGATAGAAATTTGTATAGATTTCTGTAGCAGTTTTCTCAGATTAAATAAATTAAAATTTTCTTTAAAAAATTTGCAGTAGCCAAAAAACGTAAAAGTTGGCAACTATGAAATTTGCGTAATTTTCTATTTTGTACATTACACACTTTCTGTTCTTTCTTAGGAATCCTTGAAAGTGCTAAATATATCAGGCAACGGACTTCATTCACTTTGTCCCTTGAAACCCTTACAGAATTTGGAAACTCTGCTGGCAGAGGAAAACGATATTCACGACATTGAAGAACTGGTAGAAGTTGTCAGCGAATGGTTTTGCGTAAAAATGATAAAACTGAATGGAAATCCAGTGTGCAAGGTTCGAAAGTATAGAGATTATCTTGTAGTGAATTGCATGGAACTTGGTGAGTGAACCGTTAAAAAAATAATAAAAATAAAAAATGTAAATAAGCATGTTATTTTTTTAATAAATAATTTAAAGTATGGATCAGATTATATTTTTCACTCTTTTGTTGCCATTAATACCTTATTTATATTGTGGTGTTTCAAAAAATTTAACAATTTTTGAACCTGTTCTTCCAAAATGAAATCTGACTATTCCCGCAGTAAAATATTTAAACAGCCTCCCTTTAAAACGCGAAAATCGCTGTATAACTGCGCCATCTGTTGATCAGCTGACCCCAAAAGTTGACAGGTACTAATTTAGGTTAAGGTGCATCTACATATAAATTTATATGCAATTTTGAGCAGTAGTTCCAAAGATACAGTTACCACAAAATTTTTGTCACACACACACGCAGACGGACAGACAGACATTTTCTAAAAATGGTCAAATCGTGTTTTAGACCTCAAAATGTATAAATCCGTCGAAAATTTTTAAGAATTCAATACATTCTTCTATTGAATATAGAAGAAAGAAGAAGCATCCAAAAGAATGCTTTTTTTAACCCCTTTTTATTATTTAAAATTTGTTTTCACACCATGTAATGTACTGAAAAAATTCTCATATCACTAAAAATTTACATTAAACAAATTCCACTTATATCTGCTAATGAATGTGATTTTTAATTTCACAGTACTAATAAGGAAAAAAAAAAATAAATAAAAAATTGTTAGGCAGCAAACGGTAACGTGTTGTAACAGTTTCTCGGCTAGGATCACAAAATTTTGTCATTGCATGCAATTGTTTTTTATATTAATACAAATTCATCTAAAACTATTCATACAGATTCTATCTATATGATATTTCTCTAACGTGCTCCAGTTACGATTATATTTTGTCGAAACGATACGACAGTGATTTAATTAACAAAATACGCGGGGATAAATAATATTTATAAACGGACAATATTTACGCACGCGGACTCAGCTCAATGATCTAATAAGTAAAAATGACGAAATTAGTCTGATAAAAGTATTTTATGAAAAGATGTATATTTGAATGTCGAATCTTAAGAATATTTACAAGCGTCATACGCGAATACTTTAGAGATATATACAGAACATGATCTATTATCATAAACTGACGAAAAAACGTGTCATAAAAAGTATAATCAAAATAGATTTTTTTTTTTTTTTTTTTTTTTTAATTATGCTAAAACAAATAAATAAAAAATCATCGCCTACATGGTGACAAAAACTTAAAAGTTGTTTATGGGGTCCTGTACTAAAACAGTACTGCCTTGCAGTAGTATAAAGTCAACTATAAATTTTATTTCGAAATCTTTTTTTTTTGTATCATTTTAGTTTCAGTATTGAACAATATTAATTTGGTTCTAATAATAATTTGGCGAAAGGCGAATTAAAATTTTAATTAACTGGTAAAATTCATGTAATATTTATGTGTTTCAAATTTTAAAGGTAAATAAAAAAGAAATAAAATGCGAAAATTTCGCATTGGGTTTGCTAGCATTAAATATTTGCAGTAAATATAAATAATTAAACATATTTTGTTTCTTGTTTGAGCTTATATACAGACTGAATTAATCTTTCCTTTTAGAGGATTTGGATGGCCGTATGGTATCGCAGTCATACAGAGATTTTCTCCTCAACTGGAAACAATGCATAACATTACAAAGCAGGAAAAAAGAAAGTTATGAAATGCTGAAACCTTTTTTGGAAGAGCGTGAGTCCTTATTTTGTAATATTACTGTTGAATGACATTTAAAAGTGGTATCTTTAAAACTAGGGCTCTCCTCAGTTCTCCATCATATATCTGTTCTTACAAATTTCTATTATAGGGCATACTAACGTTAAGAAAAATTAACTCTGCCGGTTATTCATCCGTCCTGATAGCAGTCTATAATGCTCCATCCTCTAGGCTACCTACCCGCCGCTTCGGTACATTTACCTTATCTGATATGCTAAATAATTTTATAAGTTTCGTATTTTAGTTTTCATGCAACTCCATACTCTTTTCAATGCAATAACGGCAATACTGTATATCTATGTACCAATTTTGAACGATCTAATTCAATTTTTTTTTTGTCTCTCTGCCCCCTTTCCCGCCCCTCCTAATAACTCTACACTTTCGAAAATATCCTCATTCGACTTGCAGGTCTCTAACACCTATCTGCACCAATTTTGAACGATCTAACTGTATTTCAATCATTATATTATATTTTATTATTATTTTTTTGCTCTCCCCTCCCTTCCCGCTTCACCTAGGACGAATTTCTAAAATTCCAGAAATTGGTTTTTAGATATTTATGTGAGCTATATTTTAGAGCAAAAATATCACTTTTTTTTGTCTTTGATGTAAAGGATTATTTAAAATTATGTTTTGTCCTCTCCCCCCTTTAGGGTCTAAATTTCTAGAATTCCAGAAATTAGTTTTTAGGTATTTGTATTAGTTATATCTTAGAGCGAAAATTTCACGCATATCTGTTTTTTTGTTTGAGATATATAGCATTATGTGAAATCATATTTTGCGCATGTGAAAGCACGTTTTACGCTCTTCCGTCCCTTGGGAACCGAATTTCTGAAGTTCCAGAAATCGGTTTTAAATTTTACGGATTCCTGTTTTTTGTTTGAAATATGAAGGATTTGTGAAATCACGTTTTGCCACACACACCCCTCCTTGGGGGGGGGGGGCTAATTTTGTAAAATCGCTTCTTAGTGGATGTCTGCATAACAGTAGGAGCATTGTCACAAAATTTCATGCATCTAAGTCCAGGGTTTTGGGCTGGGCGATGATGAATCAGTCACTCACTCACTCAAAGCAAACGATTATATATATATATATATAATGTATAATTCAATTACCACCCCCCACTCTCTTTCTTTAAAAAAAAAAAAAAAAAGGCAATACTTTTATTTAGTTTTCTTTATTAAAATCATTTAGAAAAACGATTTTATTTAATTTTATATATTAGCTTTTTGGTATCTCAACGAGTTGCAGATTAATCTAATAGTTTTCCACAGAAAAATTACTCTTACATGAAAAGAAACTTAAAATAAGATTTCTTTACTTCAGTGAAGGAAGTGAAAAAGGTGTATAGGTTTTTAGAGTGTTGTAATGCATTAGAGTATATATATATATTGAAAGACACAATCCATATTATTAAATAAATTTGAGAAATAAAGTTATGTTATCATTAGATGGCTTTTATTTTCACAATCGTTCGTCGAATGGATATACTTCGAATCACAAAAATGTTTTAAATGAATGTTTTAATGATGTCTTCCACGAAAAATCCAAAAAATAATTTTTTTAAACTACAAAATTAGAACTTTTATAAAATTCCTAGGTTTCTACATTTATAATCAAGAAAAAAGAAAAAACCTTGGTACTCTAACTTGGAAAAAAAAAAGTTCCCTTTCATCATTAAAATAAATTAAGTTTTAAAATTACATCGTTTCAAAATTTGAACTAACTTTTAGAGATCGTGCACCAGGTGAACGTGAAGTATTAAATATTGAAATTGTATAAGAAAAATAATTAAGAATATTTTTAACTGACCTCTTATTGAAAACCAAAAGCAACAGTGTATCAAGATTATGTTACTACAGGAATTTGAAGAGCATTTAAAAATTTAGATTTTATAATTTTTCAAAATTGATTTTGTGGAATTTTACACGGTATGACATCGTTAATTCTTTCTTTCTTTCTTTCTTTGCTATTATTATTATTATTATTATTATTACTTTTAATACAGAAAGTATATGCAAGTATTAAAGCATTTTGCACTTTGCGCATTATTCTGGTGTCCAAAAACTAAATATAGTTCATAATTATGTGAATAATCTGAGATATCAAATCGGAAATACGAGTACGTGATGTACCAGTGTAGAACGCTAGAAAAGAAGAAGAAAGCTATGCAAAAATCAATAATTATAAATTTTATTAGTCATAGTAACGACGTTCATTGACATTTCTTTAACAAAACCTATAAACAGGCCAACATGTGGTTCAAAACTTACGTTTCTATATCGTTTAGTTGTTATATAGATCTTGTCTTGAAGCTATAGAGGTTTGAGCTTAGGGGCCGTTCAGCCAGACTCTCCTCATTGCAAAACGATTTCTTTCCATGACATTTACAGGGTGATAACGAGTTCTGTTCATATCGTTATCTAACGAGAATGAGTGGTCACATTAAAGCGGGACTCATGACAGATCCTGTCAGAATTATCTGTGCTATGTGGTCAGTATTATTCTATTCTTATAAAAGTCACAATCTTACACTTAAATATCTTAGTAATCGAATAATGGAATCTAGTGGATATAATTAATAAGTACTTGCATGACCAAGTTTCGCTCATAATCACTATCATCTTTTAGAATGGAAGTAGAGTGATTTGTTTTCGGAAATGTTTGCCCCGGGCGGAGTGCGGGTCACTAGTAAAAACTAAAAAGAAAAAAAAAAAGCCATCCTGTGATTAATTTTACCGCAAATCATCATATGAATATTTGGCTGATACCGATCAACTGACAAATAATGTCAAGTTGTTAATACAATCGTTAAAGTTAGGGGTCGACTATACATTAAAACTTGCATCATCTTCATTTTTTCGAATGATAACATCCATTTTTAACTCCATATTCGAATTTCTGACATCAATACAGTTCGGAAAAATTTACTATTTATATAATTTCAATTATTTCTTGATAGAGTTACGAGGGTTGCCCTTTAAGTTTCTACAAAATGTAGGAAGAAAAATAATTTTTTGGGAACAAACTGTTTTATTGCTTTTCAAAATATTCGCTTTTAAGATTTATATACTTTTCCATCCGTTCAAACCAATTCTTGAAACAGTTTCTCCACTCTGAAGTTGATATCTCAGAAGCATGGTTTTGGAAGGCATCAACAACTTCTTGAGGTGATGAAAATCGCTGCCCACGTATTTTTTGTTTGACATAAGGGAACAAGAAAAAGTCGGTAGGCGACAAATCAGGAGAATATGGGCAATGAGACATCAATTAGATATTTTTATCCTTCAAATAATCATTTGTTTCACGTGCTGTGTGGGAGCTGGCGTTGTCGTGCTGAAGAATGGTGCGGCGATTTTTGTTGTTTTTCCTGATTTCGTCGATGGCTTTTGGCAAACAAATTTATGTATACCATTTAGCGTTAACAGTTTTTCGATCCTCTAAACGGATGGTTGCAATACGTCCTGTAAGGCCTAAGAAGCAAGCAATCATTTTCTTGGAAGTGCTTCGTGAACGAACAACTTTCGTAGGATTCGATTCATCCGGAAACACCCAAACAATGGATTTTTGTTTAGTTTCCGGCTCATGCAAATATATCCAAGTTTCGTCACCTGTAACAATGTTGCATACGGATTTTGCTGTTTCCAATTTGAATTTTTTTAGCATTTCCTTACACCAATTTACACGAGCCTCTTTTTGAGCTTCTGTCAAATTGTGCGGAATCCATCGGGAACAAATCTTTTTAAGAGCTAAATGTTCGTGCTAAATCGAATGTATTGCAGTCTGTGATATGCCAAGGGATGCTTCTATCTCACGATACGTTACATGTCGATCTTCTTCGATCATCATACGCACAGCATCGATGTTGTTTGGAATCACTACCGATTTTGTTCGTCCGTCACAAGATTCATCACTGAGGGACACACGACCACGACGAAATTCTGCAAACAAATTGTATAAAGTCTTTTCTGATGGTGCTTCATTACCAAAAGTTTCACGAAGCGATACTATGCATTCTTGTCGAGTGAGGCCTTTCTTAAAATCATAAAAAATCATCCAACGGAAACCTTCACGAGTTACTTCCATTTTTTTCACTCGTTTCTTTTAAACACTCACTGTAAACAAAATACGCAGACGATTTCTAAGATACCACTGATTCCAAAATAAAAAAATGTGAATTTTATAAATATCCTGAAGACAAATTTCAGTAATGCCTTTTATCGGTCGTTTGTAAAAACATAAAAGGCAACCCTCGTACAAGAGTAAATGTGGTAGGGGCCGTCCATATAATTAGAAAAAATAAGTTATGATCTCACATAAAAAGTAAATTATTCTTTAAGATTTAAACCGGAAAAAAAGTATGAAAATTTTAGTTATAAAATAAACTAAACATACACTGACATACCTGCTAGCGTACTAATTAATATTACAAAAGGTTGTCAGTACCCGCCCCTTTTTGCACACCAGTCTTTTTAAAAAATATTTTTCTTCTTATTTAATCATAATTTTATTTGAAAAAGATTTCTCTAAAAATAAAGTGGTGTGGAAAAAGAGTGAGTTCTAACAATCTTCCGGAATATTAATTACTAAGCTGGCAGGTCATACTTGCTAACACACACATACATTCTAATTAATATTACGTAGTATTGTTAGTATCGTCTCTTTTTCTACACTACTTTATTTTACCATGTTTTTATTAACTTCTATTCTTGTTTGTTTGTGTGTTTGTCCGGTACAAATATTGCAATCTATTTTTAACTAATTTCCCTACTAGCTAGCTAGTCGTTTGAAACTTTCACAGTAGCTCAGAACCCGGTGACAACACAATATTTCGAAGTCAGATTTTCGAATAGTTTTCTTTTAATTAATTAAAATATGAAAATAATAAGCTCTTATAGCAATAAAAGTAGTCATTAAAATATTAGCTATAATTTAATTGTTGCCAGAAAAAGATTTACAAGTTCATTTTCTTTCGACATAAAAACAAATACATTTAATTAAACGTGAGTGTTAAAAAATTGTAAAAAGTTAAATTATGAATGTGGCAAAAATTGACGTCATTATCATTTTAAAGATTTTCTACACATTGATAAAGTGCTAATGTAGTTCATGATGCAAATTTATGTTGTTCGGAAAGGATTAATATGTTATTTTTAAAACCAACTTTTTAAAAAAATTCACTAGGGGGCTCTGCCCCCTGCTCGCTTCGCTCACCAACCCCCGAAGGAGGCTTCGCCTCCCCCGACTCACTTTACTTTTTAACACATGCAGGGCTCTGCTTGCCTATTCGCTGCTCTCCTTTCACTGAATAGGAATATTAATAGTGCATATCACAAGATAAAAGCAGAAAAATATCATAAAAATACCGTTTTTAATGTCAAATTTAAATATATAATATTTAATAGCACATTATTTATTTTAATTTCTTTTTATGAAATTATGCTAAAAATCATTTTTTTTTTTTTTTTTTTGGGATAGAAAGAAACTTGTAATATTTAGACCATTTTGCATTACAGCTTCAGTATATGACCTTGTTTATTTCTTTTTTACAACCATAGATACGGACCGCGGTACCCCAGTCGGTAGAGCGTCGTGCTCGTAATTGGAAGATTGCGGGTTCGGTGCTCGAGCCGGCCAAAGACCGTCGTGTACACTAATGGTGGCTGGTGCACGTAAAATCTGTCGTCATCTCAATGTCCTCCATGTTCCCATCAAAATTATACCTCTGGGGTCACCGAAGCGGGGGAACCATCCCCTCCTTGTAGGATTAAAACTGTGGTGGCATGTCTCGGGAACATTCCTAGCGGTACGTCCCGGACCATTCGTCGCCAATCATCCATAGCGCAGTATCCATAGTGCGACGTCAAACCCAACCTACCTAACTGCCTACTTACCTACAACCATGGATCATACTTTAATTTTCTGTAGAGAAAAAAAGTTACTAATAGCAACATTGACATTTATTTTCTTTCTTTATTACAACCATGGTTCTGGGCCGAGGTAGCCCAGTCGGTAAAACGCCAAGCTCGTAATTGGAAGGTTGACGATTCAATACTTGAGCCAGCCAAAGACCGTCGTGTACACTAATGTTGGCTGGTGCACATAAAATCCGCCGTGGCCTTAAAGTCCTCCATGTTCTCATCAAAATTATACCTCTGGAGATCATCAAAGCGGGGGAGCCATCCCCTCTGTGGAGTATCAAACGTGTGATTTCATGTCTCCAGAACATCCCTAGGGGTACAGTCGGCTGCAAAATTATTCGAGCACTAGCCAATAATTCCTATAATAAAAAAGTACACTTAAGACTGTTTTGTTAAATAAATCCTTATCGAATCATGTTCTTAGACTGACTAAGAACATGACTCGATAAGGATTTATTTAACAAAGCAGTATTAAGTGTACTTTTTTTATACAGGGATTATTGCTAGTGCTCGAATAATTTTGCAGCCGACTGTACGTCCCAGACCGTCGCCAGTTACCCATAACGCAGTACTTAAACCTAAACTACCTACGTACCTACAACCATGGATCATATTTTAATTTTCCCGTGTTAAATGACTTCATGACAGAAGAACAACGTCACTGGGAGAAACTATTTTCAAGGTGGCAAATAGAGTACCTTCATAAACCTGTCTTTTTAATAACTTCTTTAATTAAAATGATAGAAATTGCTAAGCAGCTGAAATGTCTTCCTTGAAGTATTCGGAACACATTGATACCACTCATGACGCGAAGGACTCTGCCCTCCGCGAGAAGATGCTGTCGCAGACAAAACAATTTGACGCCAGAGACAGTAACTTTTTTTTTAATATATAGAGAAATTTCCCGTAACTATTTAACCAATCACATTAGAACGTCCATCTTCGGAATATTGATAATAAGGATTTTCTTGCCAAAAGTCGCCAATTACAAGAAGTCGCCAAATTTGACGCCAAATCCATTACCTGCCTATTGGAGCTTTTTAATGCATTTTAAAGAGAAAATTAAGCTATTTTAACGCGAAAAAGAGCTGGAAATGCAGAAAATTGACATTTTATCAACTTACTAAGCCTCTTTGAAAGAATTTATACAAAAATAAATACAATTATTTACAATTTCATAACAATACGCATTGATAAAGTGCTAATGTAGTTAGTTCTATAGCTATGATTCAACAGAAAATTTAAAAACAGGATTTATAAAAAGTTTTTTATCTTATAATTATTTAGAGAAATTTTCTTCACACTTTATTTCGATTAAATAAGAAAAAAAAAAATACTCTAAAGAGAAAAAAAAGAAAAAAAAAAAAAAAAAAAAAAGATGTGTGGATGAAGGGTAAAAAAAAAAAAAAAAAGATTGGTGATTCCAGTGACGGTGAGACTACGGAATGTTGGCAGGCATGGTCACTGTATTTGTATCCTAACCTGTATAAGTAACTATTTTAATTTATAATTTGTAAGTTGTTCAGTAATTTTACTGCAGTTTAAAACTAATATATTATATTATCTTGAATAATAATAATAATAATAATAATAATTATTATTATTATTATTATTATTCGTAATAAATGTATTTGTTTTGTCATGATTGTTCAGCTTTTATTGGATATAAATAATATCGCACTTTTCCTTCCGATAATAGAATTTGTATGCTCAAGAACTATCAATCAGACATCAAATATCCTATTTTTCTTTTAACAGAAAAATCATCATTCTTTCTCGAAAACATAAACTACTATCACTTTAATACGAACCCTACAATATTCAAATACAAAAAATATTTTTAATAATGACAGAAAAAACAAGACAGATAAAACAAAACAAAAAAAAAAGCGGTAAAAAACTGAAAAAAAAAAAAAAAATATATATATATATATATATATATATATATATATATATAATATACTTTTGAGAAAAAAGATTTAACATATTATTGTTATCGCATGTCTATTTTAAATAGTAGCCCCGCCCCGCCTTAATGTGTTTCCTTAAGACATTATATTAATTTGAGGTGTACGAATCCTGCAATCTTCAAACACAAAAATATGTATAACAAGATTAACACAAAAAATTAGCTTAAAAATTGAGAAAAGTTATTTAATATTTATTTACTTTAATGCTTGGTACAACGAAAATATCTATTTAAGTATACCTCAATAAGAGTTTCGTTCAGAGTATCAAAATAATTTTAACTTTTTTTTTTTTTTTTTTTTTTTTTTTTTTATTATAACAAAAACATTTTGCTTCTGTTACAGAAAAATGTTTTGCTTATTAGAAAAATGAAGAATTATTGTAATGTTAAACAAAAAACTTTTGTTAGTTATAGAAAATACAAAAAGAAAAAAAAAAAAAAAAGAAAGAAAGAAAAGAGAAAAGAAAGAATAGTTAAATTTTTCTGACATGGTTATATTTTTACGTTGTTATAAAACTGATTTTTTATTTCTAACGAAAGTTTGGTTTTTGGACACTAACATGACTCCAACAAAATTCAATTTTTAGTTTTAATGATTTCGAAATTTAAAATCTCGAAAATAAAAATTGATAGAAGACATAAACCATAAAAATTTTATACAGATGCTTTGAAATCAGTAACAAAAGTTTTCAACAGAAAGTGCTGTACACTGTGCAAAGTACTAGAAATAAATACTCTAAAAAATCGTACGTTTAATGGAATACACAACAATGGAAAATGTTGAATTAATTTCAACATTTTCCATTGGTACATTGCTCAAAGCTGGTAGATGGGAAGTGCTGGATTCGATTCTAGTTTGCGCTCATCGACCTAGCCGTTCGGAGTTTTCCGTGGTTTTTCTCTGAATATCGCATAATTACGGGTTAGGACCCCTTAGAAAGATCCCCACGGAGGGAATTCCACCTATAGGCCTTGGATTCTATCATAGTGAATCGGCTTTAAACCCTACAACCAACCAATCAATCTTTGATACATTAACCGTCTTTCATGTTTCTCTACTAGAACTGGTTGCTCTGAGCATCGAGGTTCTTTTTATAGGTATTTCGTAATGCGATTACAGCATATTACATCTCTTGGCAACTTATGTAACTAATTTCAAAACTTCTGTATAAAATTTTTACAGTTTTCACAATAGAAATTTCGTTTATTCCATTCTTCTATCGATGTTCGTTTTTGAGATTTTTAATTTGGAAATTCGAGTGTCTGTTGGTGAATACCTGGTATCTTTCATTATAAATATTTATTTTTTCTGATTAAAAATAAAATAAAATAAAATAAAATAAATCGAAAATCGGTTTATTCGTACTCTGTTAAAATCTTTAAAGATATTGTTTGTACGAAATTTGGTCACCTCTTTCTATGCGTTAACGTAATGACAAACAGACTTACATATTATATGCACGCAATTATGTATTTTAGTAGGAATTGAATGAAAAATAATGTAATATATAACCTGTACTAATACCGTTATAACTATTAAATTCATTTGTAATCTGTTTGTTTGTTTGTAATAAAATTTCATACAAAAAAAATGGATATTCTTACAAATTTTTCTTATGATTCATTTCTTCTTGCTATGCGCCAGCGCGTAATGCAGCCTTTTGGGAAATTGCCTCCAGTTTCAGTTAAGAGATGTCATAATAAAATCTTGAATAATGCGTAGCAGTTAATGTCATAGAATATTTCATTATCCCTTTTCAATAATATTTTTAAAAAGTCAACACATGAGTACAATCTGCTTCTGTACCACGACTTTCACAATCAATACACCTTCACAATTAATGCATTAACGGATATATATCTGTCTGGACGAAGTGTTATTTGTCTAAGAGTGCTTTGCCTAATTTAGACTACAGATGTATTAAAGTTAACTTCACAGCTGACTCATCGAGATGAATTTTAGATTATGCTGAGTAAAAGTAGACCAAACATAAATTTAACATCATATTACTAATTCTAGCACAACTGAATTTTTTTAGATATAATATAGTGATTGTAAAGAATTATAATGTGACGGATGTATTGCCAACTTAGCACCTTTTGGCTACAGGGAAATTTGCAGGATCTTTTTTTTATTTTACTTTATCAGTGAAAACCGCTACAGTTTACTGATTAAATAAAATAAATATTTCTATTAATTTTTTCTGGTAGTTAAAAGGTGCTAAGTTGGCAACTATGGTGATGGCCAGGAGACACAAGTTCTTATTGGTTTTTTGGGTGCATTCAATTCAGCCTTTTTTCTTAATTATAATCATATATTTTTTTTTTGCTTCTATAGAGATTCACAACAAGCAGCTAACCCCTCCACGTCCTACTCCATCAAGTTCGAGACCAGGTAGCAGCTCCCAGTCTGAGTCTAGTTCAACGTCCGCTGTCAAACCAAGGTCTAAATCGTGCCAGAGAAAAGACAGGAGCAGTTCCAGAACTAGATCCCTGCAGGAGATGCCCATGAAATTGGTCAAGAAACTCACCAGGAGCAGGAAATGAGAGACAAAAAATCTTCCACCACAGAACAAAGTACATATCCTCACAGGAAAAAAAAATTATATGTGTTCTCTTTTTTGTAAAAATGTTGTAATAAAAAATATATACTGTTGCTATTTTAATTTTGTACCAATTTTCTTGAATACGCTTCAAAAAGGGTATAAGTATCTTTGAACGTATCGTGCTGTATTGAAGGAAAAGGTAGTCCGTGAGCTATAAGTAGAGTTGCAAAGGAAAAGTTATTCTCAATCTTAAACTAATTTTTTTAATAGTTATAGCAAATATAGATTTTGGATGTTCCTATTTCAAATTCAATTTTTTAACTTCTAATCAATTTTTTTTTTTAATTTTTAAACTTCTAAATTTTAATGTAAGATGAAAAATGTTTAAGATGAATATATTTCTCAAAGTAGGGAATTCTCTTATATTTCTTTAATTGGAAGTACAGTGTGATCGTAATTAAATCTGGTCTATTTAGGGCCCTCTGTAGCTTTAACTAAAATGCGGATTAAGTCGAAACTTTGTATATATAGACATTTCAAAGGATGCATTGAAAGAGACAGTAAAATCCTCTAGGAGGCGCATTGCACTCAAAATGCTTGAAATGATACGTAATAAATAACTGGGGTATATTTTAATATTTTTAAAAAAATTGACATTTGAAATTTTTATTTTCACATTTTGAAGCATTATGGCAATGCTAAGAATGGTAGCTGTGGCACTGCAAGTAAAGAAGAAAACAATCTCGTTTACATAAGTAGACGGATTCAGCGTAAGTTCTAGGTGTAAAAAAATGAGATCGAGTGAGTAGCATTTTTTCATTTACGATGGTAGTTAGTTTATCAGAAAGTGTGTTAATCTTGGAACTGTCTTACGAAAACTTGGCTCATGTGAAGGACAATGTGCGACAGATCACTAATGGTCAGCTGCGGTCAGCTGTTGATCTGTCACTGTTCATCGGTTGCACATAAATAAATGATGGGGCCCCACATAAAACAGTATGCTTTACACTGCTAAACAGACTATACTAAATAATAAAATAATCTGTTATAAATACAGACGTTCGTATTAAATTTTGTAGTTTGTATTTTGATATATTGCGTCTCTAGCAGGTCAAAAATTTAAGATTATTAGGCTAATTTTATCCAACGTTTGCTGCCCCGTTTTCGAAAATTTATTAGTGTTCTTGAATTCCATCTATCCAAGGGATGCTTTAACATACCGAAAGCGATAAACCCCATTAGGGTGAACAAACAAGCAATTGACTATTTAGTGGAAATAAATTTATTTTATTTTCTAATATAATCATTAAAAACATTTTTGGAAATTTTATAAGTACTAATCAATATATTAGGATTAATAACTGAGAAATATTTCTTTGTTATTTTTCCTACGATTTATGATATTTACAGTAATGGTTCCAAAATGAGATTTTGCTAGTAATTGACAATTTACATCCAGAAAATGACGACAGTCATATTAGTAATTGATCATTTCAGTTTTCCAATTTAAACTTTCTTAAATAAAAAACTAGTGGTAAAAATATATATTTTAATGTACGATATATATTAACGTTTACTAATGATTAACACCCATAAACTTACTAACAATCGCCTTAATTTCCAATAAAAAACTGTTAGTTTATTAATGAAAATACATTTATTTATTTAAAACAAATAAGGAATGACTTTCAAACCTCAATAAATAAATTTTTGAAATCAAATTTAAAATGTTTTTTAAGATTGAGTGAAACATCTCATAACACCTGGATAATACTAACAGCTACATAAGTTAAGCTTTATTGACAACTATGCAATTGTTCTATGTTAATATCGAATCAAAACATCAGTTGTTGTTGAAATGTGTAACTGTCATTGTATTAGATGTTAGTTATGAAGCCTAGCTATTAGGTTCGGGATTTTCACAAAATAATTATTGTTTTATAGATTTTTTGCTGAAGTGGATCACTGGCCAGAGATCATTTACTGACAGATCACCCTTATAGATATTTTATATAATTGGATTTATATTATTCCTGTTTTTAATTCTAATCTGTATTTAATAAGCAGTCATTGACTTAGATGTTGTAACAAGAGAATTCATCAATATGAAGCTCTTTTTTATTGATGAAAGGATGGAATTTTTTTTTTTAGGTTGGTGCTAAAAAATAATGATAGAAGAAAAATATCATTTCAGCTTTATATTTGAAACATAATTCTTTAATTACTTTCTGAACATACATTATGCAAGAAAAGTATTGTAATCGTGAAAATATTCGACTTTGAAATTTCGGTGTATCTATACATTTTCAAGTCTTCTGAGTACAATTTTTGCAATATTTACGGTGACGTTTGCATGTATGTGTGTGAGTGTACACAAGAGTGTCTAAATGCTTTTTTCGAATCAGCTGAAAGTTGGTAGTTATATGACAGGTCACCGTCGCACGAATTGTATAGATTTTGGTGAATCTAGCTTGTACGTTTTTTTCTAGAGTGATACAAAGAAAATTTTTTTTATCATTATGAACTATGACCTCAAATTATTTAAACTACGATAGCGTTTAAATTTCTTATTTGTTTAAGCTAAAAGTTAGTAGACGTATCATAAATTACAGTCACCTAATTTGAATAGATTTTTGATGAGTGTGGGATGGGGCTTATACTTCTTTTACAGAATCACAAAGAAAAATTATTTATCACAATACTCTATCGATTTAAATTATTTGAAGTACGTTGGCGTCTAAACGCCTTATCCAATTGAGCTAAAAATATTACATAAGTTATAGGTCACCGTAGCTTGATTTGTATAGCTATTTGAGTGTATGATTTATAGTTCTTTTACAGGGACACAAAAAGGAATGCTTTAGAATTACAAACTATAGACTTAAATTACTTAAACTGCGCCAGAACTCTACATTCGATAAAGATATAAACTATACTAGATCTTTAAAACTTCTTCACACATCATGAAATTAAAGACAGTACAACCAGTTTCGAAAGAACGTGGCCTTTCTTCTGCAGGTGCAAAAAACACATGCTACTGTCTTGGAAGCAAAAGCAAGACTGAAAGCAGGGCGAAATCCAGAGGGAAGGAACAACACAACTAACCAATAGGAAGCATCACAGCAAGACCAGTCAGAGAGGAATACAACCAAAAAACAAAATAAACGAAAACACACACACACACGAAAAAAAAAAAAAAAACGAGAAGGAATAATTTTTTACTTTATTTTATTTTTATTTATTTTTATTTTATTATATTTTTATTATTTTATTAATTAATTTATTTTGTGTTATTATCTATTTATTAATTATTAATTAATCATTAATTTATTTTGTTTCGTTTTCATTTATATATTCAATTTTAATATTGTCATTATTAATTTATTAAGGAAATTATTTAATTGAACTAAACAATTTTTTCCAAGCTGTAGACAACAACGTTGAAACAGATTTTTCATTGACAGTTTTCTCACGATTAAGGTAAATTTTTTATTGGTCCGAGTGACTTGTGTTCGGAACACAGTTTCGAGCGTCACGCGGCTTCTTGCAAATCAAAACAGTATGGAAGATTTTTTCTATCTTTCATGTAATTGCTTTTCCAGAACATTTTTTTTTTTTTTTTTTTTGATCGAAGATAAAATAATAAGTTTGTATCTATTTCTGTATCGGAATCTGATTCAGAACTTAAATCCATATTCTCAGCCATGACATGATGAGAAAGTACGAAACACGAAACGTTCTTTCCGAATGTCAACAAACGAGAAACGGGGTGAAATGCTGCGCGGCAACATACGCTCACCCTGCTTCACACAGTTTTTATACTTCACGCAGTTTTTTCCAAAGCAATGCCGCCTGACCTGCATTTGATGTAGATTATTACATATTATAAAACTTATTTTCTCTTGAAAAGATAAGTAAATTTTCTAAATAAAATTATAAATAAAATTATTTAATATTAAACAACTATTTTAAATACAACAATATAACTATTTTTAACCTATAAATAATAAATTTGCGATATACTTCTTCCAATTTTCATACGTTTCACTTCATATTATTTTCAAAGCAACTGAAACAATTAATCTATTCCCAGTATTCATTTTACAATTCAAACTTAATGAAAATTCTTTTCGCTCTGGAAATAATATGTTTTGACTTTTTTTTTTTTTTCCTTTTGTTTTGAGAAACCAGATAATAATTGATTCGGCTTCATTTAGTCTTATACCGAAATGCAACTCGGGTGCCTTCTTGTCGCCTAATTTCCATCATTATCTAGACAAAATATTTGCTTAGCTGGTTATTTCCTAGGAGCTAAAAACTAGGCGAAATCATGCCAATATCCACTAACAACGGCCAGTGAATTACTGGTCACTTTTTCAAGAAAAAAAAAATGTTACGAATACCGCAACCGTGCTCAATTTAAACTTTGAACTTGGTGAATGTAAAATTAAACGACAAAAGCAATGTCATTTTCGCTCCAGTTTTGGACGGCACTTACCAATTAGGGCTTTGTGCCCGGTGCTGTTTCCCCTACTCCATACTTCACACTCCGTATTGTCATAGTTTACATTAAGTAAATTTTTGATGGACTATGGTCGTTCCTCGGAAAATATTTCTGTTTATTAAAGGAACTCTCAAGGGAACAAAATGTGTCTCTGTGTTATTAAGAACCTGGACTTTTTAATTATCTTCAAAAAATTAAGTTTTAATAATTTTTTATATTTAAGCCATTGTCAACAACCAAAATATTCTCTATACGACAACCAATTCAACTCCGTTATACTGCGCGGCACACCTGCGTCTCAATGTGCGCTTTGGCTTAGAGTTGTGAAAGTTAGCATACGTTCTGACAATGTCCAAATCCCCTTAAAGCATCTAAGTCAACTGCCATTCGCATTAAAAAGTGGTTATAATTATAAACAGAAAAAAAAATCCTATTTAATAAAATACTTGTAAAATTATATGACGATTTCCTTATAGGCCTTATTGCTGTTGTTGATAAAGCCCATAAATAAATAAATTTTAGAACACTGAACAATTTTGAGAAAACGAAACAATGGATGTGGGATAAAATCGCATAAGAAATATTAGAGAAAAAAAAATTACTTTTATGAAAATTTCGAGCTAGAAATTATAGCTGAGAATCAAGAAAGGTTATCAAATAAATGTAAATAATTTCAAAAATTCTGCCCTTCATAAGTAAAAATTAATTTTAAAAATAGTTCCTTTAAAGTGTGAATGACCTTTAAAATACTAGTATTCTTAAATATTTTATTACAAGTTCATTTTCTGAAGAAATCAGTAAAAGTTAATGTGACTATAGTATAAATGTATCCCATTTGATACATATTAATAATTTGATTTTAAATTTGACACACCAATTTTAGATTAAGATGGGTTCAGCTGGGTGGATTTAACGTCGTACTAGTACTGCGCTATGGGTAACTGGCAACCTTTAGATTCGGTTAAATCTGACTCTTTAAATGAAATTGAAAATACTTTGCTCATATAACTTTGAGTGCAAAATACTAATATATATTTCACCAAGTTTTTGTTCGTGACAATTTTATAATGTTCCTCACAGAACTATTTTTTTATTATTATTATCATTATTTTTAAATATTCATATATATATATATAAATGTTTGATAATGTGGTGCCAAAAAATTCTTATTTATGCCGAAATAAAAGGAATAATTATCTCATTTCTGCACATAAATATTAAAGTTCTGACATTACAGCGCAATGAACGTATCTTTCACACCGAAGATTTATTTTACGGAATATAATTTTTTAATTTGCTATAATTAAACAACCATAAAAAAATACCTATTATTGAATACGAACAAGAATAAAAGAAAAATTTAGAGTGGTATTTAGCTGCATTTATTTTGATTAAATTTGAATATTCATACAATGTTAAATTTACGTATCTAAAGATTTAAAATTTCAAAAACGGAAGTAGGCCGCTCACCACTACGCAGCAGTTTTGAGCAATTTTAATCTTCAGAGAGGGGTTGTGATGACGAAAAAGTAGCAAGTTTAGAACGATGGCAATTATTTATAGCAAAGATCTACATCTCGCCATAGCAGTTAATATTGCCTCGGGCTCAGTGATTCCGATACGTGCAAAGAAAAAAAAAATCATTACTTAATTCTGACGATTTTGAGAATAGTGCACTGTGCGTGCACTATGCACTTTTCATTGAATAAAAGAGTGACAGATGCTGTAAAGGAGATTCTTGCGCTAAAATTTATAAGGATGAAATTGGTTTTGTGCTACTTAAATGAAGTCCGCAATACCAGGAACAATAGATAAATAAGCCGTGAATAAAAAACAATCTTCTTGTCTTACAGCACTTTATTTTCAAGTTTAACATCTCAGCTATGGGCGGTAGGTATTTTATAATATACTTGAAAAGATACATAAAAATACTGTCTTCAAGACATTCAGGTGGTGTAAAACAAAATTCAGATAGAGAGAAAGGGCTTCGTGTTCACGTGTTATCTGAACAGTGGTTTAGAGCAAAGAATGTAGTTCACTTGACCAATACGCCAAGAGTTACGCCAAGAGTTAGAAAAATATAATGCAAAAATTAAACTAGCGTAGTTCCTTTTGTGAGAAATTTGCATAATAATTTAAATTTAGTTTATTTAGATTCACTGTATAGATATTTACTTTTTTTTTTTTTTTTTTTACAACTATCATTACAAAAGAAGAGATTGCAAATCTACCTGTTGGGTGGCATACGCCATAATCTTTTATGCAAAAAGTCATGTTCAGTTTCCCAGAATTTTGAGCAATAGTTGCTAAATTACAGCATTCACATGAAATGTAACATATTTTTCAAAAATAGTTAATCGCATTTGTGGTCTTCCAAAACTTGTGAATTTATCTAAAAGAGAAAAACGGAAGCTTTTACGTTTCTCACACTTACATCTTTTGGACACAGATTACAGTGATTTAATTGGGTTAATTAATGATATTTTATAGCGTGCCAGTTTGAAACAAATGCGACATGCATTTGACAGGTGTACTTTTTCTCTTGATATCGACGCGTTTTGATACAATCTTTTATCTTGTAAAAGGCTTTTGCGAAAGGGAATCTGATCAGATAGGCGATATAAATATCTTTTTCCAAGTCTCGACGCTTTACTTGACATTTAAACAACTGGTATGTTTCCTTTTTACTTTTCTAGATAATTCTTTTTATTTTGTACTTTTATAAGATAAAATTCCGGGACACTTTATAAAAAAAATAATTTATGGAAAATATTTATATGTTTAAAACTTGTATAAGAATATTATTTTAATATACTCCAAGTTAACTAAATATATATTTTTCATTCTTTACTGAGAGGAGAGAAATAATCTATATATTTAGGGGCAATAACTTTTTTCGAGTTAAATATATATATATACAAAAATGTTCCTTAAAAGCAATCTTTTCAAGAAATAAAGAAACAAGTTTTAGTTATTATTATTATTATTATTATTATTATTATTATTATTATTTAGGATTGACCGATTGAGGACTATTAGTCTCAATATATGGATTTTTTGCGATACCAGTTTTACGATAGTTGAACATTTGTCGGAATCGAAAATATAATTGAATAATTTGAAAGCGATGTTATAATTTGAAAAAAAAAAAAAAATAAATAAATAAAACTAATAGTACTCCGTACTAAACTAAATTCTGCTTTTGCCAGAATTTCATAAAAATCCTTTTTTTTTTTTCCTTTGAAGGAAAAAAAAAAAAAAAAAGAAAATGAAAATTAATAATAATCAGTTTCGAAACGTACAGTATCGAAAAAGTTTTTCTTTTCTTTTTTTTTTTTTTTTTTTTATAATTTTGAATTGGGAAAAAAAAGCGAGCGTGCAAAATGAAATAAAAAATAAAATAAGTTTTATAAACGGACAATATTTAAGCTCGGGGACTCAGATCAATGATATCATAAGAAAAATGACGACATTACTCTAATGAGACTGTTTTTTTTTTTTTTTTTTTTTTTTTTTTAAGTGTAACAATGTACAATATTAATGTATACGAAGTAGTAGTGCAGTACTATATATTTATGATGCAATTTTTAATTTCTTGGAAACGTTTGGAATTCAAAAAATATAAATATCGTAGTGCAAAAGATGAAACCATTTGGTTTTAAATATCATGTAAACAAATGTTTAATAATTCGAACTGAATCGAGAGTTAAATTTGGTAGTACAGCCGGTAACAAAAGTGTCCGAACTCTAGCAAAAATTCCTATGTAAAAAAAGTACACTTCATACGGTTTTGTTAAATAAATTCTTCTCAAATCCTCTTCTTAGTCAGTCTAAGAACATGATTCGATAAGGAATTATTCAACAAAACCGTATGAAGTGTACTTTTTTCACATAGGAATTTTTGCTAGTGTTCGGACACTTTTGTTACCGACTGTAAATGTGCAAAAAACTTCTTTTTTTTTTTTTTTTGTTAGTATATATATATATAAAAAAAAGGGAGTTGGAATACCTATCAATTACGATTCTCCTGTTATATATATATATATATATATTTTTTTTTTTTTTCAAATTAAAAAATCTTTTAAGTCATGGCTAAAAATTTCTTAGTCCCTTTTCTTCCCTCCCCCCAACATTTTCTTTTAAGATAGAAGATAAGATCTGAAGGACTAAATAGTGAAGTAAGAGAAACTGTCATTTTAAATTATATGCAATAAAAACTAGAATATTATTATGCTTTTTAGTGCTAGAGGCCTATTTCAGTCGGTACAGTTGTCGAATTTTTATAATACACTCTTAAGAGTGCTAAGGGCCTATTTCAGTCGGTTTATTGAATGGGGATTTATTGAATGAAGTCCCCCCAAGGCCCAACTTTGACATGAGTCCCCCCCAAGGTACCCCTATTTCAGTCGGTACAGCGTTGTCGAATTTTTATAATACACTCTTAATAGTGCTAAGGGCCTATTTCAGTCGGTTTATTGAATGGGGTTTTATTGAATGAAGTCCCCCCAAGGCACAACTTTGACATGAGTCCCCCCCAGGCCCAACTTTGACATGAGTCCCCCCCCCCCCCCAAGGTACCCCTATTTCAGTCGGTACAGCGTTGTCGAATTTTTATAATACACTCTTAATAGTGCTAAGGGCCTATTTCAGTCGGTTTATTGAATGGGGATTTATTGAATGAAGTCCCCCAAAGGCACAACTTTGACATGATTCCCCCCCCCCAGGCCCAGGCCCAACTTTGACATGAGTCCCCCCCAAGGTACAACTTTGACATGAGTCCCCCCAAGGCCCAACTTTGACATGAGTCCCCCCCCCCAGGCCCAACTTTGACATGAGTCCCCCCAAGGCCCAACTTTGACATGAGTCCCCCCCAAGGTACAACTTTGACATGAGTCCCCCCCAAGGCACACCTCCCCCTCATTGGGAAAAAGAGAAAAAACGTTTTGCGGCTATAAGACAGTTTGGACTTCCAACGTTATTTGTTACAATATCTGCAGCTGAAACACATTGCTTTGATTTAATGAAAACTTTATCATGGAATTTAGATCGTCACGAATTAACTAAAGAAGAATTTGTCGATATTAACAAGTTTAGCAGTAGGCCTCTGGCACTAAATTAAAATCTGTCAATGTCAGATTTTCATGTTTTAAATAATGAAATAATGTCGTGTCTGTATAATTTTTTTTTTTTTTTTTTTTTTTTAAATCTGTAATCTGTCTTACAGAATTGAAAAACAGTATAAGAGAAAGTGGTGTGGGTGCTACACCAGAATACTTTTTCTAGATTCAAAGCATAGCCATAGGAATTGGAATTAACCTGATTGGAATTAACCTGAATTTTTTTAAATCTTGAAAGTTACGTATAAAATAGCATGCTAATTATGCCAGGTGCATTAAAGTGTTGTTTTATTTTTAATTTACTAAAGAAAAGGAATAAGTTTACCTTTATTGAAGAAATAAAATCTATCAAAATTCCCAGAAAGAAAGGGTATATTTTATAATTATAAAATAACTATCGTAATAACTATTGCTAAGAAGCTTCATATTTTAAAGCAAAGAATTGTTTTTAACACTTTCGAACAAGGTTGAAAAGTGTTTATGACTTCGGTTTGTCTGTCTGTCTGTCCGCGCTCTAACTCCTGTAAATATTTATGGAATTTCTTAAAACTGATATATGTTATTCAAGTTCACTATCGGACGTTATCTATTGAAAATGGAGTTTACCTCTACTGGTTTGTGCACAGAGACACCCGAAAGTATTTCAAAGCATTGTGTTCTATGAGAGGTATTTCTATAAAAAAAATATTTTCATACCTTTACTGAAGACATATCTCAATTACACTGAAATATGTTATTCAAGTTCACTATTGGATGTTTCCTGTATAAAATGGAGGAAATACCACCATCAGTTTATGTACAGGGACACTCAAAAGTATTCGAAAGCATTGCGTTATATGAGAGATATTTCTACTTTCTGTAACTTTACTTTCCACGAAGTTTTTGGAAATTGAAATATGTTATTTATATGCACAAAAGAATGCTTTGTGCAGAATACAGCATGATTAGCATTAGATTTACAGGGTAACACAAAAATATCTAGTTACATTAAGAGCTTTTAATAAAAAATTGATAGAATTGTACTTTCGTTTACGTTAAGCGTTTTTAACACTTTCTAACATTTTTTAAGTGTGAATATGAATTCAATTTTGTGTATCTGCCTGCCTGCCTGTCTGTCTGTCCGAGCTCCAACTCCCGTAAATATTTATGGAATTTCATGAAACTGATATATGTTATTCAAGTTCACTATCGGATGTTCCCTATTGAAAATGGAGTTTATACCTCTAGTGGTTTGTGTACAGGGGCACCCGAAAGTATTTCATAGCATTGTGTTCTATGAGATGTATTTCTATAAACCATATTTTCATACCTTTACTGTAGACATATCTCAATTAAACTGAAATATGTTATTTAAGTTCACTATTGAATGTTTCCTGTATAAAATGGAGGAAATACCACCGCCGATTTATGTACAGGGACACTTAAAAGTATTCCAAAGCATTGCGCTCTATGAGAGATATTTCTATAAATCAAGTTTTAATATTTTTACTTTCCACGAAGTTTTAGGAAATTGAAATATGTAATTTATATGCACAAAAAAAAAAAAAAAAAAAAAAAAAAAAAAAAAAATGCTTTGCATAGAATATAGCATGATTAGCATTAGATTTACAGGGTGATACAAAAATATCCATTTAGATTAAGAGCTATTAATAAAAAATTGCAAGAATTGTACTTTCGTTTACATTAAGTGTTTTTAACACTTTCTAACATTTTTAAGTGTGAATATGATTTCAGTTTGTGCATCTGTCCATCTGTCTGTCTGTCTGTCTGCCCGCGCTCTAACTTCTGTAAATATTTATGGAATTTCTCGAAACTGATGCATTTTATTCAAGCTCACTATCGGATGTTCCATATTGAAAATGGAGTGAATATCTCTTCTGGTTGTGTACAGGGACACCCAAAAGCATTCGAAAGCATTGTGTTCTATGAGTGTTATGTTTATAAATATTTTCCTATAGAATGTTCCCCATTTAAAATGACATTAATAGGTCCTGTATAACTAGTTTGTTTACAGGGACAACAACAACAACAACAACAACAAAAAAAAAAAAAAAAAAAAAAAAAAGCCAATGCATTACGTTTTAGGACAGAATTTTTTGTAAGTTACATTTAAAAATCTTTCTACTGTAAAAATCATAAAAATATTGAAATGTATTGTTAATATTTTAAAATAATGTTTTGTATAGAATATGATATGATTAACTTTCTGATTTACAGGGCTACACTAAAATATTCAGAGAGATCAAAAGCTGTAATTATAATCTAATGGCTGCATTTTCTTTTGTGTTAAGCCTTTTTAACACTTTCCAAAATGCCTAAGAGTAATTTTAATATCAATTAGTCTATCTGTATATTTTTCAGTCCTTCTGTCCGTTGTGTGATAACGTAGGCATAGAATATTAAAAGTTATTCGGTACAACAATTACGTACAGTTGGAAAGTATTACTAATCAATGCGTACTGCATGATTTTTCTTTCTTGTTTATTTTTTTTTAAACGTTTTTTGCACACTATCTACCTATAAGTATTTGGACACGTTCGAATTTAGATGATTTGTTAAATATCTAGAAAAGTTCTTTAGGAATCATTTTGAAATTTGGGAGTGTAAAGAACATGTTATACCTCTTATATTTTAGCAAAAGTTGGGTCCTGAAAAGAAATATGTGACTAGTAAAAAATTAAACAAACATCAAAAAGTTTTGTATCAACCTGTAAAAATTAATGCTTTAAATGCGTTTTGACCATTGCATGCGATTAAGAGGATTTTTCTTATTATCTGTATAAAGTTTTATGAGGCTACCACATGTATTCATGGAGATAAAACAGATTTTTTAAAAAATTGCAATAGAAATTTTCATTTTTTTAAGTATAACACATAGGGTATTAGACCCAGTGCAAAGTCATTAAAAAAATTTTTGGCATACTACATTAGACACAGCATACTGCAATCAGAATGCAAAAATGCTAACTATCTCACGAAATATGAGCATTTTTACTAAAATATTTTTAAGTACGCATGCGCTGGTTTTTAAAAAATTTCATTTGCATAATTTAATAGCCAAAAGTTTTGAGGAACTTATATGAAAATCTTAAACAAATATCGTGTAAATTCAAAAAGTTATGAGAGACAGAATGAACAAAATTTCAGTTCTCTCTAAATAAAAGCTAAACTATAAGGGGTTTTACTCCTATTTTTATTTTAATTCAACCAATGCCCAATGGTAATACAGTGTTCGCTGACTGTAAATAAATATTGATAAACCTCCTTATCATCTACCCTTTTCTGGAGAAGAACTGAAATTCTGTTGATTCTATCTCTCATAACTTTTTGAATGTACGCGATATTTGTTTGGGGTTTTCATATTAAATGCTCAATACTTTTGGCTATTAAATTATGCAAATGAACTATTTTAAAAACTAACGCATGCACAGTTAAAAATTATTTAATAAAAATGCTCATATTTCGGAAGATATTTAACATTTTTGCATTCTGATTGCAGTATGCTGTGTCTAATGTAGTATTTCAAGTTTCCTAAAAAATGGCTTTGCACTGGGTTTAATACCCTATAAGTTATAATTAAAAAAGTGTTTTTTTTTTTTTTTTTTCAATTTTTTAAAGAAACTGTTATATCTCCATGAATATATGTGGTAGCCTCATAAAAACTTATACAGATAATGAAAAAAATCTTCATAATCACAAGCTATAGCCAAAACGCATTACAAGCGTCTCTCTCTCTCTTTTTTTTTACAGACTGATCCAAAACATTTTGATTTTTGTGTAATTTTTTACTAGTCTCCTTCTCCTCTTCAGGACACAACTTTTGCTGAACTGTATGAACTGTATAACACGTTCTTTACAGTACCAAAGTTTCAAGATGATTGCTAAAGAATTTTTCTAGTTATTTGACAAAACGTCTAAATTCAAAAGTGTCCAAGTACATGTTGGTAGATAGTGCACATTTAAACTGAAAGATAACTATATAATAAATTATATAAAGTTAAAAAAAAATCTTTTCTAAAAAATATTAAATTTAGTAACCGATTCCTATATTTTACTCAGACTTTTCTTTATAAGTATTTGTAGACTCTTCGATTCTGTAATAAACTATTTCTTTTTATGTAAAAATTCAGGTAATCTCAGCAAACGGTGAAAACGCTTTTTTCCTACCTGAAATAAGTAGGATTCTGATTTTAAAATTTGTGACATATTAATGAAATCTTATGACTATTCAAAAGTACACATAGTATACAAAATCTCAATAAAACTCAGTGAAAATAATAAAATTTAGATTGGAATGATAACTTTTGTGTTTATGCATTTGTTCCGGTAACCTCTTTTCCCACAATACAAAACAGGATTCTATAAATGGCAGTAACCCTTATAACAACCGCAATAATTCTAGGGGAAAATAACAAGAATATGAGTACCAATCGATAAGTTATAACATTTAACGGTGTTTGTAAATGAAATTTGGAGGAAGTATTTTCATATTGAAATTTAAACAAACTTTCGAATTTTCAAACGTAATGCATTATGTTGATAAATATTCCTATTTTACGCTCTTTTACATAACTAGACACGAACAATTTTTAGCTTATATTATAATTATTTAAAAAATTTTTCCTCTAATGTTGAATTACTTTAATATTAGGGAATTAATAATATTTCTTATCTTTATTTATATTTGGTACTAGTTAGTTGTAGGGCGACTAAGGCGTCCGTTGAAAAATGATCATTTCATTTTATTTATTTCTCACTTCAAATAATTCATTTGATAGCAAGCCCGTGCGAATTTTTCGCAATTTAAAATTGTTATTATTGTTTTATAGACGTCGTTTTTTCATATGCATGAGCAAATTTAATATTTATTATTATTATTATTATTTATTTTTTATTTATTTATTTATTTATTTTTCACGTGAAAGCCTATTTTATTTATTCTGAAAAAAAAAAAAAAAAAAAAAAAAAAAAAAGGCAAAAATTAAAAATTTAAATGTCTATTTTAAAGCTGTTATTTTCATATTTTAATTAATTTTAAAAAATCTAATCAAAAATTCGTTACAAATAAGGTACCAAATGAAATGGGCGATTTTTCTGAATCCGTCGGATTAAACAGCTTATCAATCGGACAATTAGATTTTTTAAAATTAACTAAAGTATAAAAATTAGGAGACAGAGTCTAAGGATATCTCTTAAACCTAAAGCGTGACAGAGTCAGGCATTGATGAGCGTAACTTATATACGCTGATTGCTGGTTCTTTTTTAGCGTATGTTATTTAAAGATCCAAAGATAAACAATTTACTCATATAATTCTCATAAATATATTTTCTTTGTCATAAGGGTGTTTCATTATCGATACAAGTACTCGTTTTATAATTTTGAGCGGAAATCCGAAAAATAAACTCTTTATAAAACGGTTAAAAGCAGTTAAACTATTTGCAGGATTAACATGATACTTTGGCTTACTCGAGGGCAAAAACATTTTATGCAATGTTTGTTATATATATATATATAAATTAAATAATTAATTAAATTTATTTACTTTGCAATAGTAAAATAAATATATTCATTTTACTATGAAGCTAGACTACAAAAAAAAAAAAAAAAAAAAAAAAGTTTAAAAATTAAAAGAAAGAAAACATTATTTCGAATTGTTGGAAGTGATTTCGTTTTTCTGCGATTTTTTATGACAGAATCAGTAAAAGCAATTTTCTTTTCTTTCCTTTTCCTTTTTTCTTTTTGTCTGTACATAAATATATTTAGAGAAGTTTTACACAAAATGGGAAACAAACTTCTTTTGGTACAGTCGGTAAGTACACTCCATACGGTTTTGTTAAGTAAATCCTTTTCGAATCCTGTTCATGATTCGATAAGGATTTATTTAACAAAACCATATAAAGTGTACTATTTTTACATAGGAATTTTTGCTAGTGTTCGGACACTTTTGTTACCGACTGTAGGTATTTATATATATCATCTATTAAAATAATAGGTTTCATAATTGGAAACTTAGTTTTCTTGGCAATTTCGCTAGAACAAAAAAAAAAAAAAAAAAAAAAGGCTATAGGTTTTCTTTCTTTTTTTCTTTTTCTTTCTTTCTTTTTTTTTTTTTAATAAAAAACCGATCTAACCTATTTTCCGTGCTTTCCCTGGAACAAAATGTAGCAGAAACCTGGTCTTTAAGAAATCAGTTAGAATGATTTTGATAAAAATTTATAATTAGGGGTTTTAGATGATAAATCGATTTGTATTTTTCTTATCTACAGGAAAATTAGCTTTCACGTGCAACCCGCGCTCCAACCGGTTCAAAGAAATAAGAAATTCAGAAAGCAAATGGTTTTAGTTACACTATGAATGATTTTTACAATGAGACCCAATGAAGTCGGTAATCAAAAAAAAAAAAAAAAAAAAAAAAAACTATGGCATTTATAGTTCTAATTTTTTTCCTAGGTAAAGGAATGTGTGACGTTTTAAAACATATCTTTAAATTTTTAGTATTCCTGTTACATAAAAAAAAAAAAAAAAATCTTTTACGTGATTTAAAAAAAAAAAAAATTACCTTTTACGCGATTTTCTTGCCTCCCCCCCCCCCCCCAAGATTTTTCGTTTATATTTATTTGCTAATGCTAATGCTAATAAAATGTTTATAAACTTTAATTTTATTTTTTTCTCATAAAAAGAAACATACTTATTTACGTGTGAATAAAAAACAAGTCCTTCCGGCTTATTCGGAAGGGTAGGTTGATTTCTTTTTCCTTATCAAGTAGCCGTCATTTTGTTTCAAAATGGCGGCTACAAATTATTAATGCACTTGGTAGAAATATTGATGTAAGCTATGCACATATGGAATTTTAAGCAAATCGGTTCATAAATACCGCTGTTTATGTGAATTTAAAATTTTCAAGTGGCTGGCGCTTGGAAACAAAATGGTGAGTTAAATTGACAAATATATGAAATGTATTTGTGAGATAAGTCTACTGTACACATATAGTTCGAATTAATTCAAAATCTCAAAAGTCATCGTGTTGAAAAATTAAGTGGCTGGCACTTCGATCAAAATGGCAGAGAAAGTTCCTCATCTAAAATATCGTTTCAAATTTGAAAATATTTTTTTTTGTAGAAATTCTTTCAATTATTAAGTTGATACAATGTTAGTTTTCTGCATTTCTAGCTTGTTTTAGCATTAAAATAGCCTAATTTTTCCTTAAAAACGCATTAAAAAGATCCAGCAACGCAGGTAATGGATTTGGCGCCAAATTTGGCGACTTTTCCCTATGGCGACTTTTTTGGAGACTTTTGGCGAGAAAATACTTATTCTCGATATACCAAAGATGGACGCAATAATGTGATTGGTTCACGAGTTACGTGAATTTTCTAGATTTTTGTTGTTTGAATGATAAATCCATTTTTCAACTTTGATTTGAATTGATTAATTATTTCTAAAGTTACCGTGATAACAAATTTTCCAGTGGCCGCCAGTTGGAAACAATACAGTGGAACAAGTTGCCCAGCAAACATATCCAAGATATTTGAAGCATAGGTTCAGTCCAACTGTGGTTTAAATCAGTGCCGTGTTTCAAAAGTTAATTTTATGGCAAATTTTCAAGTGGCAGTCTAAGTGGTTGCAACTTGGAAACAAAATGGCAAAACAACTTGCCCAGCGAAATCATCCAGTATACTTCTTTAAGTTCCTTGTCCAGTTCTAGTTCAAATTAAATCAGTATTTCAAAAATTATCGTCATAAGAATTTTTCAGATGGCGCCACTTGGAAAAAAAACTGAGTGAGATGCCCAGCGAACTTATCTGAGATATTTGAAGGATAAATCCACTACCCAAATTTGATGCGAATTCATTCTGTATTACTAAAGTTACTATATTGACAAATTTTCAAGTGGCAGCCACTTGGACATAAAATTGAGGATCAAGTCACCAAGTGAACTTATCCTAGGTATTTGAACCATAAGTTCACTCTCCAACTTTTATTTGAATCAGTTTAGTATTTTAAAAGTTATCGTGATGGCATATTTTCAAGTGGCAGTGTGATTTCTAAGTGGCTGGAATTTAGAAACAAGATGTCGGGACAAGTTGTCCAGTGAATACATTCAAGATAATTATATGATAATATCACTGTCCAAATTTGGTTCGATTTGGAGTATTATTTCAGAAGTTATCGTGATTTTAAATTTTCAAGTGGGAATCTGATTTCTAGTGGTCCCGCGTAACTTAAGATATCTGCCACTTTATTAAAAATGGCTGATATAGTTTACTAATAAACTTCATTGAGATCCTTATGTGGTCTGTATTTACATCAAATTTCAAACAAATTACAATTTTACAATTTGAATTTGAAATTTTCAAGTGGTCTCCACTTGAAAACAAAATGGAGGAGCAACTTGGTTAACAAACTCATCTAAGATATTTATAAGATAAGTTAAGACACTGTTCAAATTTGGTTCCATTTGGAGTATTATTTCGGAAGTTATAGTGATTTTAAATTTTCAAGTGGTAGCCTGATTTCAAGTGGACCCGCTTAACTTAACATATCTGCCACTTTATTAAAAATGGCGCATAAACTTCATTAATAAACTTCATTGAGACCCTTTTGTGGCCTGTTTTTACAACAAAATTCAAGCAAATCTTGCTTTAAATATGCTTTTTACAATGTCGGTTTGAAATTTTCAAGTGGCTGCCACTTGAAAACAAAAAGTCGGAGCAACTTGGTTAACGAACTCATCCAAGATATTTATAAGATCAGTTAGTTCACTGTCCAAATTTGGTTCCATTTCGAGTATTATTTCGGGAGTTATCGTGATGACAAAATTTTCATTATATATATAGTATATATATATATATATATATATATATATATACAGATAGATAGATAGATAAACGAAGTGATTGCAATAGGTCGATTTCTAAAGATATCAACCTAAAAAAAAAAAAAAATAATAATAATAATAATTTGTATATGGGGAAAAATGTCTGAAAAAATTAACGTCATAATCCGAGTTTGTAATGATCGATAGGTGGCGCTTTCTTAACTGCAGTTGTTAGTAAATATAATGTCCACGTGTATTTATTTATTGTTCTTTCTTGCAGTTGTATCATTGTTTCAGCGTGAAAGCTAACAGTAGTATGATAATTTCACCTTAGCCCACCAGAGGGCGAGCATTTCATTACAATCGCGGATAGCTTTAAAATTATTAAATATACTTGGATATGATATTAAACATAATAAATATACATTTCTCATTTTAAATACTTTATTTCTATTTATTTAGAATTTTAATTAATGTAGTACAGTGAGTAATTTATGTAGATCTATCATCCTAATGATATTGAGCGAAGATTTTTGATGCCGAAAAATTTTTTGGCATCAACCATTAGAGAGTATAAAACTCGAAAATATAATAGAATGTTAATGAATTTTAAAAATGATGAAATATAGCGCGGCTTTTAAGTGTTCTAATAAATATATGAAAAGAAATGGGATAAGTTTTCATAAATAAGTCATATTCAAGTAATTTATGAAAAATATAATTTTTATAATCAGTTGCTTTGTTTTATTATTATTAAATAATTACTGTCTTCATATTTAATAGAATTTTTTTTTATTTTTTATTTTAATATATTTTTAAAATATTTTATATTAGTAAGTAATATGGAATTCTCAAAATTAAATGTAGTTAGCAGCCGCAGAAGTTTTAATATATAATTAGTATGCTTTGGCCACCACAAGACTTTCATCTATATATAATGCTATGCAAATTTAAGCAAAACAAATAATTTATTAAATTATAATTTATTAAAATTATTCTTCGTGATGAATGTAGACAATTTTTATCTCAAAGAAGTATAATAATAAATGCCGAAAGAAAGAAAGTCAGTTTTGTGCAGACATGAGTATACTGGAGTACAGAAAAAAAAAAAAAAAAAAAAAAAAAGGAAAGGAAAACAGAAAGAAAAATGGGTATCTGCAGTTTTTTATTCTCTTTTAGTACATAAATGTTATTTACTAAATTACCCGTGTGTATTCCTGTGTATATTCACTCGGGGAAAGACATCCATAAGAGAGTAAAATGGCCGTCATTTCCCGTGTAAAAAGGAATCACTCCCCCCCCCCCCTCCCCCGAACGATCAATCTATGTCTTATTACTATACCTATGATAAATGTATATTTAGTTTATTTAAAATTGGCCGCGTTTCTCTAATCAACATAATGGAACTCTAATATATAATTGTCATTTACATTTCATTAACGGCTGTATATTATGGTAATGCCATGGTTTTAATTTGGTAAAAATAGTCGCCAATGGAAGTAACCAACAAAGCGGGCAAAGCTTGCTAGTTTTTTAATAAAATTATAATGTCAAAATTTTGTATAAATATTTTATATAGATAGATTTCAACTGAATAAATGCCGCTAAATCTTCCTGTGGTGACAATTTTAAGTTTGGTATCATTCCATAAATCCAACATAGCTTAAGAATATTTTGTGATGATTTACAATAAAACTAGAAGGGAGCGTTTATATTTATTTGCTAATGCTAATGCTAATAAAATGTTTATAAACTTTAATTTTATTTTTTTCTCATAAAAAGAAACATACTTATTTACGTGTGAATAAAAAACAAGTCCTTCCGGCTTATTCGGAAGGGTAGGTTGATTTCTTTTTCCTTATCAAGTAGCCGTCATTTTGTTTCAAAATGGCGGCTACAAATTATTAATGCACTTGGTAGAAATATTGATGTAAGCTATGCACATATGGAATTTTAAGCAAATCGGTTCATAAATACCGCTGTTTATGTGAATTTAAAATTTTCAAGTGGCTGGCGCTTGGAAACAAAATGGTGAGTTAAATTGACAAATATATGAAATGTATTTGTGAGATAAGTCTACTGTACACATATAGTTCGAATTAATTCAAAATCTCAAAAGTCATCGTGTTGAAAAATTAAGTGGCTGGCACTTCGATCAAAATGGCAGAGAAAGTTCCTCATCTAAAATATCGTTTCAAATTTGAAAATATTTTTTTTTGTAGAAATTCTTTCAATTATTAAGTTGATACAATGTTAGTTTTCTGCATTTCTAGCTTGTTTTAGCATTAAAATAGCCTAATTTTTCCTTAAAAACGCATTAAAAAGATCCAGCAACGCAGGTAATGGATTTGGCGCCAAATTTGGCGACTTTTCCCTATGGCGACTTTTTTGGAGACTTTTGGCGAGAAAATACTTATTCTCGATATACCAAAGATGGACGCAATAATGTGATTGGTTCACGAGTTACGTGAATTTTCTAGATTTTTGTTGTTTGAATGATAAATCCATTTTTCAACTTTGATTTGAATTGATTAATTATTTCTAAAGTTACCGTGATAACAAATTTTCCAGTGGCCGCCAGTTGGAAACAATACAGTGGAACAAGTTGCCCAGCAAACATATCCAAGATATTTGAAGCATAGGTTCAGTCCAACTGTGGTTTAAATCAGTGCCGTGTTTCAAAAGTTAATTTTATGGCAAATTTTCAAGTGGCAGTCTAAGTGGTTGCAACTTGGAAACAAAATGGCAAAACAACTTGCCCAGCGAAATCATCCAGTATACTTCTTTAAGTTCCTTGTCCAGTTCTAGTTCAAATTAAATCAGTATTTCAAAAATTATCTTCATAAGAATTTTTCAGGTGGCGCCACTTGGAAAAAAAACTGAGTGAGATGCCCAGCGAACTTATCTGAGATATTTGAAGGATAAATCCACTACCCAAATTTGATGCGAATTCATTCTGTATTACTAAAGTTACTATATTGACAAATTTTCAAGTGGCAGCCACTTGGACATAAAATTGAGGATCAAGTCACCAAGTGAACTTATCCTAGGTATTTGAACCATAAGTTCACTCTCCAACTTTTATTTGAATCAGTTTAGTATTTTAAAAGTTATCGTGATGGCATATTTTCAAGTGGCAGTGTGATTTCTAAGTGGCTGGAATTTAGAAACAAGATGTCGGGACAAGTTGTCCAGTGAATACATTCAAGATAATTATATGATAATATCACTGTCCAAATTTGGTTCGATTTGGAGTATTATTTCAGAAGTTATCGTGATTTTAAATTTTCAAGTGGGAATCTGATTTCTAGTGGTCCCGCGTAACTTAAGATATCTGCCACTTTATTAAAAATGGCTGATTTACTAATAAACTTCATTGAGATCCTTATGTGGTCTGTATTTACATCAAATTTCAAACAAATTACAATTTTACAATTTGAATTTGAAATTTTCAAGTGGTCTCCACTTGAAAACAAAATGGAGGAGCAACTTGGTTAACAAACTCATCTAAGATATTTATAAGATAAGTTAAGACACTGTTCAAATTTGGTTCCATTTGGAGTATTATTTCGGAAGTTATAGTGATTTTAAATTTTCAAGTGGTAGCCTGATTTCAAGTGGACCCGCTTAACTTAAAATATCTGCCACTTTATTAAAAATGGCGCATAAACTTCATTAATAAACTTCATTGAGACCCTTTTGTGGCCTGTTTTTACAACAAAATTCAAGCAAATCTTGCTTTAAATATGCTTTTTACAATGTCGGTTTGAAATTTTCAAGTGGCTGCCACTTGAAAACAAAAAGTCGGAGCAACTTGGTTAACGAACTCATCCAAGATATTTATAAGATCAGTTAGTTCACTGTCCAAATTTGGTTCCATTTCGAGTATTATTTCGGGAGTTATCGTGATGACAAAATTTTCATTATATATATAGTATATATATATATATTGTAGCGTACTTGGGGGTTCGTGAGTTGTCTGAGAATGAAAGGCCAAACGTACAAAAATTCAGTAATTTATTCACAGAAAGTTCCAGAAAAATACAGGTCTATAAACCAAGTTTCAGCTTCAATTCAAACAGTAAACACAGCTTAAACAACAGCTGCCAATAGCAAATCCACAGTACAAACTGTATACCAATAACACTTGAAGCAAGTCTCTCTCAAAGAGGCTTAAGAGCAATGCAAGCACTAGCGAAGCTGACTGAGATCTGAACTGAACTGACTGCCCTTGGCGAGGAAGCGCTCCTTATATGCTGTTCCATGGAGCCCAGATTTTTCGAGAAAACTCTAGAAAGTGGTCAACCAATCAACTTACAGCTTCCATATTTGGTATATCCCATATAAGGATTTTCTCGCCAAGGTCGCCAAAAAAATCGCCAAGGTGGGAAAAAGTCGCCAAATTTGGCGCCAAATCCATTACGTGCATTACTGGGGCTTTTTAATGCGTTTTTAAGGGAAAATAAGGCTATTTCAACGCTAAAACGACTAGAAATGCACAAAATTAGCACTTTATCAACTTACTAAGCCTCTTTGAAAGAATTTATACAAAAATAAACACAATTCTTTACAATTTCGTAACACTGCCCCCCTCCCAAGGACTGCACGTCCCGGGCAGTGCAACCCTTGGTCAAGAGGCGAAACTAAACAAATTTACACAATCTAAAACACAAAAACTAAGTTGCACATAAAGATAACATAGAAATATAAATTAAGTGGGAAATATTTACAAAATTCACAAATATGTACAAATATTTATATACAAATATTTACAGTGCGCATGCGCAAATTTTACAAGTATTTACATTTTAAATTTTAATTTTACCGTTACTTGTGGTACTTGGCTAGCCTATTATAGTGCACCACCTTCGGTTTTGATGAAGATGTTTTAGTGATCCGCACCACTACATCATTCAGCCTTTTTAAGACTGTGTATGGTCCGTCCCAGTTGCACTGTAGCTTTGGAGAGAGTCCTTTGCGTCGAACAGGATTCCACAACCAGACCTTCTCTCCTTCCTGAAACTCATGTTGCGTAGCCTTTAGATCGTACCTTGTCTTCATTTTCTCCGATGCAATGTGAATTCGCTCCCGAGCAAAGTTGTGAACGTCCTCAAATCGTGCCTGGAGATCTTGGATGTACTCCTCGGGCGATGAAGGCGCATCGGGTGGACAACCAAACAGGAGATCACAAGGGAGACGAAGTTCACGTCCAAACAGCATCTGGGCTGGAGTATAGCCGGTGGTTTCATGGACAGCACTTCGATAAGCCAGCAGGAACAATGGCAACTTCAAGTCCCAATCTTGCTGGTTCCTTGATACTAGAAGGGAGAGGTTATTCAGGATGGTACGATTGAACCTCTCGACCATGCCGTCCGACTGGGGATGTAAGGGTGTTGTCCGGGTTTTGTCTATGCCGAGTAGTTCACACAGTCCTTTGAAAACATCAGAGGTAAAGTTCCTACCTTGGTCGGTATGAAGTTGTAGGGGCGTGCCGTACCTTGACACCCATTGCTGCACTAGGACCTCTGCGACTGTGCATGCCTCTTGATTGGGAATGGGATATGCCTCAGGCCACTTGGTGAAATAGTCCATCACGACGAGAATGTATTTATTTCCACTGGAGGTCCGTGGCAAAGGACCCAAGATGTCGATTGCAATCCGTTCAAATGGTGCTCCCACGTTATACCGTTGCAGTCTTCCTCGACTTCGTTTCTGCGGGCCTTTACGTGCCGCACAAGCATCACAGGATTTACACCATTTCTCCACATCCTCCTTTGCCTTGCACCAGTAGAAGCGTTCCCGAACTTTCTGCAGAGTCTTCATTACCCCAAAATGGCCTCCGGTAGAGCTACTATGCAGTTGTTCTAAAACAGCTGGAATTTTTGATCTTGGTAATAAAATCTGCCATCTGAAGCTTTTCCCATCATCAGATTCCCACTTTCTGTATAATACGCCGTTTCTGATATGAAGAGAGTCCCAAAGTGCCCAATAACTTTTCGTAATGGGACTAAATCTGGAAATATCCTGCCAGGTAGGTCTGTTGCTGGTCGTCTCCTTCAGCTGTAATATTGGCTTTATGTCAGGATCTTCCAACTGGGCTTGTCTAAGTTCTTCGTCATTCCAGGGATCGGGATCTTGATCTGATGGTGTTGAGACAGCAACTTGGCAGGCAACCGGATTTATCGGCAGGTATTTCTGTTCGGCTCTAGAGCAGTACTTGCAGCTTTCCGAGCAGGGCTTCCGTGACAAGGCATCTGCATTACCATGTAGAGTCCCTTTACGATGACGTATCTCAAAGTCATATTCCTGCAGGCGTTGTATCCACCTGGCAATCTGTCCTTCCGGGTTCTTGAACTGGAGCAACCACGTTAAAGATGCATGGTCAGTCCGGAGCAGAAATCTTCTGCCATAGAGGTAATGATGGAAATGTTCTATGGCTTTTACGATGGCGAGTAGCTCTTTCCTGGTGGTACAGTAATTTCGCTCCGGTTTAGACAGGCATTTACTCCAATAGGCAATGACATGTTCTTGACCATCAATTTCCTGCGACAGAACAGCACCGACACTCTCATGGCTGGCATCTGTATCAAGTATGAACTGTCTGTCGGGCTGTGGATATGTCAAGATAGGCGATGATGTTAAGGCCCCTTTAAGTCGCTTGAACGCTTTTTCACATTCATCCGTCCACAGGAACTTCTGTTTGGCTTCCGTCAGCTTGTGCAGTGGTCTGGCAATATTTGAGAAACCCTTGACAAACTTCCTGTAGTAAGTGCATAACCCCAGGAAACTTCGTAGTTGGTGTACATTTTCAGGGCGACTCCAGTTCTCGACTGCAGAGATCTTCGCAGGATCAGTTCTCACACCTTCGGCAGAAATGATATGGCCGAGGTAGTTCACTTCACGACGGAACAAGTTACACTTGCCTGGATTCAATTTGAGGTTAGCCATTCTGAGTTTCTCTAGCACCTTTCGGATGTTTCGTAGATGGTCTTCAAAAGTGCGCCCCACAATGATAATATCATCCAAATACACCAGACAGGCTTCATAGGAAAGTCTTTTTAGCACTGTCTCTATCAGGCGTTCGAAGGTGGCAGGTGCATTACATAATCCGAATGGCATAACTTTAAATTGCCACAGTCCTTGTCCCGTGGTGAATGCAGTCTTCTCACGATCATCAGGATGTAATTCTACTTGCCAGTAACCGCTCTTCAGATCCAAAGTCGAGAACCATTTATTGCCAGCAAGTGTGTCTAATGTGTCGTCAATTCTGGGAAGAGGGTAACTGTCTTTCTTCGTGATGTCATTCAAACGACGATAATCCACACAAAATCTTGTTGAACCATCCTTTTTCCGCACCAGTACTATGGGAGAGGCCCAAGGACTCGTTGATTGCTCGATGACATCATTGTGCTGCATTTCACTTAGAAGTTCAGTGACCTCTTCCTGTTTAGCAAAGGGAAGTCTTCTTGGATGTTGTTTGATTGGAGGATGATTTCATGTATCAATTCTGTGCTGGGTGATGTTCGTTCTCCCGACGTCTTCAGGTGTTCGAGAAAAAAGGTCTTTAAATTCTTGGAGTAGCTTCTCCGCAGCACATCTCTGTTCCTTTCCTAACTCTGCATTCTTGAGTAATTCCGTTATTAATTGTTCAGAAGACTTGGATTCAGTTGATTGCGTGGGGCGGTTGATGCATGTTACAGGAGTGCAGGCTGCTAACACCTCATCCTTCTTCACTGTTCGGACCTTATCGCTGATGTTTGCGACTCTCACAGGAATAGTACTCTTTGAGAGATCAACTAGAGATGAAGCTACCAGAACTCCTCTTGGGCTATTGTCTGTATTCGGGTATTCAATCAGTCGATAGCGGAAGTATTGCTTTGTAGGTGGTGTTCCTGAAACTATTGTCTCTGTGTGTGGAGGGATGGAAATTTCAGACTTGGCTGTTATCTGGCAAATTGTCTGAATGTCTTGATTTTCAGTGTTGAACACAGCGATGTCTTCCGAACTCGAATGCAGTTCATTATTCTTGAAGTCCAATTGAAAGTTAAATTTTCTCAGGAAATCAATTCCAATGATTAAAGGATCTCTTATATCAGCCACATATGCCATATGATGGTAACTGGCATTACCAAAAGTGATGGCCAAGTTCATTTTTCCATATATTTTGATTTCGTCTCCGGTCACAGTCTGGAGTTTAACGCAGGGCGGAGTCCAGATGATCTTCTCTTTTAGTTCTTGAGCCAAATCCGTTCTAATGATGGTCACGTTGGCTCCCGTGTCCAGAATCATCCGGCAGGTGGCGTTGTTGACTTGGCCATAGACGTGAAGTCCATTATCGCCGCCACTCATCGATGAAACATGAAATACTGTAAATTGGGGCTCTTTAATTTTAGGCAACCTCCGCCCCGCGAGATGGCCTCCTCTTAGTTTCCCTGCAGTGATGGTGAAGCCGGGTGATTTCCTATAGTTGGTCGTACGGGGCAGTTCCTCTTCACATGACCATCCCCTCCACAGCCCCAGCACTTTATCTTCCGATCCTTTATTTCTATGTTATTTTCCAGGTTGCGCAATCTCTTTAAGATCTCTGCGAAACTTCTCTTCATTTCATTCTCATCAGCAGGCGTATCATTTAATGAGACTGCTCTTATGGTATGGCGGTCTTTACGGGAGGCTTGTTGGGCTGCCTCTATCCTAAGTGCATAGCCTAAAGCTGATTCTACGTCTCTGATGTTGGAGAGTCTCAGCGCTTTTTGAATTTCTGGATCCCGAACAGCATCGATAAAGTACTGAAGAGCTAAGTCGTTTCGAGTGTCAGCTTGGCAGTCTGAGAATGCTAGGTGTGACAATCTCTGAATGTCCGCTGCCAGCTCTTGCAAACTTTCGCCCGTTTTCTGGTAACGGGACTTTAGCTGGAGGCGACTATAGTCCTTAGAACACTTCTCTCCAAACCGTAGCTCCAGTGCTCTAGTCAAGGCCTCGAAGTCGTTCCTTTCTTCTTTAGAAACATTTCTCAGTATCTCGGCTGCATCTCCCCGTAATGCTGCTGCTAAGTGGACCGACTTGGCGGTAGAGTCCCAGCCGTTAGCTTCAGCTACGATGGAAAACTGCGTCTTATATACATGCCAGGAGGAACTGCCGTCGTAGGTAGATAGCTTAATAAATTCGTGATTCTGGCTTCTTCTCTCTTTCTTTTCAGTTTCCTGGGGCTTGGATTCTAACTTTTCTTCGAGATTCCGAATCTTGCTCTGCAGTTCATTCCCTATTACCTCTCCGCTCCACTCTTCTCTCATTTTTCTCTCAAGATCTTCCTCCATTCTCTTCAGTTTACCTTCTATCTCTGAAAACCTTCCTTTCAGTTCCTGATCAAAATTTTCTTTAACTTTCTCCTCGAAACTCCGTTCTATTTTCGTAACACTCTCTTCAAAATTCCTTTCTACTTTCATAACATTTTCTTCTATCTTCATAGCTTTCTCTTCAAAACTCTCTTCAATTTTCAAAACTTTCTCTTCAAAATTTTCTTCTATCTTTATAACTTTCTCTTCTATTCCATCCATTCTATTTTCCATCACCGTTAATTTACCCTCGATTGATTCTTTCACCGTTGAAAGCTCTCTCTTCATCTCATCTTGATTAGATTTAATTTCTTCCTGAACTTCACCCAAACGGCTTTTCATATGCTTCATTTCTTCAGTCAAACCGTCTTTCAATTCTCTTTGCGATGTTTCCATTTTCTCTTGTGCTACTTTCATTTCTTCAGTCAAACCGTCTTTCAACTCTCTTTGCGATGTTTCCATTTTCTCTTGTGCTACCTTCATTTCTTTCATCTCTTGACTCAGGCTAACTTTCATCTCATTCATCTGGGTAGCTAAGCTTTCTAGAAGTTTTTTCATCTCTTGCTCCATAGCTCTCGTTATCACCATTCACAGACAAATTCCGCTTCTGACACCAGAAATGTAGCGTACTTGGGGGTTCGTGAGTTGTCTGAGAATGAAAGGCCAAACGTACAAAAATTCAGTAATTTATTCACAGAAAGTTCCAGAAAAATACAGGTCTATAAACCAAGTTTCAGCTTCAATTCAAACAGTAAACACAGCTTAAACAACAGCTGTCAATAGCAAATCCACAGTACAAACTGTATACCAATAACACTTGAAGCAAGTCTCTCTCAAAGAGGCTTAAGAGCAATGCAAGCACTAGCGAAGCTGACTGAGATCTGAACTGAACTGACTGCCCTTGGCGAGGAAGCGCTCCTTATATGCTGTTCCATGGAGCCCAGATTTTTCGAGAAAACTCTAGAAAGTGGTCAACCAATCAACTTACAGCTTCCATATTTGGTATATCCCATATAAGGATTTTCTCGCCAAGGTCGCCAAAAAAATCGCCAAGGTGGGAAAAAGTCGCCAAATTTGGCGCCAAATCCATTACGTGCATTACTGGGGCTTTTTAATGCGTTTTTAAGGGAAAATAAGGCTATTTCAACGCTAAAACGACTAGAAATGCACAAAATTAGCACTTTATCAACTTACTAAGCCTCTTTGAAAGAATTTATACAAAAATAAACACAATTCTTTACAATTTCGTAACAATATATATATATATACAGATAGATAGATAGATAAACGAAGTGATTGCAATAGGTCGATTTCTAAAGATATCAACCTAAAAAAAAAAAAAAAAAAAAAAATAATAATAATAATTTGTATATGGGGAAAAATGTCTGAAAAAATTAACGTCATAATCCGAGTTTGTAATGATCGATAGGTGGCGCTTTCTTAACTGCAGTTGTTAGTAAATATAATGTCCACGTGTATTTATTTATTGTTCTTTCTTGCAGTTGTATCATTGTTTCAGCGTGAAAGCTAACAGTAGTATGATAATTTCACCTTAGCCCACCAGAGGGCGAGCATTTCATTACAATCGCGGATAGCTTTAAAATTATTAAATATACTTGGATATGATATTAAACATAATAAATATACATTTCTCATTTTAAATACTTTATTTCTATTTATTTAGAATTTTAATTAATGTAGTACAGTGAGTAATTTATGTAGATCTATCATCCTAATGATATTGAGCGAAGATTTTTGATGCCGAAAAATTTTTTGGCATCAACCATTAGAGAGTATAAAACTCGAAAATATAATAGAATGTTAATGAATTTTAAAAATGATGAAATATAGCGCGGCTTTTAAGTGTTCTAATAAATATATGAAAAGAAATGGGATAAGTTTTCATAAATAAGTCATATTCAAGTAATTTATGAAAAATATAATTTTTATAATCAGTTGCTTTGTTTTATTATTATTAAATAATTACTGTCTTCATATTTAATAGAATTTTTTTTTATTTTTTATTTTAATATATTTTTAAAATATTTTATATTAGTAAGTAATATGGAATTCTCAAAATTAAATGTAGTTAGCAGCCGCAGAAGTTTTAATATATAATTAGTATGCTTTGGCCACCACAAGACTTTCATCTATATATAATGCTATGCAAATTTAAGCAAAACAAATAATTTATTAAATTATAATTTATTAAAATTATTCTTCGTGATGAATGTAGACAATTTTTATCTCAAAGAAGTATAATAATAAATGCCGAAAGAAAGAAAGTCAGTTTTGTGCAGACATGAGTATACTGGAGTACAGAAAAAAAAAAAAAAAAAAAAAAAAAAAAAGGAAAGGAAAACAGAAAGAAAAATGGGTATCTGCAGTTTTTTATTCTCTTTTAGTACATAAATGTTATTTACTAAATTACCCGTGTGTATTCCTGTGTATATTCACTCGGGGAAAGACATCCATAAGAGAGTAAAATGGCCGTCATTTCCCGTGTAAAAAGGAATCACTCCCCCCCCCCTCCCCCGAACGATCAATCTATGTCTTATTACTATACCTATGATAAATGTATATTTAGTTTATTTAAAATTGGCCGCGTTTCTCTAATCAACATAATGGAACTCTAATATATAATTGTCATTTACATTTCATTAACGGCTGTATATTATGGTAATGCCATGGTTTTAATTTGGTAAAAATAGTCGCCAATGGAAGTAACCAACAAAGCGGGCAAAGCTTGCTAGTTTTTTAATAAAATTATAATGTCAAAATTTTGTATAAATATTTTATATAGATAGATTTCAACTGAATAAATGCCGCTAAATCTTCCTGTGGTGACAATTTTAAGTTTGGTATCATTCCATAAATCCAACATAGCTTAAGAATATTTTGTGATGATTTACAATAAAACTAGAAGGGAGCGTTTATATTTATTTGCTAATGCTAATGCTAATAAAATGTTTATAAACTTTAATTTTATTTTTTTCTCATAAAAAGAAACATACTTATTTACGTGTGAATAAAAAACAAGTCCTTCCGGCTTATTCGGAAGGGTAGGTTGATTTCTTTTTCCTTATCAAGTAGCCGTCATTTTGTTTCAAAATGGCGGCTACAAATTATTAATGCACTTGGTAGAAATATTGATGTAAGCTATGCACATATGGAATTTTAAGCAAATCGGTTCATAAATACCGCTGTTTATGTGAATTTAAAATTTTCAAGTGGCTGGCGCTTGGAAACAAAATGGTGAGTTAAATTGACAAATATATGAAATGTATTTGTGAGATAAGTCTACTGTACACATATAGTTCGAATTAATTCAAAATCTCAAAAGTCATCGTGTTGAAAAATTAAGTGGCTGGCACTTCGATCAAAATGGCAGAGAAAGTTCCTCATCTAAAATATCGTTTCAAATTTGAAAATATTTTTTTTTGTAGAAATTCTTTCAATTATTAAGTTGATACAATGTTAGTTTTCTGCATTTCTAGCTTGTTTTAGCATTAAAATAGCCTAATTTTTCCTTAAAAAGGCATTAAAAAGATCCAGCAACGCAGGTAATGGATTTGGCGCCAAATTTGGCGACTTTTCCCTATGGCGACTTTTTTGGAGACTTTTGGCGAGAAAATACTTATTCTCGATATACCAAAGATGGACGCAATAATGTGATTGGTTCACGAGTTACGTGAATTTTCTAGATTTTTGTTGTTTGAATGATAAATCCATTTTTCAACTTTGATTTGAATTGATTAATTATTTCTAAAGTTACCGTGATAACAAATTTTCCAGTGGCCGCCAGTTGGAAACAATACAGTGGAACAAGTTGCCCAGCAAACATATCCAAGATATTTGAAGCATAGGTTCAGTCCAACTGTGGTTTAAATCAGTGCCGTGTTTCAAAAGTTAATTTTATGGCAAATTTTCAAGTGGCAGTCTAAGTGGTTGCAACTTGGAAACAAAATGGCAAAACAACTTGCCCAGCGAAATCATCCAGTATACTTCTTTAAGTTCCTTGTCCAGTTCTAGTTCAAATTAAATCAGTATTTCAAAAATTATCGTCATAAGAATTTTTCAGGTGGCGCCACTTGGAAAAAAAACTGAGTGAGATGCCCAGCGAACTTATCTGAGATATTTGAAGGATAAATCCACTACCCAAATTTGATGCGAATTCATTCTGTATTACTAAAGTTACTATATTGACAAATTTTCAAGTGGCAGCCACTTGGACATAAAATTGAGGATCAAGTCACCAAGTGAACTTATCCTAGGTATTTGAACCATAAGTTCACTCTCCAACTTTTATTTGAATCAGTTTAGTATTTTAAAAGTTATCGTGATGGCATATTTTCAAGTGGCAGTGTGATTTCTAAGTGGCTGGAATTTAGAAACAAGATGTCGGGACAAGTTGTCCAGTGAATACATTCAAGATAATTATATGATAATATCACTGTCCAAATTTGGTTCGATTTGGAGTATTATTTCAGAAGTTATCGTGATTTTAAATTTTCAAGTGGGAATCTGATTTCTAGTGGTCCCGCGTAACTTAAGATATCTGCCACTTTATTAAAAATGGCTGATATAGTTTACTAATAAACTTCATTGAGATCCTTATGTGGTCTGTATTTACATCAAATTTCAAACAAATTACAATTTTACAATTTGAATTTGAAATTTTCAAGTGGTCTCCACTTGAAAACAAAATGGAGGAGCAACTTGGTTAACAAACTCATCTAAGATATTTATAAGATAAGTTAAGACACTGTTCAAATTTGGTTCCATTTGGAGTATTATTTCGGAAGTTATAGTGATTTTAAATTTTCAAGTGGTAGCCTGATTTCAAGTGGACCCGCTTAACTTAAAATATCTGCCACTTTATTAAAAATGGCGCATAAACTTCATTAATAAACTTCATTGAGACCCTTTTGTGGCCTGTTTTTACAACAAAATTCAAGCAAATCTTGCTTTAAATATGCTTTTTACAATGTCGGTTTGAAATTTTCAAGTGGCTGCCACTTGAAAACAAAAAGTCGGAGCAACTTGGTTAACGAACTCATCCAAGATATTTATAAGATCAGTTAGTTCACTGTCCAAATTTGGTTCCATTTCGAGTATTATTTCGGGAGTTATCGTGATGACAAAATTTTCATTATATATATAGTATATATATATATATATATATATACAGATAGATAGATAGATAAACGAAGTGATTGCAATAGGTCGATTTCTAAAGATATCAACCTAAAAAAAAAAAATAAATAATAATAATAATAATTTGTATATGGGGAAAAATGTCTGAAAAAATTAACGTCATAATCCGAGTTTGTAATGATCGATAGGTGGCGCTTTCTTAACTGCAGTTGTTAGTAAATATAATGTCCACGTGTATTTATTTATTGTTCTTTCTTGCAGTTGTATCATTGTTTCAGCGTGAAAGCTAACAGTAGTATGATAATTTCACCTTAGCCCACCAGAGGTCGAGCATTTCATTACAATCGCGGATAGCTTTAAAATTATTAAATATACTTGGATATGATATTAAACATAATAAATATACATTTCTCATTTTAAATACTTTATTTCTATTTATTTAGAATTTTAATTTAATGTAGTACAGTGAGTAATTTATGTAGATCTATCATCCTAATGATATTGAGCGAAGATTTTTGATGCCGAAAAATTTTTTGGCATCAACCATTAGAGAGTATAAAACTCGAAAATATAATAGAATGTTAATGAATTTTAAAAATGATGAAATATAGCGCGGCTTTTAAGTGTTCTAATAAATATATGAAAAGAAATGGGATAAGTTTTCATAAATAAGTCATATTCAAGTAATTTATGAAAAATATAATTTTTATAATCAGTTGCTTTGTTTTATTATTATTAAATAATTACTATCTTCATATTTAATAGAATTTTTTTTTATTTTTTATTTTAATATATTTTTAAAATATTTTATATTAGTAAGTAATATGGAATTCTCAAAATTAAATGTAGTTAGCAGCCGCAGAAGTTTTAATATATAATTAGTATGCTTTGGCCACCACAAGACTTTCATCTATATATAATGCTATGCAAATTTAAGCAAAACAAATAATTTATTAAATTATAATTTATTAAAATTATTCTTCGTGATGAATGTAGACAATTTTTATCTCAAAAAAGTATAATAATAAATGCCGAAAGAAAGAAAGTCAGTTTTGTGCAGACATGAGTATACTGGAGTACAGAAAAAAAAAAAGGAAAGGAAAACAGAAAGAAAAATGGGTATCTGCAGTTTTTTATTCTCTTTTAGTACATAAATGTTATTTACTAAATTACCCGTGTGTATTCCTGTGTATATTCACTCGGGGAAAGACATCCATAAGAGAGTAAAATGGCCGTCATTTCCCGTGTAAAAAGGAATCACTCCCCCCCCCCCTCCCCCGAACGATCAATCTATGTCTTATTACTATACCTATGATAAATGTATATTTAGTTTATTTAAAATTGGCCGCGTTTCTCTAATCAACATAATGGAACTCTAATATATAATTGTCATTTACATTTCATTAACGGCTGTATATTATGGTAATGCCATGGTTTTAATTTGGTAAAAATAGTCGCCAATGGAAGTAACCAACAAAGCGGGCAAAGCTTGCTAGTTTTTTAATAAAATTATAATGTCAAAATTTTGTATAAATATTTTATATAGATAGATTTAAACTGAATAAATGCCGCTAAATCTTCCTGTGGTGACAATTTTAAGTTTGGTATCATTCCATAAATCCAACATAGCTTAAGAATATTTTGTGATGATTTACAATAAAACTAGAAGGGAGCGTTTTATTTAATTTTGTATCTAGACAAATAAATACATAATGTCCGCACGGAAAAGAAAATCTGATGATTTAGCAGAAAATTTCTTACTCGGCAATTTAGTAACAGAATTTATTGTCTCAAAAATTACCTTTAACCAGTCATATTCTACATTTTTTTCTATATAAAAAAGAGAATATTGTAAAAAAGAAAACAAACCTTAATTTTACAGTAAAAAAAAAAAAAAAAAAAAAAAAAAAAACAAGATTTTTTAATATTAGCGATATTTTTTCCCTATAGTATGAAAAATAGTTTTACGTTATTTTTAAGAAAACAGCTAACATTCAAAACAAATTTTTTCAGTTTTTGAGCTATTGCTAGAAGTTTTTATAGCAATGTCAACAATTAATATTCAAAACATAATTTTTCAATTATGGAGCTGTTGCTGTGAAATTTTCATAGAAATGTGAACAAATGACATTCAAAAAATTTTTTTCAATTATTGTGCTATTGCTTTGAAATTTTCATTGAAATGTTTTATATAAAATAAATAAAATAATAAATACGAAAAAGTTAGCAAATTTCAATGGTAACTAAATAATAATAATAATAATAATAAAATGTATTTAAATATTGTAAACCTTCAAATTGTTCCATGACTATTGAAATATGACAAAAATTTAATTTTTCAGGTTTTCACTTTCTTCTATATTCTATAGAAGAAAGTATTAGATTCGTAAAAATTTTCGACCTCGTGGTTTTGATGGATTTGCCCGTTTTGAGAGCTGTAGAACACTTGACCATTTTTAGAAAATGTCTGTCTCTGTGTGTGTGACAAAATTTTGTGGCAACTGTATCTCAGGAACTACTGCGCAGAATTTCATACAATTTGGTATGTAGTTACACCTTTTCATAAATTAGTGTCTATAAACTTTTGGTAAAAATTGTCTAACAGATAGCGTTGCCATCCCGCTTTTTCTAAATTTTTAACGTGGTGGTATAGGACAAAATTTTGTATAAATGTGCATAAAGAGAATTATTTTCTAATAATCATTATGAAATTTGCCAGAATTATTTATAATAGAGATAGTCAACTGTGAAAAAGAATTGTATATGTAGGAGCATCGTCTCACCCCGTAGGGGCGGGGGGGGGGAGTTCCCCTTCGAGGGGAATAAATTTTCATGATGGGTATCTTTCAAAAGAGTTCGCCAGTACCTTTAAAATGAATGGTTGAACCATCGATCTGCGATAATTTAAATAAAGTTATCGATTTTTTTTAATGTATTATCGAGAATAAAATAGCTTTTTTTTTTTTTTTTTTTTTTTGGATATTTAGTGTTATACTACTTCTCTAATATGGAAATCGTACTGCATTATCATGGAAGATAATTTTATTAAATAATGATTTTAATAAATGATTTTTACTGAGTGAATTTGCATAGGATAATATAGAAGAAAGTCATGTGGTGGCCACAACATTCTAGTTTCAAATAGCTATTTTAGTTCTATACAATATTTTGCATGTTTTATTTAATTTCTAACACAATTATTTGATATGAAAACAAAGTACGTCATACTTTAACATTGAACAATTTTTAAATTTTAAAAATATTTTATTTCATCTTATTATTATATTCCTGCAAAAATCAAAATTTTACCTTTTTTTTTTTTTTTTTTTTTTTTTTTTTAAACAATGTAAAATTTTGTTTTGAACGTCTATTGAATAGAGATGGGCGTTATTTCACGTAACATAATAAGTAATATTATTATTGCATTGTAGCCTATTAGCACTGTAATATATTACAAAAAATATCCTATTAAAAAAATAATATTTTCAACTTTATCTCTGCACGCGAAGTAGACAAGAAATTTCTGGCAATAAAACTGTTATAATACACCATTATACAAATAAAAAGCTTGAATTATTTCTTTTATATAATTACTTTTTTATTTTATTTTATTTTATTTACAAAATACAAAAACAATATTATGAACACCGGCTACTAATGAAAATTCAAATCATACGAAAACTGATAGTCCAAATCGCGTCATACGGTAGGAAAAAATACCGAGTAATGAATAAAACACCCATCTTTTCGCATCTAACTATACCCGCACCCCTTATGTTAGATACAGCATCATACATAAACAGACAACGAAGTAACGAGTAAAAGATTCGCATCAGACTTTCCGCGCAGATTTTCGAATCGATTCGTTACTTCACGTCTGAAAAAATAGATCTGAAATCTCAGTAAGGAATACATACGATTTCATGCAACTCTGTTACTCAGTGATATTCTCAATCAGTAATTTCTTTCCATTTCCATGTTCATAAAATTATCGTAAAAAAAAATAATACAGCTGCAGCTGTATTATTTTTTTTAACGATAATTTTGTAATGATAATATTTTCTAGAATGTATTACGGAATATTCCTTGTGAAATATATTAATCAAAATAATTTTAATAAGCAAGATAATTTTAACGTTTAGGACAAATAACATCGTGCTGATATTAATTTAGAAATGATTTTATTTGGTGTTGTTTATTTTTCATGGGATAATATAATCGTTTGAATAAAATACTTTGATACCACGGTTTAACGAAATAGTGTTAATTTATGCAGCTAGCATGAGATAGGTAAGGGGTGATTATTAGATGTTGATTACTATTTCGTCATGAAGGTGAGGAATGGGATTACACTTGCTAGGTTTGGATTCGCTTGCGTATTGGAAACATATGTTTCGGGAGTTTGATAATTGAAAAGAAGAAGTGTTTGTTTATATTTTAATTGCTTATAGCAGATGGAATTTAAAATGCGTAATGGCATACAGCATTTATTGTGGTTTTATTAAGAATATTGTTTAAGTTTAATTAAGAATAATTTGAGAAGAAAATTGAATATTTGTTTATTTATTTATTTTTACTGTTTAGATTTTTTTTCACTTTTTTTTTTTTTTTTTTTTTTAAATCTGATTTTTTCTTGAGACTATATTTTTAGATTTAAAATGAGTACAGGTGTTAAGAATAGTTAATTATGCTCTTATGTTAAAATTAAGTGTCTGAGAAAATACATCATTTTATGCAATTTTTGTAAGCAAAATCTATATGTTTAAACATGTGTTTCTAATTTTAGAAAACATAATCAAAGTGACTGTTTGCTAAGTATGAGTGAAAAACACTAATTTTCTTGTCAATCTGGAAAGTTCAAGTTCTTCGGAAAATCGAAAGAAACAGTCACACGGTAGTTTAAAATTTGGGATCCTTAAAGATGTTTCTTAAAAATTTGCTATTATTATTTAATTGTTTCTTAATAATATGAGATTTTTTTTTTGTTTCAGAAAACGGCTCTCGTGTACGTGTTTCTTGATATTATTTGAAATATTCTATTTTCGTGTTTAAAAGAATTGGTTTAATGAACCTTAAGCTTACTCCATTGGGATAAAAGTTTGTGTAAAATTTTGACTCTATCACTATTTCATATCAGCGTTTTTTTTTTTTTTTTTTTTTTTAATTTACTGAAGAAATTCTAGTGTTAAATAAATGAATATATGAATATATGAAGTGAAGTATTCGAAAGCATTGGGACTTAAAAACATGAACCTCATTCACTATGTAGGACACATGTATTTATTGTATATCATCCAGAAAGGATTAGAAAGACATTAGCCATATGTACACTAAAAAGTAATAGGTTATAAAAATAATATGTTGCAAAAACCTATTACCAAAGGAAGTATGGAACGAAGTAAACTATTACTGAAAAGTAACTATTTATCCCATCTCTACTATTGAACCCTTATAGTAAGAATTGTCACTCTATAAATTGTAGTTGTAACTCATTAAAATTATTTAAAACTTCTGAAACATTTTCCTTTTCTTGTTTTAACTCCACAGAAGTCTTCTAAAGCCACTGAACATGAAAACTCTGTGCTGCATCACCATCCTGTCGCTCTGCTTGGCTGTGTGTTGGGCCAAGTCTGAATGTGAAGAACACAGAGAACGAGAACTCAAGTCTAACACTAAAGTAAAGCTGGTTCCCAAGTGCAACGAGAATGGCGAATACGAAGCTCTGCAATGTTTCGAGGGATCCCCTTTCTGCATGTGCTGGAGAACAGATGGAACCCACATCACTGAGCCTTCATTGAACTTAAAGACTTGTTCTTGCATAGCTCACAGAGACAGAGTATCTCAAAGGAGTAAGTAGTTTATATATACTAAAATACTCTTTCGTTTATAATTTCACTCCGATTTTTCATAATAAATTTGAACATGAGATAATATTGCAAGATACTACAACTCATGTATTACAATTCTTGTCTACTTCAGCTAATATTTTATTTATTCAGAGGATTAGTGATTTTAAAGGTGATAGCCTGAAAAATAAAGCATTGCAATTGCAATACATACTAAATTCATTTCTCTTTTAATGAACATTTCTTTAAGTGCACTACTATAGGTTTTTTTCTTTAATATGGATTCATTTGATCAGTTCTAAATTAACATTATGTTTAGCGTCACGTTTATTTATACGACAAAATGACATTTTATTTGTGTGTGTGTTCATCTATATGTACATAATCAATAATTTTTCAATGTTTTAAAAGAAATATTACATTAAGAAAATTTTGGACTAAAATTGAAACTATTTGCACATTAGGAAGAGCAATGCATAATGTGAACAATGGCGTATACATATAATATAGTGTTATATAATAGTTTATAATAAAAATGTATACTTATTATAGTTATATAATAAACTGTAACTAATGTAATTCAAGTAATATATATGTTTTCGTATTAGTTATTATTATACCGCACTGGTTATAATTTCTTAACTGCCCCTTGTAATGGAATACAGAAATGGGTTTGCTGAAGGTCGGCTGGGTGAAAACAAGTCTATAGAATACAGTCGAACTTCATTAACTCAAACACGCTTACCGTGAATTACTTTTCAACGTGAACTGTTTCCACAATCCCCTTCAAAATGAAGATTAGTTTGTGAGATTCAGGCAGCATGAACTACTGATAACATGAAGAAATTTTTTATTCCCCTTGAGTTTCACGTAAACGAGGTTCTACTGTATTGGCAGAAAGTTTCTAAAGATATTTTACATGAATTTAGTTTTCATCTAAGATATTTAACCGTTGTTGTACCCGCCCTATCAACGATCGAGAGGTGGGATTCTCAAAAGTAGGTAAATACAGGTGTAGGTTTCGAACACAGGTCCAGCTTGTCATCCGAGCTGTTTGGAATTTTCCCCGGTTTTTTCCGAAATTCTCGTGAATACTGGCTAGTACACCTTAAGAAGTCTCATAGTTACTTTTGGAGTTAATTCATCAAAATTTGATCGATCGCTAAGGATTGGTATAAAACGTGAGTGCCACTTGGAAAAAATAATGTTTAAAATGTCATTTTAAACATTAAAAATTAGTCATTTTAAAAATGAATGTAGATATTACAAGAGAAAAAATCTGGAGTGACTCCACTCGACTTTCCGAACATTGAGTAATTAACAGTTTTGTAGGTAAAGTAAAGAAAGGGGAGTTGTTAAACAAACAAAAGACAGAAAAACATAATAGAGTGTTTGAGTTTTTTTCTCCGTATATTACACGATGTTTTATTGAACGCTACTGAACTTTGAGCCCATAGATCATAATGATAAAGAATTTTTCGTTGTGTCCCTGTAAAAACCTATAAATGCTAGATTCACTAAAATGCTTATAGTTAGTGCAACAGTGATTTATAATATTCATGTAAATTTTCAGCTCAATCGAATAAGGCGTTTAGATGCTATCGCACTTTTAAAAATTGTGTCCTATAGGGCATAATGATAAAGAATTTTTCTTTGCGTTCCTGTAAAAAAACTGTAAGTGCTAGATTCTCCAAAATCTATACAGTTGGTGCATCTGTGACTTATAACATGTGTAAAAATGTTTTTCTCAGATTAATAAGGCGTTTAGACGCTATGACACTTTTAAAAATTTGGCCCCATAGGCCATAATGATAAAAAAATTTTCTTTGTGTCCCTGTAAAAAAACTATATATGCTAGATTCTCCAAAATCTATACAGATTGAGTATCTGTGACCTATAATATGTGTATAATTTTTTTTCTCAATTGAATAAGGCGTTTAGATGCTATTGCACTTTTAAGATTTTGGTCCCATAGGCCATAATGATAAAGGATTTTTCTTTGTGTCCCTGTAAAAAAAACTATAAGTGCTAGATTCACCAAAATCTATAGGGTTCGTACTATGGTGACTTACAATATACGTACCAACTTTCAGCTTATTCGAACAAAGCGTTTAGACGCTAGCGTGTTCACTCACAGACATACACACATACATACACACATACACACACACACACACACACACACACACACACACATACACACATACATACACACACACATACATACATCATTGCAAAAATAGTGAAAACGGACTCATTGGACCTCGAAACGTATAGAAACATCAAACTCTCAAATTCGGATTTTTGACATGATTACAATACTTTCCTCACTATAGTGTTCGGAAAGTAAAAATTGTGAGAATCACTATTGAATAAATTATCCTATTTATTCTGTAATACAATTACGAAATTATATTGAGTTTTGCCAAAATCTATATCCGATACTACGCACCAAATTCAAAAACTAAATATTCTGTTAATTTTCTGAAACTGATATTTATTAGTTATTATAAAAAAAAAAAAAATTAAAGGTATAAAATGTCTTTCTGATATATGCTTCAAAATTTAATACATGCACGCAAAATGAAAAGAAAAAAAATCTGAAAAGCTCTGATAGGTTTGCAATAATAAGAATAATAAGATAATTCTTTTAATATTTAAGATTGATAAAGTTAAAAAGAAATCAATATCAATAACTTTTTTCAAAACTCAATTTTAATGCTAAAAATGTAAGATAAATATAAACAAAATAAGATTTTATATTATAAGTGCATAACAAATATTATAAGTGCAGAACAAAGAAGCTCTAGCAGGCGTCGATCCAGATTTGTGTTTTGTTGACATATGTCGATTTTAAGCTTTTCAGAATCTGTGCCCTGATAACGTATGATGGGTAACACTTATACCACCGCGTGTTTTTACCTTTTTGACTGTAAATTCTGCGTTTGGTCGTTATTATTCCCAGTTACATTATTTTAGAACAAGGTTTCTATATTCATATTTATATTACAAGTGGATTACATTATTATTATATTCTTTCTAACGAAAGTATTTCTGTCAGAATTAGTTGAACAAATTTTAATCCCGGGTATATTTTTAAGAAATAAAATAACATACAAACTGTAAAAGAAATACCTATCAGCGGAGCTACAAATTTCCAAATGACGCTAAATGAGGTTAGCGGTCACGAAAGTGTTACATGCCTGTTCCCTTCACCACCGTGTGTAAACCTCCATCAATTTGTCTATTTAAATTGTTTTTTCGGTGCAAGTTTATCTATTGCGGAAATCCTAAACTATTCCCCCTCTCCTTCAAAATCTTCCTTAGGTAGACTTGCACATTTTTCAAAATTCATTCTGGTGCGTTCTCTGTTCATTCCAGTCTCTAACTATCTTGGAGATGCGGGTGTGTCAATCGATCATAGGATATTAAGAACAAAGAAGCTCTTTTCAGGCGTCGATCCAGATTTTTTTTGGGGGGGGGTCTCCCTTTTTTTTTTTTTTTTTTGTGAAAAAATATCAAGTTAATAGAGCTTCATTAAACCAATTAATTAAAAGTACATGGTAAAAATTCTGAAAATATGAAAACATTTTATAAAAAAGATAATTTTTTATAAAACAAATCTTGTGAAGGTGTTCATTTTGTGCATATATATGATCATTTTATAAATTTTATACCTTTTTATGATGTGGAACTTTGTTACGGGCCCCATTTTATGATGTGGAATTTCATGAAGAGGCAGCAAAACGGACTCAATTTTTGCCTGGAGCAACTCCTATCTAGTTAAACAGCAGGGCATTTTCCTTAGAAACTTAAACGAAATCACCACGACACAGCATATTTTATTTGGACACTTAGAGGATTTATAAAAAAAATGCACAACAGAACTAGAATTTAAAAGTAATAAGTACAAAACTTTGAATAAACACCATAAAATTCAAGAATACGCAACAATTATTTCGAGTCGTCAGTCGAACAAAATAGGCACGAGTGCAGAAAACAAAGTGGCAATTGCCACTTAGTACTAGTGTAGCCTACTTTGTTCGCCTGACGAAGGGCCGCATCTGCTTTCGAACCAAAATAATTGCTGCGATTTCTTGCATATTATGGCGTTTATTCAAAGTTTTGTACTTATTACTTAGATGATTTGTCAAGTAGTGAGTCACTAGTCTGTGATTTGACGATTAGCATAGGTCGGTAAAAAACCCGTTGGCTTGGGTTTAGCCAGGTAGGTAGGGCAGGAGCCGTCCAGAGATTTCCAAGTTCCAAATGTTATGCGCTTTGTTCGGAGAACGTAAGAGATTACTTCAAATTTAGGTTTAAATTCGGAAGACAAATATTTTTTCTTTTTTGTTGCCGGATATTTTTCTGATTTACTCTTGAATCTGGATTTATTGATAAATTTGGAAGACGAATATATTTGCTGATTTCTTGCCGGATGTTTTTCTGATTTGCTTTTGAATCCGGATTCATTCCTGATTTTTTTTTAAATATATTTAACTGAGCTCTGAATGTTTATGCTTTCCGAAAATCTGATTAGATCTCCTTTTACATAATGAACTCGCCTATTTCCGTTCCTAAACCGAATGTTTATCCTTTCACATAATAGTTGTATCTAACGTGGTAGATCTGTACATACATACACAATTACACAGAATGTCAAAATAGCAAAAAGAAATTGACAAACCCCTAAACGTATGAATACGTCAAATTCTCATAGATGGATAGTTTCTTGATTACAATATTTTATTTCTATAGTTTACGTTCTGAAAGTAGAAAAAGGACTGATATATATTGTTTCTTTAATATTGTTTCATACCAGATTGTTTAAATATTTTTTTCCTCTTAGGACTCGTCGGCAATTACCACCCTCAATGTGAAAAAGATGGAACCTATAGCCGAACCCAGTGCCATGGTGGTATGGGATTCTGCTGGTGTGTAGATGAGCACGGCAACAAAGTTAACAAGAGCTTGAATGATTGTTAAACATTTTAACGGTTAAATAAAATTCTATTGTTGTTGTTTGTATGGAGTTTCTCTTGGTTCACAGAGACACTAGAGTCAATTACAATACAATGCAAACAAAACCAGGGTATATAAGTTACTTATAAAATTATGAATGAATTCATAATGTAATTATTCATAGACAGTGTGAAATTTTTAGGATAATTGTAAATTGTGATTTGTGATTTTTTTAAGGATATTTTTAATGCGCAAATTTAAAAAGATTAATTTTTTTTTATCCACACGTTTTATCTTTTTTCTTTAAAAATAGTTTGAAGAATATTTTTAACGTTTTCTATGAAAGTCTGAAAGTGTTTACAATTTCAGTATGTCAGTCCGTCTGAACGCGTTTTTATATCCATAAATATTTCTATAAGAAAAAAAAAAAAAAAAAAAAAAAAAAAAGGTTTCCGCTTTGTTTGTCGCTCTGGTGCCTACTTTGTTCGTCTGACGAAGGATCGTATATTATTTCTAGTTGCGAGTTTTTCGCATTTTATGCTGTTTATTCAAGGTTTTTAACGCATTACTTTTCAACGCTAGTTCTCGAGAACATTTTTATTATTGATCTATTATGCTCTTCACGTTTTTCAGATTTGCTCTTAAATTCTTCCTAGTAAAAGTGGTATGTGTAACATAACTAGTTTATATGCAAGATTCACAAAATAATTGATACACATTACGGTATAAGAGAGATAGTTCAGATAAGCCAGTTTCACAAACCTTATATTGAAGAATCAACATACATTTTTCGGATGTACTAAGAATGGTTTCCTATACAAAATGGTGTCATTAAAATTAACGATTCATTTACACACAGGGCCAAACAAAAATATTTGGATTATTTATGAGAAATTGCTGGAAGTGTATTATTAGCTGTGATATGTGATTTCTACCCTTTCCGATGATGTCAAAAAATGTTTATGACTTAACATTTATAATGTGACGGGTAAGTACAATTATAAAGCATTTTACGCAATTCTAAAAATATTTATAAAACAGATAGACAGAAAAACCAATGTCATAAACACTTCTAAATTTTGTTAGAAAGAGTTAAAAGTATCTTCTAACAATTGATAAACATTGAAACATAAACCAACAAATGAATTTATTTTTAGTGAATTGTTGCAAAAAAAAAAAAAAAATATATATATATATATATAAAGTTAAAAATTTCATAATTATTTCAATTATTTTTAAACGTCTGCATTTTATTCTCATTAACATTCAAGGAGTTAAAAAAAATATCCTTTGAAAAAAAAAAAAAAAAAGAAAGAAATAAGCATTGAAATTTAGAATATAATCTAGTACTCTGTTTATTATTTGGGTATGAGAAAGTATTTTCCTTCCTAAGCAGTTATCCTGGACTTGGTACCATCAAATACATTCAATAGAAAATACTCTTTTGAGAGCCCGCTTCACTTACCGCCGCCGGAAGCCGAAGCTAATGTTATTCTATGGGAAATTTTTCTTTACAAATAACTTTTTAACTAATACATATTTTTAAATTCTGTTTTCACATTCTGAAAATTCCCAGCTGTTAAATTTACGGACCTTTTTTAAAAAATTATTTTTTAATTGTTTTATATTTTATTTTGAAGCTGCAAAATACGAATTTTCAATATGTGAAATTTTTTCATTTTGCAATTTCAAAATAAAATATTAAAATTAAAAAAAAATACATTTTTAAAAAAGGTCCGTCAATTTAACAGTTGGGAATTTTCTGAATGTGAAAACAGAATTTAAAAATATGTATTAGTTAATAAGTTATTTGTAAAGAAAATTTCCCCATAGAATAACACTGCCTCGGGCTTCCGGCGACGGAAAGTGAAGAGGGCCGTTAATATGGGTAGCCTTGTATATTTAATAAAAAAAACACCACATAACTAGCGTTTTAAAGTATTAGGAACAAAACTTTGAATAAACACCATAAAATATAATAATCTCGCAATTTTAACCACTGTTTCGGGTCGAAAAAGCACACGACCCTTCGTCAGGCGAACAAAGTAAGCACGAGTGCTGCAGTCAAATGGTAATGCACAAAACCGTTTCAAATGAAAAGCAAAAATATATAAAGTCGAATGCAAATATAAATATCGGTTTCAACAGAATTATGAAATAAAATAAGAAAATAATTAAATTAATTAAATTAAAAATCTAATAAAAATCTAAAATATTTCAAAATTCAAAGAAAATCCAAATTATGTGAGTAATTTCCAAACATCAGAGAAGAACAGAGTGGAAGAAATATCATTAACAAGATTTTTCGAATTTTTAAATATTAAAAAGCTTCATGAATATCCAGATGTGAAAAAGAGAGAGGAAATGAAATAATGTTAGTTTATTACATTTTATGGTGTTTATCCAAAGCCTTGTATATTGCCTATAAATTATGTACACACCACATAGTGTACTGAAATTTAGCACATAATTCAACATGAAATTCATTTCCTGCAATTTCGAAGTGTATTCGTAATATATCCGAGTTCTTTTGTGTAGCCAAGTAAGAGAATGGTTAGGATTATTTTCATATTATGTCCTATACTAAACATGCTTTTATGAATATAAAAAATACGTGTTCATTTCATTTTGTTTAGTGCAGTTTAGAGGCTTAGCTATACCTACCAGAAATTTTGCCCATAGACGTAATATACTTAAATTCTCTTGTATGCCTCTGTACGCGAACCATTTGTCCACTTCCTATAATTTTTTTTAAAAAGCCTCTCTATGTGATACGGATTTAGAATATCGAATTTGGAATTACCAGTATTATTTGTTTTTACAGTATCACACACAGGCACGTTGACCAAAATCGTAAAAAACTTCATTTTCGGATTCAGGGAACCTCATAACTGTAAATATAGCAAAAACTGTGTCATATTTGAAATTTTGATTTAAAAATAATACTTTTCGAGCATTATATGGGTTAGGGGGAAAAAAATCTAGGCACACTTTTTTTAAACAGATGCTGAGATACTTTCTCACACACATCTTCATTCTCACATATCAAATATTATGTATTTATACGCTATCAGAAATGAGATGTCATCTGCTTATAAACGAGGAAAATTGAAGCACAGCTGTACTACTTGTGAGCCATTATGGACTCAAATCGAATGACTATATTGTTTTTATAATACAAGTCATAATACAAGTATTGATTTTTGTGCATCTATATATTGTAGAATTTAATAATACAATGGAACTTGCATAATTCGAACTTGTTTAATTCGAAATTCTGGATAATGAATTTTTTACTCCGTCCCTTGAATTTTGTATTAAAATGTTAAAAAATCATGGATAATCCAAATTCTATTTTGGATAATTCGAATTTCTCATAAGATTACCTTTAAAATACTACAGTAAAATTTGTTCCCGAGATTTTTCTCAGTTAAATTGCAGTAATTTTTTTAACAGTTTTTCAGAAGAAGGATAAGGAAATGCAAAGAAGTCCCTACCTAGTGCATCAGAAGATAGGGTCCATATACAGGAACTTCGAGGTTTTTTTAAATTAAAGTCATGTCTAATGTAGAAGATTCTATTTTTGTAACAAAGATTGTACTTAAAGAAGCAATCGCAAATATCTGACTATTTAAAAAAAAGTGTTGAATAATTAAGCTCGTAAAAAATATTGATTTAAGGGGAGAGGGGGGGGGGGTAGCAGAATTCTTAGATAGAAAGTTTATGTGTTAAATCTTTGATCATAGAGTTTTAATTTTTTAGAAAATAATATATGTAATTAACTTTTCTTTTTTAGAAAATAATATATGTAATTTGAATTTTTGGATATTTCGAATTTTTCTCTGGTCTTTTCGAATTATCCAAGTTCTACTGTATAACCTTACCAAGAAGTGGGGGAAATGACGCACAGCAACGCCATCTTCCGGAAGATGTATGCCAAAATATAATGAGCCCCAATTTATATCATGGTCCAATCAAATATAAAGTTTCGTGGAATTCCATCTTTTATTTGGTTCACAAAATTCTGGTTACACGGAAAGACAAATACACAAACACATAAACAAACATTTTCTAAAAATGATCAAATCGTATTCAAGGCATCTCAAACATGAAAATTGACCGAAAATTGGAGGGTGAAAATTTTCGGGAATTCAAAACTGTCTTCTTGAACGAAGAAGAAACCGACAAATGAGTAATAAACGGATTATTAAATTGATACAACATAATATCAATAATAAAATTAAGAAAAAAGAAAGAGGTGTGTGTGTGTGTGTGGAAAAGGAATGCCAAAAAAAAAAAAAAAAATTAAATAAAAGTAACTTTTTCTAATTCCCTTTCCCACCCCGAAATTAAAATTACATTTTATACTGAAGAATTTGCTACAAAAAAAATAAATAAATAAATAAATTTATAGAAATACGATTTTAGAAACTCTAAATATAAAATTAAAATATTTAATTAATTAGAGGTTAAAAGTTGAATAATTTCATTTAGAGATGAAAATGTGCTATTTCAAGAATTGAACCTGGAAAATCGATCTTGAGCATCAGTCAACAATTGTTCGATATAGCTCTGTGGTAAAGCACCAGTATGTTAAACCGTAACTCCCAGCTTCGATTCCTTTTCCAGAATATTTTTTCACTCTAAATAAAGTTATTCAACTTTCAGTCTTACATTTATCAATTAACAAAATTGAAGCGACTCGTGTTCGATTCCTGGCCTAATATGTTTTTCGCTAAATAAAATTGTAGAGGTTTTCAACATCAGATTTATTAATTAATCAAGTTGAAAAGAAAAGTATACTTCTTAATATAAAATGAAATATTTTATTTCGAACTTCAATGGTTTACAGTCGGTAACAAAAGTGTCCGAACACTAGCAAAAATTCCTATGTGAAAAAAGCACACTTTATACGGTTCTGTTAAATAAATCCTTATCGAATCTTGTTCTTAGGCTGACTAAGAAGAGGATTTGACAAGGATTTATTTAACAAAACCGTATGAAGTGTACTTTCTTTACATAGGAATTTTTGCTAGTGTTCGGACACTTTTGTTACCGACTGTACATAAAATGTCCAAGGAATTTTTTTTTTTTTAGATTTAGAAAACCAAAAGATAACTTATTGAAGATCTTTATAATAATAACAATAATAAGTAAATAAATAATTTTTAATATGTCTTAACTTACTTTGGACTATTCTTAATTTTGATTTTCATATCCACAACTCAAAATTTTAATTCAATACAAAACAGCCAACCCAACGTAAGTTAAAATATATTAAAAATTATTTATTTACTTATTATTATTATTACTATAACGATCTTCAATAAGTTATCTTTTCGGTTTTCTAAATCTAAAAAAAAAATCCTTGGACATTTTATGTAAACTATTGAATTTCGAATTAAAATATACTTTGGGTTAACTGTTTTGTATTGAATTAAAATTGTGAGTTGTGGATGTGAAAATCAAAATTACGAACGAAAACTAACAAGGAATTTTTTTTTTATATAGTAGCCAAACAACTGTGTAGTATAATCGTGATTTAGTGGTCACTTCACTTATAATGGCAGATTGAAATTTGTCTGTAAATTTTAAATGCAGTATTATCTCTGCATGTAAGGATTCCGGTTACTTAGAATTGTCTTATATAGTGAGAATTAGTTACTCGAACTAAAATTTTGAATCAATATGCATATTTTTTTAGTTTTTAAGTAAAATAAAAAGAAATTTAATGATAAATGAGAGAATATAATATAAATGAAGTTTATTATCGATTTTCAATATTGTGATACGCTTCGTTCTAACATAAAACTAACATTTTAGATTAATATCAATAACAAAAACATTATTTAAGATGCCAAAATAATCTTCAAAAGATCTTCTCAACGAAAATAAAAACGTTCTTGGGCGATTGGCCAAAGAAATTTAGAGCGACAATCAATAAAGAATTTCGTTTATTTTATATACTGGAAGGAGAGGAAAAAATGGAAAATTTATGTTCCATATAATATTTTGAATAGTTCAGTAACTTAGAACATACACACTGCCAACTGTACACAAAGTGATCGATTCCTTCTTTCTTTCTTTTCATTCCTTTTTTTTATTATTTATTTTTTTATTTTTTTAATATTTTAAGTTTGTATTAATGTAATTCGTCAATCTAAATTTTTAGAAAAAGTAATTTTTTGCTGTTTGTATTTTTTTCCTCCCGGTGGTCATAACATGCTAATAACGTTCTTGTCAAATATTTCTAGTATTTTAAATAAATTAAATAAACAAATTCATTAATTTTAGTATTTTGCCCCTTCATATTTATAAGTATCTAAATATTGACACTTAATTACAGTAGTGTTCGCATGTAGTTCGATCAGTTTAATCTGAACGTAAATTAATGTTCCTTTGAAATGTCTATTATCGTTATTGTTATTGGGATTTGCCTATCAAGAAAACAAGGACCACCTCGGTTACGATTTACTAGTCCAAAATGGTAGGCATATGCATACATACATATGTATACAAGTTTTCATTCCTATACATATTTTTAATGCTTTATATGGAAATATATAATATATATATTTGAATATTCTAAATACAAATTGAGAATGTCATTCTGTTTCCTTCATTCATTTTTTTTTTTTTTTTCTTTTTTTTATAAAATTCCCGCAGAGGTGCAGAGGTAAAAAAATTAATTTTAGTAATTAGTTTAAGCATATAAATGAGGACAGGGTTTTAACATGCAGTAACGTGTACCGACAAAATAGAGTTGAAACATGAAGAAAGTAAGCAAACAGTTTAAAGTTTAATAACGTGCAACTATACGCAAGCAAAGTGTGACGTCAATGACCATCCGTGGATGCAAGAAAAAGATTTTCTATGTTAATCACCCATTGGATTTTTTGATTTTCCCGATTTTAATCCCGTATTTGGGCATAGATATGTATTAGTTATCGTATGCATGTGTTAGATTGAGTTATTTTGCAGTCAGATTGACAAAAATTTAATTTTAAATTTCAAAACTCTGTCACCCTTGGCGTTTTTTGTCTTTGGCGATCAAAAACGCAGTACGAAAATATACATGCCAGATGAATATTTTCGTAATATGTATTGTACGAAATATTTTTTCTTATTATCCATTACTCTCTTAATATAAGTTGTTAAAATAACTATGATTTTTGAAAGGAATTAAATATGTTCGCCAGATAATTTGGCGATATTTTTTTTTCCGCCAAGGATGACAGATATGAAATCTATTTCGCTGCAACATATGAGTATCTTATATCAGACATTTTATTTAGATATTTGAAAACAAATTTGACTTCAAATTATGATAGAATATTTATCATTTTCCTTTTAATTAGAATATTAATTGGATATTTATTGTGTAAATATCATCCTTTGAAATGAAATGTTTATGTTTTCAATCGAATATGGAAGTTTGCTATTTTTTTTTCTAGAGTTTTGAAATTTAAAATTCAAATTTTATCAATTTTACGGTAAAAACAGCTTAATCTAATGCATGACCACGATAACTAATACATATCTATAACCAAATATAGTGATTAAAATCGGGAATTAAATTTATTCGATTTTTAATAATTTTTTACAAAAAATCCAATGGGCGTTTAACATAGGAAATCTTTTTCTTGCATCCACGGACAGTCAGTGACGTCATCACTTCGCTTGCGTATTGTTTTGGTTGGATAAAATTAAGAACAACCTGCATTAGGTAATGGAAGTAATCACAAGTAAAATATGTATACAAGCAAAAATGTAATGTTGCAGTTGCAAAGTATAATTAGTACAGAACCTTGAAAGAAAATAAACAAACCTTGAGAGGTGAATTATTGAGCTTTTATTATCTTAATAATATTAGCATAAGCTTTTCAAAACTAACGTTCGAAACTAATGTCATGGGACAAAAATGTATTGCAATAAAGAAAGTAAAATTTTATCCATGATTTACATGTGTGTATTTCAACTGAATAAAATAAAGGGAAAAAGGACAATATAACGGAAAAACTTACATCACAATCGCTACAGCAGAAAAATAAAATGAAATTTTATTCATAGTTTACATAGTTTTGGAAGATTTGTTCATAGGTTTTTAATAAACAAAACAAAACTATTTCTATTTTTAGAATAAAGTATTTGTTGCTATGTAGAATTTTAATATTTCGATGGAAAATAATAGAAATAAATGAAGTACAGTCGGTAACAAAAGTGTTCGAACACTAGCAAAAATTCCTATGTGAAAAAAGTACACTTTATACGGTTCTGTTAAATAAATCCTTATCGAATCATGTTCTTAGACTGACTAAGAAGAGGATTTGACAAGGATTTATTTAACAAAACCGTATGAAGTGAACTTTCTTTACATAGGAATTTTTGCTAGTGTTCGGACACTTTTGTTACTGACTGTACGTAGAATTCAATTACATCGCGAGAATTTAATAATATAAATGAATAAATAGACACTTGGAAACAGAAGTTTATTGAAAGGATTATAGTGCTATTTTTTACTTCATGGAGAAGTTTAGATTTCACAACATATAAGTATCATGATGTAAAAGATGAAGCAATTTGTTTTAAATGTCATGTAAAACAATGTTTAAAATTTGAACTGGTACGGAGAAATAAATTTGGAAATACATGTGTAAAATCGAGCGCTATTCGGCCGCAGACCAACTAGTTAATGATTTTTACCAACAAACAATAAAAATTGTTAGTTAAAAAAAGACTTGCTTGAAATGTATGAATTTTGATTTTTAAGCAATTTTTTTTTTATTTTTTTTTTTTAACCAACATTTTGTAAACATTAAAATATATTTGTTTCCATATTTAAAGATATATATATATATATATATATATATATATATATACATAAGTGCTCTGTGAAATCCGCATTTAAATAATGCAGAAATAAAATATCATTTGTATAGAGCCTTTAACATAGGAAAATTTGAAATCGACTGTAGAGTTGTTCCCTATGTTTACGAAACAAACAACGGAAATTGGAGTTTCTGTTGGAATTCTATTTTAAATTGAAATTCTATTTTAAATATTCGAATTCTAACAAAATGATTACCAAAATTTGGAAATATTAAAATATGTTTATTTCCTATATTTTAAAAAAAGAAAAGAAAAGAAAATATATTAATAGAAATAAAAAAAAGGGAGGGGCATAAAAATATTTTAAGTGACAAAATTTGTCGTTAACGTGTGAGATTTTGGCAACATTTGCTTTTAACTTGGCGACAATCACCGGTATTTCGACAGGTTGGCGTTAATCCTTATAATCATAATTATTATTATTAAATTAAGATATTTAATATAGGCCAGTGCAAGTGGTTTTCATACTATCTGTATTGATAGATTTCAAAGAATTAAATTTCAAAATTTATGAAAAATAAATTGTTAAATATAGAGCTGGGATTTATTGTAAACTGTGATAAGGTATTCGATTATATAGCTAAAGTTCGAAAAAATTACATAAAATAGATTTAATATTATGGGAAATTGTATTTCTCAGCTATCATTTCCGTTGTGTGATGTCACTGTGTACGCAGCTGTCACGTGTTACTGCGTCACTGTTTGTATCATCTTTTCACTGTATGCGCACGCATCGGACGCGCGCCAGTTTAGTTATTGAGTTGACGTGGAGCGGTTGTGTGAAACACAGACGGTGTTTTCCGCTCGTAAATGTATCTATGTTAGTGTTTATGTAATGTCCCCTTTTTGTTTTAAATAAATGTTGTTAAATGTTAAGGACTGTAGCCGTTTCCCTATATTTATGGGGGCTCGACCTATCCGGAAATACCCTTAGCATCACGAAAGCCGCTACTTTTGTTTTCAAAACAGTAGCGTGAAAATGTTGTTCTTCCAAATGTTATTTTTTAAGACGTTCTCAACTGAACTGTGAACATTTTTTTTTTAATTCTGCGGACAATTATTTTATTTATTATGATTTTACGATTTAAGAAATTTTTTTTTCTTCCTTCATTCGGACGTTTAAGAGAAAACTACTGTAAGTTCTGATCATTAGACGTTGATCTATTGTTTCGTCCTGTTCTTCGTATCTCTTGGATGTTTCTTTTGTATTAGGCGAAGTTCATTTTTTTCTGTATTTCAAGTGATTTTGAATTACAATTATTTTAATCTACTGGACGTTGTTTCATAACAGACGTAAATTGCCGTTTTTTTTTTTTTTTTTTTTTTAAAGAAATACCAGCGCTGAAAGAAATACTGTTCTATATGACAACTTCATGCCCGACGTTCTTAAAGTGATTCATTTCGACGTATGAGTTTGTTTTTCACATAATAAGAGTGAATGAAATTCATAGAAAATGAATTCTACATGAAATTCATAGATTCATCATCATCTATTTGATCCTGCTTAATAAAATGATTTAATGTCAGGTAGGAGCATGCATATTTTTTCCCCTCTTCGTATGATAGTATATTAAAAAAAAAAAAAAAAATCATTTGTAATTTAAAATTGGATTGAAATTCATTCATTGCCGTTTTACGCCCTTTAAAAATGACTTGCTCGTTCTTTTTTATATAAATAAAGAATTTTCTTCCCCCATATTTAATTGCTTTCCCTCAATAAAAAGATATTCTGTTCCCCAATATTTATTTATTGTTCCTAAAATATATATGTTCTGGTTTTAATCCATTTCCACCCTCCACCCCCCAATATTTACTTAAAAAAAAAAAAAAGGAACAATTTTTTTTTTATTTACTTCGGTTTCCTTATTTTATTTTTCTTGCATCCTAAAAATGGCCCTTAAATTAGGCGACCTCCCGCTAGTTGCAAATTCTTTGAAATATTCTAAAACAAATACCATAAAATTACTTAACACGCTGTTAGGATACCCAACATTTGATCATCAATCGCGTAAACGTATGCGAAATTTTAGCGGTTTTACTGCCGATTTCGACATTAATAAACATCAAGAACAGATTTTAAAAACATTTTCTTTGTCCGATTTTATATCAATAGCTAATTCGCTACACTTAGAACCAGTCGGTAGTAAGGAAAATTTATGTAAAGAAATTTTTAATGCACTTACTAATTTATCTGAGTTTCAGAAAACATTAGATACTAGTTTTTTGTCAGACGAAGACGATCTCAGTGTAAATACACATTCTCTTGAAACCCCTTCTTCGATCGTTCCAAATACTTCTGTTTTTCAAACCGAAACTGAAACCTTCCCTTCGGATGTTCGAAATCTTTCTCCGAATGAAGCTGCAGACGCGATGTCTGATTTGAGTAATCATTTCTGGTTTCTTCTCCGAGATCTAGCTAGCACGTGTAGAACTTTTTCTGGAAATGATTCGTATTCTATTCGTAATTTCTTTATTGACATTGAGGAACAATTCTGTTTATTTCCCAGTCTTACCGATCAACAAAAACTTATTTTGGCTAAACGATTAATTAATGGTTCTGCTAAAACATTTTTATTTTCGCAACGAAATCTTAATACTTATGAGTCATTTAAAGCCGCGTTAATTTCTGAACTTTTGGATACAATACCATCCATTGAAATACATAAACAACTAGACAACAGGAAAATGCGTCCTCGTGAAACTGCTACGCAATATTTTCTCGCGATGCGCGAAATTGCTAACCGCGGTAACGCTATTATTGACGATTCTTCAGTAATTCAGTACACCATTCAAGGTATACAGGGCAACCCTCTGAAAAAATTCTTCTTTGTGGAGCAAAATCTTTTTCAGAATTTAAAGAAAAATTGCGTGTTTATGAAACTGCTCTTAATACAATAAGCTTAAATCAACGAAATTCAGTTAATTATAAACAAACATATGACAGTCGAAAACGCAGTACTGGTCACATACAACCAGCTTTCACTCGCGAATCCAAATTTAATATTGGTCCGGCATCTCAAAATAAATTACGTTGTTTCAATTGTAACGATAGCGGTCACTTATCTAAATTTTGTCCTAACCGTTCTCGTGGCCCTAGGTGCCTTGCATGTGGTCTTTTTGGACACAAGTCTACCGATTACCGCCGAACCGCTGCAAATGACGGACCTCCTTCCAGAGATAGAGTTAACACTGTACATGAATCGCATGCTTCTCATATGTGTAAACAAGTTAAAATTAGTGGTAATGAATTAACTGGTTTGGTTGATACTGGTAGTCAGTTAACCCTTTTGAAACATTCTGCATGGATAAAAATAGGTTTCCCACCGTTGTCAAAAATTAATAAATCCTTAACTGGTTTTGGCGTTGCGCGTATACATGTTATCGGTACTTTTAATTCTTTTATTACTATAGACGATCAAGAGTTTTCAGCAACTATTTCAGTTGTACCCGACGTGTCCACATTTTATGACCTTATAATTGGATGTGACGTCATCCAACAAGCCAACATTAGCATTTCACCCACCGGTGTTACTTTTTCTAGTTTTTCACAACAAAATGAGTGTACCGCAGATCCAAATTTTATCATGACGATCACTGACGATAATCCCAAATTTGATATTGGTCCTAATGTTTCACGCCATACTCGTAACGACATTAACAAACTGTTGTCGACCTATAAACCTAATAAAATCAAAACTGCGAACATTGAAATTAACATCACTTTAATTGACGATACACCTATTTTTCACACCCTCCGACGTCTACCCTTTACCGAACGAGACATTGTAGACGCACAAGTCTCTGAATGGCTTAAAGATGGTATTATCGAACCAGTGTCCTCCCCATATGCCAGCCAAGTGGTAGTCGTTCGAAAAAAAGATGGTAAACACAGAGTTTGCATCGATTACAGGAAGCTCAATCGTAAGTTAGTTAAAGATCATTACCCCCTCCCCCTAACTGATGATATTTTAGATCGACTTCAACATGCCAAAATTTTTAGTACGATAGACCTACGTAATGGTTTTTTTCATGTACCCGTAAAAAAACAGAGCCGCCCTTTCACTAGTTTTGTAACCCATAACGGTCAATTCCAATTTCGCTACATGCCTTTCGGACTTAGCTCCTGCCCTTCAGTGTTCATGAGATATATAAACGCTCTTTTAGAGACTTGATTGCTGCCGGCATAGTACTCCCTTATATGGATGACCTTGTAATTCCCGCGAGTAAAGAACTTGAGGCCGTAGAACGTCTAAAAACTGTTCTTCAAACAGCAAGCGAGTACGGACTCGACATAAATTTTAACAAATGCCAATTTTTACATACCAAAATAGATTTCCTCGGTCACATAATAGAAAATGGTAAACTTTTGCCATCCTCTTCCAAAAGTAAAGCTGTTTTAAATTACCCAGATCTAAAAAATGTTAAAGACGTACGTAGATTTCTTGGCCTTACAGGATATTTTAGGAAATTTATCCCTCATTTTTCTACCATTGCAAAACCCTTAAGTGATCTTCTGCGTAAGGACACCCCTTTTCAATTTCAAAATGAAGAAAGAGCCGCATTTCAAAAATTAAAATATTTACTTTCCCAAGAACCAGTTCTCAATATTTTTAATCAAAATTCCCCTGTTGAGGTACATACAGACGCGTCTATAGATGGCTTGGGGGCAGTCCTGTTGCAGAAAAATGATAATCAATTACACCCTGTCTTTTACTTTTCGAAGAAAACATCTTCTAACGAAAGAAAATACACTAGCTTTGAACTTGAAGTTCTGGCTGTGGTAGAAGCCCTCAAAAAGTTTAGAATCTACCTTCTAGGAACAAATTTCAAAATTATCACCGACTGTGACGCGTTCGTCAAGGCACTTAATAAAAAAGAAATAAACTCCCGCATTGCACGATGGGCTCTGTACCTTCAAGAATTCCATTACAGTATTGAGCATCGAACAGGTTCCCGCATGGCGCATGTAGACGCTCTAAGTCGAGCTCCACAATGTTTCATCATCCAAGATAGCCTTCATGTAAAACTTTTGAAAGCTCAGCAATCTGATGAAGAAGTTCAGACATTAAAAACGCTTCTGCAGTCCACACCCCATTATAATTACATTATAAAAAACAACCTTCTCTATAAAACAGTGAACGGTGTCGATTTACTCGTCGTCCCTACAGACTTGCAGAATAGCATAATTAAAGAAGCACACGAGCGTGGACATTTTGCAGCACTCCGTACCCAAGAATTAATCAATAAAGATTTTTATATCCCTCACCTCAAAGACAAAATCGAAAGTTGCATCAAAAATTGTATAAAGTGCATACTCTATAATAGAAAACGAGGTAAACAAGATGGTTTCCTCTACCCAATTGATAAAGACGATGCACCCCTGCACACATACCATATTGATCACCTTGGTCCCCTAGCTACTACATCAAAAAAATACAAACATATTATGGTTGTGGTTGATGCGTTTTCCAAGTTTACCTGGCTGTACCCCACAAAATCTACAGACGCCGCAGAAGTTATCAGCCGACTAGAAAGCCAACGATCAATCTTCGGAAACCCCGCCAGAATCATAACAGATCGAGGTCCAGCATTCACTTCCACTGCATTTCAAGACTATTACCACGACCAAAATATAACTCACATACCAACTACAGCAGGTTTACCAAGATCGAATGGTCAAGTTGAAAATAAAAATTCCACTATCATCGCAGTATTGTCAAAATTATCATTCGACAACCCCGAAAAGTGGTTTTCCCATGTGCCTGCTCTCCAACAAATCCTCAACTCGACATTTCAAAGAAGTATAAAGACGACACCATTTGAATTACTATTCGGTACCAAGATGAAAAATAAAGACGACATCAAGATCCTGGAGCGTCTCAACGACGAATCTACTAACTCATTCCAGAGGCAACGAGAAGAGAGACGTATCGACGCCAAAAAACAGATTCGAATAGTGCAAGAAGAAAATCGCAGACAGTATAACCTTCGAAGACGACCAGCTGCTAAATTCAAACTCAACGATTTAGTCGCAGTTAAACGCACCCAGTTCGGGCCTGGTCTAAAACTAAAACAGAACTTTTTAGGTCCATATAAGATAACAAAACTTAAACCAAACGACACATATGACGTCGTCAAGTGTGACTTCGTAGAAGGCCCATTCAAGACCAGCACATGCGCTGAATTCCTGAAACCTTGGACCGACACTTTTGAAACACTTAATTGACATATTTCTTCAAGACTTTCTATTTTTTTTTTTTTTTTTTTTTTTAACAGAACTCTTACTTGGACATTTTTTGTGCAAAATTAAACTTTTTTTTTAAACATCACACGTTGAACTTGAACTTGCCAAAATAAGAAGAACTCTCGATTTAACGAACTATTTTTTTTTTCATGAACATTTATACAATACCTGATATATTATTCTTTTTCTTTTGGTGAAAATTATCTACCTATTTTTTTTTCTCTACTTTTATGTTATTAACATCTTATCTTATTTTATTTTAGTATTTTGATGATATGATTCAGGTTTTACCTGTATTAATTGCACAATTTTCCATTTGGTAATGTATACAATTTTTTATTATTATTTTGTTAATGCAGCTATATTATTACTGTATCTATAATTCTATTATGTAGTATTGTATATTTTTTATTTTTATTTTTATTTATTTTGTTTAATTTAATTTAATTTAATTTTTTTTTTTTTTCTTGTGTTTGATAACCTTCAGGCGAGGCCGCCTGCTTGGTCATGATGGCCGATATGGGAAATTGTATTTCTCAGCTATCATTTCCGTTGTGTGATGTCACTGTGTACGCAGCTGTCACGTGTTACTGCGTCACTGTTTGTATCATCTTTTCACTGTATGCGCACGCATCGGACGCGCGCCAGTTTAGTTATTGAGTTGACGTGGAGCGGTTGTGTGAAACACAGACGGTGTTTTCCGCTCGTAAATGTATCTATATTAGTGTTTATGTAATGTCCCCTTTTTGTTTTAAATAAATGTTGTTAAATGTTAAGGTCTGTAGCCGTTTCCCTATAATATAAAGATTAATTTAATATGAAGACTACATATTGAGATTGTTTGAATACTTTGTTTAGTACTTTAAGTTATCCAATGTTTATATCTCAAGCACGAAAAATGAAAAGTTATTGAATAAAGATGTTCATTTTAATTGTGTAAGATGTTCATGATGTGTAAAGTGCGTCGTGTACAAAAATACAACAAATACAACATGAATTCAAACAAACAAATTACATATTTATTTCAACCTATGAATAATAGTAAAAAAAAAATGACACGAATAACAAAATTTACTACATAACAATACATGAATTAAAAATAAAAACAAAAACAAAACAAAATAAAAATAATAATGTTTTTTCACATTGATAAATTTAAATGAAATGAAATGGAATGAATAATTTTAATAAAAAATTACCAAATAAATAATTTTAAAAATACATATCAACAATGAGGTGAGGAACATGAAATTCAGTGAAAAAATGCTTTAAATCTTCAAGAAAGACGAAATTTTCATCGTATGTTTACATTTGTATTAGATGAATGGATGAAATATAAAACATTATGAAAAATAATTATGCCCATAGTTCACAAATCTGTACAATTTTTTAATTTTTTATTTTGTGTAATTGCAAAACACAACTTGTACAAGATAAGAAGATTAAGTTTTAATGCTGTTTCTTAAAAAAAAAAAAAAAAAAAAAAAAAAAATAGAAAGATGATTTTATGACGAAATGAAAAATTAAAAAATTGTGCTATAACAGCTTCGATGTTAGAGTTCGATATAATTTAAGTCCCCTTACTTATGATAATTAAATGTCGCAGTGAAAGTTAATTTCCTGTAACGAACCAACACTTCTCTTTATATAAATTTTATTTTTTTAAAAAGTTGTATATTTTAAAATTGTTCGGGGCTATTCATCTATCATAATAATTGATTTAATCGACCAATTTTAGTATCTATATTTATCTAGATAAATTAAATAATTTCAGAATAATTTTACTTTCTGCTCAATAAAACAGCTATAACAACAGGTGATACTGTTTAGATAAGTTATGGAAAATAAAAAAATTAGTCGATTTCTTTGTAAGTTATGATAAAAAATTGTTTAATAAATAAATAAATATATTTTTTTAAATATTGGAATGAACAGAGAACACGCGACAGCAGTCGCAACAATTAGCTTTTTTGGAAAATCTAGTCTGCTTTTTGTTTCTAAAGTACAGAAAAAAAAAAGTTAAAAAATTTTCATTATTTTTAAAATGAATGCAAGGGAAAAAAAAAAATGCGTTTTAAATTTTGTTTTCTACAAGTATTATTAGTTTCCTTCTGAAATTTTCTTACCCTGATAAATAAAATATATGTGATTTTTTTTTTTTTTTTTTTTTAATCTTGATTTATACAAAATAATATAAGTTTTAAAAATAATAATAATGATAATAATAATAATACATTCTTTTAAGCTATATCATTTGAGACATTTTGAATTTTTTCTTTTAATTTATTATTTAATTTTCTATTACAATTTTTGTCTTAAATTTTAAAAAGATTCTTTAATCTATACATCGTTTAAAACAAATTGAATTATCTTAATGAATCTTGAATAGATATTATGAAAGAAGTAATCAAGAATTCTTTCTTCTAATCTAGTTCAAAGTTTTGTTGCTTAATTCAAAAATTCATATAATTTAATTGTACTAGCTGTTTGAGGATAATATTTAATATTTTTTTTTTAGATATAGCATCCAAAATACATAGATTTGAAAACTTGAAATAAAATTTCATTCTACTAAATTTACTTTCTTCTTTCCAGAAGAAAAACAATCCAAATTTTTCTTTTTTCAAACCATTAGCAGTGTAACTGCGCGTGATTTCCAGGCATTTAGACAGTTACTGGCATCTTGATATTAGAGTCTGGTTCCATAACAATTTATGGAGGTGAAAAAAAGCTTGTTCATTGTGAATGTTGTAAATTCAAATCTATCTGTTGGCACATATGATCTGATGCGATTTGCAGCAGTTTCTTGTCATGTAGATGTGCCTACAATAACGGTCTCCATATCGTTCTAAAAATTCTGTACAAGTCAGGCCTCCAGCCAACCTTTCTACTGCGTCTTCACAATCTGTAAATAAAATAAAATGAAATAAGAATAAGTTTTATGCATATTTTAAGACAAAATGAACTTCTAGTAAGACTAAATAAAATTTATTTTTTACGTATGATACGTTTTCTTTCTTTTTTTTTTTTTTTTTAAATCTTATTTTATTTATTTATTTATTTATTTTCCTCATTGAGTTGCTTTAAATGAACATTTTTGAATCAGTTCAGTTTTGAGCTATTGTCAGTCGGTTTACTTAAAATAATTTGGGAACGTTATTTATCCAGCATACTAAATTTAGGATGAGACAGGATATAATGAAAAATAAAAGACGTAGATTATTCGTAAAACCAGTTTATATTTAAAAGACTATTTAAATGATATTAAAAGATGTCATAATCCTTATCTTATAATGTAAGATTAGCCAATTTCGATGTACCTTTTAACAAAATCTATCACAGGTACAAGTTTGAAATGTTTTTTAAGAAATTCAATTATATCTTTCTTATTATACTAAAATGAGCTTTTTCATAGTGATTTTCAGATTATTTTACTAGGCATAGCAACATTCAACAGTTTATTTGACAAAAATAAATTTGCGAGCTTTTTTTTTTTTCTTTTTTTTTTTTTTTTTTTTTTTTTTTTTGTGTGTTTTTTTGTGTTTATTTGAAAAAATTCTCTATAAATATCAGGAAACAATGAATATTTTCAACAATTTTTAAATATGTATGAGCAATATATATATTCCTAAGAAAAGGCATGTCGAATATAAAAAAATTCCCTTTTTGAATAGGAATATTTATTAATAAATTTTTCGGAACTACTCAACCCCACATTTCTTTCTTTCTTTTTTCTTTTCTTTTTTCTTTCCTTCTTTCTTTTTTTTTTTTTTTTTTTTTTTTTTTTGCAAGGTTGAAACTTAGTTTTGGCCAGTCTCTATTTAAAGAGGCATTTCATTGATATAGTCTGTGATATTGTTACACGCTGAATTGGTGTTATAACCCAAAGAAAGAACTTCTTCTTGAATAAAGATTTTTCTTTCTTTTTTTTTTTAACACGAGACCATATCAAATTATTTACACTCTTGGTTCGGTTTTGTATGTGCAGGCTTTTCTTCAACAACGTTCTGAATGACCTGAGGCTTAGAATATTCTAGATTCAAGTGACGTCAAACTTTCCACTTTCAAATGTAGAAAAAGGAAAGTATTTATGCTGCAATTGTCGCCGACAATTAAAAGCCATGTTATTCTGTGGGGAATTTGTTTACAGAATTACTTATAACCTAATCTATTTTTATTTAATTATGTTTTCATATTCATAAATTTCACAACTGTTCAATTTACTCGTGTTTTCCGAAAATTGATTTATAAAAATTGATTTTTTTTTTTTTTTAAATAAGAATAAATTTAACGATTAGGAATTATCTAAATGCGAAAACTGTTAAAAAAAGAAAAAAAAATAGATAATGAGTTTTTCTATAAACAAATTTTCCCCGTAGAATAACGTGGGCATTAGTTGTAGGCAAGAATACGTATTGTACGCTTTTACAAGGACGTGGTACATGTATCAGTAAAACCTTAAACTCAAATTTTGGTATGATTTATTGTGGCAAAGATAAAAAATAAAATATTTTTAGAAAGAAAAAGTATGGAAAATCTGAAAAGACAGAAATTTCAAATTATCATCTTTGAGCGTTTTTATAGTTCTATCATACCTTAATTAATTTAATCAGCTTAACTTTATACATTCAAATGCTCATCTTAGAGCATAGCCACCAAATATTCTGATTGGTACGGAAATTCGGTAACCACTATTTACGAATCTAAAATTTTAGTAACATTTTTCTACTATTAAACACATTGGAAATTACTATTAAAATGGTGATATTAAATCTGTTGTTAAAAGAGAATAGTTGGCATCTATACTATGATATATTATTATTATCCACCCCTTTATAAAAAAAATTGTAATGTTTATTTTATACTTCTAACATACTAGATAAAGTATGTTTCGTAATCAGTCAAGATAAATTGCCTAAAAGAACACAAATTATATTTGTTATTTTTTGCTATTTTTTGTCTTTTTTGTTTTTTCTTCATTATATGCGTTGGTGAGCAAAATAGTGTCATGATCATGCATAAAAACTCTATGTTTTTTTTCTCCATAAAAATTGTATAATATAAAAATACTACACTCAAAGCTTTATTTAACGAAACTTTATTTTGCAAATTTTGCCATCGTACGAACTTCTCTTTTCTAAGTCCGATATTTTGAAAATTTCCTGATAAAAAACGCTTTATTCAGCGAACATTTTTCTCTTTAACCTAAAATTTCTTTTGTTTCTCAAAATATCTCTTTACTTTTTATTTATTATTTTCCTTTAGCAACAATTCGATTGGAACTACAGTTTGATGACCTTTTCCTTGGATGAAGTGATTAAAATATAACAAAAATGTGAGACTATAAAAAAAAAAAAAAAAAAAAAAAAAAAAAATGGAACGAAAGTGATTTTTTTTTAAATATAAAACGAAAGAACGCAGATGATATACAATTAGCCCGCTATAATGAATATGGTTACATAATGAAATATTACAAGAATGTAATTTCATACATATTGCTGTTTTAAATTATTATTATTATTATTATTATTATTATTATTTTATACAATGAATTAATAGATTGTAAATGTGTTATTGTTTTTTAAATGGAATATATATAATCAATGATTAGTATTTATATATTATTATTAAAAAACAAATACATAGATAAATAAGAAATAAAATAAAAACTATTTAATTCATTTGTACTTGATATTTACTACTAATGAACTTAAAAGTTGTACTTAAAAAATTCAAGGTATTATTTTAAAAAAAAAGTGAATATCTCTTTAACGAATATTTCATGTAATGAATGTTTTGGATGGGTTAGCGATTTCGTTTCATAGCGATATGACTGACGGTATATACACAAGTATCATCTTCCATAACACATTTTTTTTTTTTTTTTTTTTTTTTTTTTAATCACCAACTGCTTTATTTTATCTAGTCATAAGCAACGAAATATAATGAAGAAAATGAAGAAATTCTTTTGATTCTAATTTTTCAATGTAGTGTTATTAGAGATACAGATAAGTCTGCATTCGAGACAGAAAAGTTTAACTGTAGAAAAAATTTAATATATTCAAAAATATTCAAATATATTCTAAGTTTCAAAACAGATCACATGAAATGTCAAAAATATTTTCCGGTATTTTTCATTAATTTTTTATAATAATAATAATAATAATAATAATCCGTACTACGAAATAATATATTTAAAAATAATTTCACCATTTAATAGATTTACATATATATATATATATATATATATATAAGAAACTAAATCTGGGAATCGATTAGCAATATGTCAAAGATATAAATATATGGAAGAAATGAATAACGCGTAAAAAATTGTCCTTGACAGTTTCTATCAGAAGAGAAACTAATAACAAAGATCTATGCAATACGATACTTCTATCCGAGGAAAAAGAAATCTCTTTCATGATTTAACATACGATGATTAAATCCGTCATTCCCTACCCATAGATACAGCGTTTTGATCCCTTAGCTGTCAAAGGCTTCTTTCATAAATTAATGAAACCATTGATCGATTGCTGGATAAAAATTAACTTTTTTTTTTTCTCCTATAGGTTATTGCACAGCTGTATAGTAAAAATATTTAAAGAGATATTAGAAGACACAGAATTACATTAGAGAATTGCAGAAGCTCACAACTATCGTTTCGTAACAAACTAATTGTGTTCGACCCTTCATCAGATAAAAAAGGTTTACACGAGTGCGGTTAAGCTTAATATTTCATAAAATAAAATAGAGGGAAGGTTTTTCTAACGCTCTGTATATTATATTTACACCGATATTTTTGTTGCGGGAAACATAATAATTTTTCATTAAATTAGATTTAAAAGATCTTTGTTGCGTTTTCAGTCATCCTCTATATGGTAGCCCAGTTTAAAATTTATTTGTGCTTCATAAATCTAATATTTTTGCTTCTTTAGCCTTTTATTTATGTTCTTAAATGTAGAAAACCTTTTACAACATTCTGTAAGATTTTTTTTTTTTAAATACATGCACCGTTGTAGAAATAAACTTATTCAAAACTCTATTTATTTTGGAAATCAACTATATCTCTTTTTTTCTCTTTTTAATGTCATACTTCAATTTCATCTGATACGTACTCAAATATGCATATCTATAAGTATATTATTTATTTATGTTTCTATTTTCTCGTGTTATATATCTATTGATTGCTGTTTTTAAGGGGATGGTGGACCTTGAAATTCATGAAAATCGAGAAAAAAATCGAAATTTCGTTTTTCTTATATTAATCTTCTCTGATTAATTCTGCACAGTATGCGACCAATGCGATGTTTCTAAGTTAATAATTTCCAAATTTATAGACGTTTAAAAAAATTAAAGGGCCATTTAAATGCCCTCTGAAATGTAAACAAAGAAGCGGCAAAGATAAATCATTCATATTTCATTCTATGAAATGCTCCGGGCGTCTCAGTTTTAATTTAAAATTTATGAAATTCATATCAACAATTCTTGTTACACATTAGAATAGTTATTAGTATTGATTTTAGGATTTGTCCATTCTTTTTTTTTTAAATTAGATTTTGCTATGGAAAAACAAGAAATTTTCATCGAAAATTGATATATTATGCAAAAAAAAATTCATTAAAAATAGAGTTTTTCAATGAATTCATCCAATTAATACTAACTTTTCTTAAAAATGAGTTTGTAATTAATAATTTTGAAAAAATGGGAAAAAATGTTAAAAATTGGAACGCCCGGAGCATTTTTAAAAAAAATTAAAAATTTTAAATATTTTAAAATTAAAATAAAAAAAAAAAAAAAATTAAATTTTTTTTTAGGTATTTAGGACATTTATGAGTCCATATATAAAAATATGAATTTTTATAAATTTGCGGCTATAATTAAAAAAAAAGTTTTGTAATGTCCACCGTCCCCTTAACACTTTCCAACAAGGTTGAAAAGTGTTTATGACTTCGGTTTGTCTGTCTGTCTGTCCGCGCTCTAACTCCCGTAAACATTTATGGAATTTCTTGAAACTGATATATGTTATTCAAGTTCACTATCGGATGTTCGCTACTGAAAATAGAGTGAACAAACACCTTTACTGGTTTATGTACAGGGACACCCGAAAGTTTTCCAAAGCATTGCGAGAGAGGCATTTAGGCAAGAGGCATTTCTATAAACCATATTTTAACACCGTTACTTTACACAAATCTTAATGAAATCGAAATATGTTATTCAAGTCCACTATCAGATATTTCTCATTGAAAATGGAGTAAGTACCACCACGGGTTTGTATACAGGGACACCCGAAATTATTCCTAAGCACTTGTGTTGTATGAGAGGTACTTCTATAAACCAAATTTGAAGGACTGTACTTTGCACAAATCGTAATAAAATTAAAATATATTATTTATATGCACAAAAGAATGCTTTCCATAGAATACAGTATGATTAGTATTAAATTTACAGGGCCACACAAAAATATTCAGTTACGTTAATGGGTGTTGTTGGATGTTTGCTGGAATTACATTTTCGTTTATATTAATCTTTTTTTATCATTTTCTAAATGTTTATAATACTTTCCAATCAGGTTGAAAAGTGTTAATGACTTCGGTTTATCTGTCTGTCCATCTATCTCACCGTCTATCCGTGCTTTAACTCACCTAAATATTCATGGAATTTCTTGAAACTGATATATGATATTCAAGTTCACTATCAGTTGTTTCCTATTGAAAATGGAGTGATTATCTCTTCTGGCTTGTGTACAGGGACACCCAAAATATTCCAAAGCATTCGTTCTAAGAGAAGTATTTCTATAAACAAAATTTTAATAACTTTACTTCGAACGGATCTTTGTAAAGTTGAAATATATTATTCATGTGCACAAAAGAATGCTTTCTACATAATGTAGTATGATTAGCATTAAATTTACAGAGCCACACAAAAATATTCAGAGACATTGAAGGCTTTTATTGCAAATTTTCTGAAATTGCCTTTTTGTTTACATTTAGCGATATAACACTTTTTTAAGTGGGAATATGATTTCAATTTAAGTATCTATCTGTCCGACTGCCCATCTGCCCGCTCCAGCGTCCGGAAATATTTTCAGAATTTTTACGAAATTATACATGTTATCCAAATTCACTATGGAATGTTTCCTATTTTAAATGACCTTTATATGTCTTGTGAAACTGGTTTGTGTACAGGAACAATCCCCCCCCCCCCCCCCCCCCCCAAAAAAAAAAAAAAAAAAAAGCCAATGCGTTGCATTTTAGGACAGACACTTTTGTAAATTACATATAAAAAACTTTCTATTGTAAAAATCATAAAGAAATTGACATTGATTTTTTATGTGTTAAAATAATATTTTGTATCGAATATGATTTTGTTTAACTTCAGATTTACAGGGCTACACTAAAATATTCAGATACATTATGGACTGCAATTAGAATATAAGGGCTACGTTTTCTTTAGTGTTAAGCATTTTTAACACTTCCTAACAGTGTTTAAGAATGATTAGGAATTCAATTACTCTACCTGTATGCTTTTCAGAACTACTGTCTGTGCGTTGTGTGATTACGTAGGCAAAGTAGTATAGAAAGTTGTACAATACAACAATTACGTACATTTGGAAAGTGTTAATAATCAATGCGTACCGCATGATTTTGCGTTCTTTTTTATTATCAAATGTACAGGGTAGAATCTTGGATAAAATGTAGATATCGAAAAACATTTTTAAAAATATATATGCTCAAACCACATGACGGAATCGTAAACTTCCAATAATGATTCGTATATAATGTAATTTAAAATTTATTCTTATCAGATAGATGAAATAAAAAACGATGGGTTCGACTGACTTTTAGTACCTCTGTACGATGTCTTTTTATTGTGTACACCCCATACAATGTACTAAAAATCGGTAACTTAAAAAATAATGACCTATCAAAAATGAAAAGGTATTTTCAAGCATTTCCAATGATAGCCTGCAGTGTGGTGTTTATAAAATGTTAACAACCCTAAATAGGCAACCCTGCGCGAAGCTACCAAAATTATGGCCAACAAGCACGCATGCAGCGATTTTTAAGCTAGCCAACTATTGAACCAAGACGGTGCTATTTATTGAAAGCAAGTAACAGTGGGAGAACAAGCAATCTAAGTAAGTAATTGTAAGTGAAGAGCTCACTGAAGATGGCCAAATGCTCGGCTGAAAAGGTCAAAGGATGACTCGAAGTAAGACATTTAAATATACGTCTTTTAAAACAAGTTTAAAAAAGTTTCTCCATTAAAGGGCTTTAATTAGCCGTTAAAGTAACTGACTATTTTCCTGTGGCTCTGTAAATCTTAATGCTAATCATTCTATATCTACACTATCTACCAATAAGTATTTAGACACTTTCAAATAGAGACATTTTGTCAAATATCTAGGAAAGTTTCGCAGGAATAATCTCGAAACTTTGGTAATGTAAAAATTATGTTACATCTCATATATTTCCGCAAAAGTTGTATCCTGATAAGAAATAGGGGACCAAAAAAAAAAAAAAAAAAATTAAACAAAAGTAAACTATTTTGGATCACCTTCTGAAAAGGAATGCTTTAAATGCGTTTCGGCTGAAGCATGTGATTATGAGGATTTTTCTCATTATCTATAATTTTTATAAGGCTACCACATATATTCATAGAGATATAACTTTTTTTTTTTTTAACTGAAAAAAAAAATCCACTTTTTTATCTGTAACACGTAGGGTATTAGACACAGTGCAAAGCCATTTTTAGGAAACTTGGTATACTTCATTAGACACAGCATACTGCAGTCAAAAAGCAAAAATGTTAAATATCTTCCGAAATATTTGCAGTTTTACTAAATAATTTTTATCTACGGATACGCGAGCTTTTAAAGAATTTCATTTCCATAATTTAATAGCCAAAAGTATTAAGCAACTTATATGAAAACCGCAAACAAACATCATGTAAATTCAAAAAGTTATAAGAGATAAAATGAACAGAATTTCAGTTCTTCTAAAAAAAGAAAAGAAAAGAAAATGACTGTTATCAATATTTATTTATGATCAGCGAACACTGTATTACCATTGGGCACTGACTGAATGAAATTAAAAATGTTAGTAAAAGCCCTTATTGTTTAGCTTTTATTTTGAGAGAACTGAAATTCTGTTCATTCTATCTCTCATAACTTTTTGAATTTACACGATATTTGTTTGGAATTTTCATATAAGTTGCTGAATATTTTTGGATATTAAATTAAAGAAATGAAATTTTTTAAAACCTAGCGCATACGTAGTTAAAAATTATTTAGTTAAAATGCTCATATTTCGTAAGATATTTAACATTTTTGCTTTTTGATTGCAGTATGCTGTGTCTAATGTAGAATGCCAAATTTCCTAAAAATGGCTTTGCACTGGGTTTAATACCCAACGGGTTATAATTAAAAAAGTGGATTTTTTTTTCTTTTTTTTTTAACCGTTATATCTCCATGGATACATGTGGTGGTCTAAAAAAAAAATTCTTACAGATAATGAGAAAAATCTTCATAATCACATGCTACAGCCAAAACGCAATTAAAGTATTACATTTTACAGGATGATCAAAAACATTTTGTTTTCTGTTTAATTTTTTACTGTTTCCCTTTTCCTATTCAGGACACAGATTTTGCTGAAATATGTGAGGTATAACATGTCCTTTACGCTGCCAAATTTTCAAGATGATTCCTAAAGAATTTTTTCTAGATATTTGACAAAAAGTCTAAATTTGAAAGTGTCCAAATACTTACTGGTAGATAATATATTTTATATATTATCTACCAATAAGTATTTGGACACCACTATATTTTATTTTTAATATTACTTTTTTATCTACCAATATATTTTATCGATAGATAATACTGCAAGCAGTTTCTTCTGCATATGAATGACAAATGCCAATCTTCTTGTAATTTGTGTGAAATAAAATTATTAAAATATGATTTAAAGAAACACCTCTTATAGGTCTTTCGGGTGTCCCAGTACACATACCATAGATTCCATTTTCAACAGGGAATATCCCATAGTGAACTTGAATAATATATATAAGTTTCAAGAAATTCCATGAATATTTATGGGAGCGCAGAGCGGACAGATAGATGGACAGATCGAAAGACAGGCAGAGAAACAGACAGATAAAATAAAGTCATAAACACTTTTCAAATTCTTAGAAAGTGTTAATAAAAAAACTCCATTATGGCATGTGCATTAATTATTTGCTAAAACACTTATAATTGAATATAGCAATGACTAAATTTCAGTAGAGCCGCTAAAACTCGCAAATTTTGATGAATAGAAATAAACTGAAAAAGTTTGCGGAAAAAAACCTGAGACGTGTTCATTTTTTTTTTAAATCATCTAAACTATATAATAATTATAAGATAAAAAAAAAATTTATAAACCATGTTTTTAAATTTTCTGCTGAATCATATAAACGCTACTGAATGCAGCCGGGACCCCAGCAATTGGATAAAAGTATTAAAAAAATTCCTTTCTATCGTCTTTTGAGCTATTATAAAAGTTTCAAATGGCTATCTATCCGGGAAGTTAGTTAAAAGTTGATTGCAAGCTTTGTACTGGAAACGCTGCCGAAGGCAGCAGGGTCCCGAAGCAATTGGATAAAAATATTTTTTAAAAGCATTTTCACTGTATTCTGAACTATTTCGAAAGTTTCAAATGTCTAGCTAGTCAGGAAGTTAGTAAAATAAAATTTCTGTTGAATCATATAAACGCTGCCGAAGGCAGTAGGGACCTGAAGCAGTTGACTAAAAGTATTAAAAAAATGTATTGTCACCGTGTTTTAAGCTAGCGTGAGAGTTTCAAATATCTAAGCTAGTCGGGAAGTTAGTGAAAAATCGATTGCAAGCTTTGTACTGATAACGCTGCCGAAGGCAGCAGGAACCCGAAACAGTTGGCTAAAGGTATTAAAAAAATGCATTTTTCACCGTTTTCTGAACTATTCTGAAAATCTCAAATGTCTAGCTAGTCGGGAAGTTTGTTAAATAAATGTTCCGTCGAATTATATAAACGCTGCCGAAGGCAGCGGGACTTGAAATAGTTGACTAAAATTATTAGAAAAATGTATTATCACCGTGTTGTGAGCTGTCCTGAAAGTTTCAAATGTCTAGCTAGTCGGAATGTTAGTGAGAAATCGATTGCAAGCTTTGTACTGATAACGCTGCCGAAGGCAGCAAGAACCCGAAACAGTTGGCTAAAGGTATTAAGAAAATGCATTTTCACCGTGTTCTGAACTATTCTGAAAGTTTCAAATGTCTAGCTAGTCGGGAAGTTAGTTAAATAAATTTTCTGTCGAATCATATAAGCGCTGCCGAAGGCAGGACTTGAAATAGTTGACTAAAATTATTAGAAAAATGTATTGTCACCGTGTTGTGAGCTGTCCTGAAAATTTCAAATATCTAGCTAGTCAGGAAGTTAGTTAAAAATCGATTGGAAGATTTGTCCCTGACAAACACACAAACACACAAACAAACAAACAAACAAACAAGAATCGAAGTTAATAAAAACATGGTAAAAATGTAAACTCTACACTGTTAAAAAAAAAAAAAAAACGTACTTTCAACAGCAAAAAGTGCTGGCAATATTGGTGCCAGCACATTCTGCTGTTAGAAAGAGGTTAACTTACAGCACAAACAACTGTAAAAGAGTCTCTCTTTATAGATGTTTCCGCGGTAAATTGCTTTATTTAACAGCATAATGTGCTGGCACAAAAATTGCCAGCACTTTTTGCTGTAAAAAGTAGGTTTTTTTTTTTTTTTTTCAACAGTGTACAAATAATAAAATAAGATGTGTATGTGTGTATGTGTGTCCATCGCTTTGTAGGCAAACGGTTGATCACAGAGCAACATAATTTTTCATGGAGGTCCGTATTGACCTGTCCTGATGCACATGCAACCCTGATTTCAAAAAAAAGAGGGCGAGAAAGTAGCAAAAAACGAAGTTAAACTTAAAGATGTGTTGGTCGTTTTGTAGGCAAATGACGACCTCTCCTGATGCACCTCAAAGCCCAATTTCCGAATTTTCGATTATGTTTTAAAAAATTAATTAAAATCTAAAAATTCCTGAAATGACCAAGTCTGGAGATAGGAACGTAAAAGTAAGATACTTGTCGTGGCCCATTCGTTCACTTGGTTAGAGCGCCATGCTAATAACCTAAAGGTCGTGGGTTCGATCCTCCAAGCACGAATGTGTTACTTTTTGCAGATTATTAACAGGAAAAGTGCCAATTAATAAAAGAAAATCTTTCAGTGCCTTCACAGTATCCTAAGCCGTAAGGATGGCGAGAATGTGATAAAAACAAAGTTGAACTTAAAGGTGTGTTGGTGCTTTATAGGCAAACGGGTGATCGTAGAGCATAGGTCCAGATGAGTCATTTAGAGCTACAGACTTTTGAATAGGTCGTATTGAATATGTCTACACAGAGCTTTGCATGAGTCCAGAGGTCTGTTTTGATCTCTCCTGACATACCTTGAAAAACGATTTTTTTTTTTCAACTGAGAAGATTGTCTGTTGCCGCCATCTTTTGTTATAGAGTGAAGATGATAATCTTTCCGAGAAATGTTTGTCCTAAAAACGTTGTTCTTGAATAATAGCACCGCCATTTATCGTCCAGTTTGCACCTAAATTGAAATTTCTAGTTAAGGAACAAATGCAAGTAGTGGGGACCCGGAACCGATATAGCGTAGGCGGGAAAGACATTTCCGATAGCAGCAGGGACCGACACGAGGTTTTAAGTGATTTAAATGAAACTTTTCTTAGTTTTTATTTATAAAGAGATTTAAGTATTGTGGTTAATGTTTTTTGAAAAATTCTTCAAATATAAGTAAATAGCACAGCAGGCAAAGCTTAATAAAAGATTCATTTTAATTTCAATGTATGTATAATAAATATATATTTATAAAACACATTTATGTAAAAAATAAATATTTTAATTTAAATATTCAACTAAAAATGACTTTGAATAGGAAAAGAAAATATATGAGTTTACTAATTCATTTTTCCAAAAGCCGGTTTATTTCTGAAAATAAATCGCGTTTATTCATAGGAATAAATTTCATTTACTCCTCCTTTTGTAACGATGTCCGAAAGATATCTGGGGTTACCAGATTGTGTATTTTCCTTCAGATTATATATCTTCCAGACTTATTTTATATAATATATTTAAGCTGTTGCTTAGAACAATTTCTTCCGTCTCAATTTCAATATCGTATTTCTAATAATTTTGTTAATATTCTCATTATATTTCGAATTTACTTAAATATATATATCAGTTTTCTACGTGCTTTTCTACGCATAAACATTATATAAAACAAACTCATGAAATTTTTTTTATAACTTTATCTTGCATTCAATAATGAAAAAAAAAATCTCATGTGTATATATATATATATATATATATATATATATATATATTTTAATCATGTACATACATATATACATATATGTATGTAAAACTTATTCAAACATTTCAGACACATTACACACACACGTATATATACATATTGATGCACTGAATATAATTTATTCGTTAAAAATGCCAGTATTGTGATTAAAAAAATGTTAATAAATATCTTTTTTTCTCTTTAATTTGGGATTACCTGACTACCGTAGGTAATAGAAGAATTGTATTTGGTCGAAAGTTTTGATTAATGAGACTTAACCTGTTTACAGGTTTTAAGATCTCCTGTGTCCAAAAAAATATTTTTAGGAATTGGTGAAAGTGTATTTGGGGGAATCTTTTGATTATCATATCTCTAAAATTAAAAAAAAAGGCATTACAAAGAAACTCTCTAAGACAGATTCGGTGTACAAATGAGTTTACGAAATTTTGATAAAATTGCAAAACTAGAAATTGGACATGGAAAGCCGGAAGTGGGTCATTATGTTTATTTATAGCCACATCTCCCTATCCCAAAATGACTGTAACGATTTTCTCCAATTTTGCTACAAAAAAATCTTTTTAGATGCTTTTTAATAATCATAAGTTGGTTAGTGGAGGAAGATTCAATGACGTCCAAATTTCGTGGGCCTATTTTAGGTTTCGGGTAAGGGTATAAAAAATAAACGGATTCTCTTCAAATTCGCCATATTAACTATCTTTTAGATTTCTTAAATATGCATTTGTTGGCAGGGACCGATTCAGAAAAATCATCAGAACTCTTTTGTTTCCCTTCACAAAATTCTACTTCTTACAGGGGAGATCCGTGTAATATGGACCCCTAAGCAAGAATGCTCATAAAACTAAAACTATTAAAATAAAAAGATTTAATTTGTTGACTGCTCATTACAATTGCATAGTTGCAGGGTTCAAGCTTAGTAAAGCACTCTAGGAAGTATTAATAATTGCAGGAAATAACTGTTTTATTTATGTGTCGGTAGTCCATATTACACATACATTCGTGTAATATGGACCAAGTGATCCAAATTGTTCCATCCCGAACAGTTGACACACTTAGAATGTGAAACGAACTGTCCAGCATGTTCCCTCATACACTTCTCTATCTCTTGGGAATAGTAGAAATGAACGAAAAAAATAATAGTTAATGGGAGAAAAAAAGGAAGGTCCAAAGGTTATATTCAATGGGTAGTATGCGAAGGAAGTGATAACTTGATTATCCCTGCTTCTCTGGCCTGTTCTATAGCCACAAGATTTTGAGTGTGCGACATATGTACGCCGAGCATTAACAAAACCTCTCTGCTTTTATCATGGACCACTGGTCCATATTACACAACAGAGCAGGGTTCATATTACACGCATAAACAGAGCAACGTTGTTTCCAATTATATATCGCTATGCAAATTGGCGCCCATGAAACTCATGTCTAGATTTTTCAGATAATAAGTATATTTGCTACTATTAATGTGAAAATTATATTACAATTACCTAACAGCAGAAAGTAATACTTTCATTTTAACATACTTGTTACACCAGTGATCATATAAACTGAAAACTCAATTTCGTAATAGTCCAAATACAGGTACGCATGTACAAGTCACTTCTTGTTTTTGATAACAATAATATTCACTAAAGGCAATGAGATGGTTTCACCATCTAGTGTTGAACATATAAATTTCCTCATGGTCCGTATTACATGATGGTCCATATTACACGGTTCTCCCCTATACCTGAAGTGACTCCACTCGACTTTCCGAACAATAAAAAAATAATGGTTGTTTCAGTAAATTAAAGTAATAGAAGTCTTTAAATAACAAAAAAGAAAGCGTCGTTAAATAAATAAAACAGAAAATTATAAATAGGGTGCTTAAATATTTTCCCCCAAACAGTATGTTGTTTGGTTTATGCTATTGCACCTTATGTAATTTGAAACCATACGTCAAAAAGAAAAAGATTTTTTCTTCGTGTCCCTATAAAAATCCATAAGTGCTAGATTCACCAAAATCTATACAGTTCGTGTTACGATGACCTATAACACACCTACCAACTTTCAGCTCATTCGAAGAAAGCATTTAGACGCTATTATGTTCATTCACACACAAACATGCACACACACTCACATACATACACATATGCACACATCACCATAAAAATAGCAAAAATGATCTCAGGGTACTCAAACATCTAGAAACACCAAAATCTCAAAGTCGAAATTTTGTCATGATTGCAATACTTTCCTTACGAATGTATGTTCGAAATGTAAAAAGGGACCCTTCACAAAATAAAAATCTATAAAATGGGCCCCCTTCACAAAACACAAATTCATAAAATCGACCCTTTCACAAAATTTCATTTAAAATATATCATTTTATAAATATTTTTAATCTTTTCAGTATTATTTTAAATGATTGTCTGTATTTGCTTCATACTGTTAACTTTATATTAAAGATTTGTTAGAGTGGCTGTTGTAAAACACGGTTAATTGATATTAAAGATGTTTTAGAGTGGTTTCTGAAATTGAATGTAATATGCAGTAATACTTTTTTCACAAAAACAGGCTCCAAAAATTAAAATTTGGATCGATCCCTAGTTAATTTCCGGTTACAAATATGTTTGCGACGTTTTAGTGAAAATAGGTAGTGGACTTAAAATAGGTATCTCAAAAAATAAATTTCTCTAACGATTTTCCTTTAAATTTGCCATGTAGACATTCTTTTGAATGTTCTTTTGTATGCATTAGTTGTTAACATAGGACAACTCATAAGTGTTCTGATTAGGTAGGAAAGTTTAAAATCTCTGAACTGGGAAAACGTGAGAGCCTAAGAAAACGACTTTGGGAGGCATACTATTGTAACAATCGCAGCTATCGTAGATCACAAGTCGGATCGTACACTCCGCAGCAAAAGTATCCGAGCACTAGCATAATCCTCGTCTTAAAAAAGTACACTTCATACTGCTTTTTTAAATAAATCCTTGTTGAGTCATATTCTTAGTCTGTCTAAGACCATGATTCGACAAGGATTTGTTTAACAAAGCAGTATTAAGTGTACTTTTTTTAGACAAGGATTATTGCTAGTGCTCGGATACTTTTGCTGCGGAGTGTACGATCCGACTTGTGATCTACGATAGCTGCAATTGTTACAATAGTATGCCTCTCTAAACTGGGGGCCGCGGTAGCCCAGTCGGTAGAGCGCCGGCCTCGTAATCGGAAGATTGCGGGTTCGGTACTCGAGCCGGCCAAAGACCGTCGTGTACGCTAATGGTGGCTGGTGCACGTAAAATCTGTCGTGGCCGCAAAGTCCTCCATGTTCCCATCAAAAATTATACCTCTGGGGGTTACCGAAGCGGGAGAGCCATCCCTTCCGTGGAGGATCAAAATTGTGATGGCATGTCTCCGGACCACCTCTAGGGGTGTGTCCCAGACCGTCGCCAATTGCCCATCTGCGCAGCATTAGTGCGACGTAAAACCCATTCACCATTCACCATTCACTCTAAACTGAATTTCTAAAATCTCGCAGTTATAAACTTTCTTTCAGATGTCTTTACGATTATGTATTAGTTGGTTAATAAAAATAAATTGGTAGATGTCTGATTAGGTAATGAATAGACATTATTCAGATGCGGAAACGGTTGAGAAAAGACACGCCTCTGGTGGTATTTATTGTGAAATGCCATTCAGGTTCCTCAGGTCCCGGGTTCGAATCCCAGTGCGGACATGGATGTTTGTGATGTTCTATGTGTACAAGATATTGTGCATTTGTCTCTGTGAAATGTTGTAATATGGATCAATCGAGACAAAAGTCATTGTGACTATAGGTCTCAAAGCTGTCAAATAAATAAATAGTTAAATGTTAATGTTAGCGTATAAAAAACTGATCGCAAATTAATTAAAGTTATTGAATTTTGTTTAGTTTTTGAATATTTTTAGGTGCGCTCAAGTTTTGTGCAGCTATCAGTTGCTTGAACAGAAACGATAAAACTGAATGCAAATAAAAATTTTAAGCCTTCTGAAATATCTTTTGAAAGAATGTAATAATCTAAATTTTAATAAAATAAAATAAAATAAATCAACGTAAAGGTTTTTAAAGTTGAAACGAGAAGATTTGTAACCAAGTGAAGGTGAACTAGGTGAAGGGTAGGTTTTTTGTTTTGAACATAACTTTAATAAATAATGTACGGTGGGAGTGAGCCATATCAGCCATTTACCACCAGTGACGTCACGTGAATGAAGTTCGTTGTTATATGTAATAATTACACGAAGCTCTAAAAGTAGTTTATATTTATATTTTAGTATATAATGAAAGTCGTGTGATTGTTACACACTAGGTTTTTCTCTTTTATTTGCTTTCTTCTTCTTCTTCTTCTTCTTCTTCTTCTTTTTTTTTTTTTTTTTTTTTTTTTTTTTTGAGAAAGAGAAATCTAACGATCTAACAGGTATTCTAAATATCTTTTGAAAAAGTATCCTTACCTTTGACTACAGGAGCTTTGCTGGTGGACGTTGATGTAGAAGGCGGAGGATCATTTCTCGGCTGTGCATCACTGTTTCTGCTATACGCTAACCTGTTATGCCTCCTGTTAAATCTGCTGTTAGGTTTACTGACAACCGATGAAACAGGCCTGCTGGTGGTCGATTTCGATGCCGGTTTATCTATTCGGTTGGCTATAGACCTTGTGACATGTGTATAGTCTGGAATAATATTTTCATTGTCTACTACGCATTTACCATTCTTGCAAACCTACAGAGGTAAAAGGAGAAAAAAATCAGTCATGTTGAATTATTACAGCAGCAATTACAGAAAACAAAACTGTATATGACAATAAGAATTAAACTTTTTAGCCGAAACGTACTGTGTATTGGATGTAGCAAGAAGTTGTAAAGCAAGTTTTGTGTGACGTATATTGAAAAATTGCATACCAATTACTGCACTATGTTTGTGCCGTATGACAGGAAACATTTCAGAATTATCAAACTGACTCAGAAGTTAATAAAAAAATGAAAGTAAGTTTAAAATTTTAAATTTTAAAGGTGAAAGATGTCATATGATAAGTCATTTGTACAGTCACCCAAAAAAAAAACGCCACCCCCCCACCTAATTTCGCCGTAAATTATCGTAGAAACATGCGACTGGTACCGATCAATTTGTAATAACGTCTAGTTTATAATGTTATAGTTAGATTTTACTTAGGGGGTCGTCTACATATTAAAACTGACATCAACTTCATTTTTTTCAATTATAACCCCCCTTTTTTATAATATTTTTGAATTCTTTGGATCAAATCATCACGGAAAATGGTATAGTTTATATATTTCGCTCAATTTTTCATAGAGTTATAAGCTGTCAAAATTTGGGGATGCTAATGTTAAATGAATGTGACAAACATTAAATCATATCTTCCGAAATAATTATGATATTTAAATTCTGTTTTTTTTATTCGTTAGAATGGAGTGACCCAAACATATTCCATGCAAATTTTTCCTAAAAAAACATTTTTTGAATTATGAAAATTTTTAATAAATTCATATTTGAAAAAATTATGAATTATGACCTATGTTAATTTTTACACGAATAGAACGGGCATCATCAAAAACATGGGTTTCCAAATTTACAGCTCGTTCCTAACATTATTTTTTGAGTTACAGTGATATTTCATTTTTTACTGCTGTTAGGGGGGCGTCACTTGTTATAATTTGTATCATCTGTGAATAAATATCTCTATATATTTTGACGAAAAACTATTTTAATTTACCTTTATGTTATTATAATTGTTTTCTAAGGAACATTTCGATGTTTATTATACAAATTGGCTTATTTTTTATAAAATTATCGCAATGCAGGCAAGAGATTGGGAAAGAATTCCAAAAGAAATGTAGCCCCGCCTCTATATTGCGGAAACAGTATTAAAAGAAACCTAGTTTGCATACTCGTATATGACACTATATGTGACGCTGGTATGCATAAATGTCAATGGCATTTACTACATTGAATGCTGAAGACAAAATTTAAATGATTTAATTGGAAGTATGTAAAATAATTTTGTTTTATAATGTAAAGTTTTAGAAAAATTCTGTAAGGGCGTGGCTTTCATTACAGAAGGGAGTTTACTCGATTCTGAAATGTTAAGTCTTTGTTCTTAAATATTACATAACTTTTTCTAGCTTCTCACTGCTAAAATTCTATTTTATCCCTTTTGTCTTTTGTTTTTAACTTGAATATTCTAGGATTCGTGCACCTCAATTAAGTATCATGACAGTAAAAAAACGCGGTAAGACGAGGAATATTATTTGAAAGAGCAATACGCAGTGAACAATACTTTTGTTTTTTCCTTTTTTAAAATTAATATAATTGATTTTTATTAATTTTTATCCGAATTTTTAAAACAAATTTTCTGTTTTAATCTTGTGAAATTTTTGCATTTGCTTACTCTACCGTTTATGCTATTTAAATTTTATCGCATGACGTAACATAATAAAATATAAAACTTCTATTAAATGTTTTTTTAATACTGAATAATAAAGTGGTATTTTTTTTTCTTTAAGATTTAAAATCTATTATTGAAACAAAGTGTAATATTATTTATTTTCTATTATTCTAATCACGGCGTAAAACTGTCGTCACATTTATTACGGAAAAAGAATTTAAAACAAAGTAATATTACTTTTATAAGTCTTATTACTTTTAAAGATATAGATTTTACACATTTATAATTAAGAATTCAAGTACAGTAGACGATTGCAGAACGGGGAATATTCGTTCTAGGCAATAGGAAACCGTTTTTTCCATATCCATGTTTATTTTCATATGAATATACATAATAATATGAATATACACTCTTTCTAGTGATAAAATTTGTTTCATACTATTTTGTTTATATAAATATGAATATAAGGAATATTCTTAAGAAATATCGTAACACACAAATTGTGAAAGAAACGCCCACTGGAGGAGTTACAGATTTCCAAATGACGTGAAACTACATCAGCAGTCGCGAAAATATTAAATATCCTTTCTCAGATTTTACTTTATATCTTGTTATGTATATTTTTGTATATTATCTATTGTTGGTTTGTACGCCTAAAATTAAATGTAAAACTTTATAGTAACACTTTCATGCGAGGCTTACTGTATAAAATAAAAATATACCCAACAAGAAGTAGATAATAATTGTTAGTTAGTAGATTTTAATTGTTTTTATATATATATTTTTGTTTTTTAAATGTATTTTAACTTAAACTTTTGTCTCTTAAATAAAACAGTTTTTTGCTTTTAAGAAGTAGATAATTCTTTTTCTTAAATATTAAACACCTTTTTTTTAACTGCTATTAATATTATTATCATTATTACTACTGTTCTTTTACCTCGGTATTTAGATTTTTGTAATTCAATATTGTAGGGTTCATATCATTCAAGCTATTATTTTTCTTCGTACGAAGTGATGTATTTAACTTTCAATAATAATGTTTAATAAATTGAAACCAATAAAAATATTTTAATTCATAAGTGAATAAAGAAAGTTCTGGGAATTTGAATCGTTTTTTATTTTATAATAAACATTCCTGAACTTTTTTTCCGGTGTGAAATTTTATAAATAATGAATATTGGGTAGTTGATCACGATTTATTTTTTCTAAATGTACAGACGGTCCCCTAACACATTTTCACGTGTAACTCTGTTTAAAATTGATTTAAAGTCTATAAATAGGTAAGTTTTCCGAACTGCCTTGATCTCAGAAATCTGAATATGAGGTCAAAAATAGGGGTCGCCATTGAAAAAAATGAAGTTTATACGTGTTTTAATATGTAGATGACCCCTTAAGCAAAATATAACTACACCATTAAAAACTAGACGTTATTACAGATCGATAGGTACCAGCCGCATGTTTCTACGATAATTTACGGCGAAATTGGGTAGGGGGGTGGCGTTTTTTTTTTGGGTGACTGTACATCACTGCATTGGCTACGAATTTCTAAGAAGGAAAAGTGTTTCAAAATCATGTCAATCAATTTGTTCTGTGCTCGGGGAGGAAATTGTATCACTAAAAAAAGAATCTTTTCTTTGTAACATAGTGTCAGTATATGAAAAAAGGATATATTATAACATTCCGAATTTCAAAATACATTGGGTGAATCTCGGTGAAGCAACGACATTAGCATCGAAACGAGTTAATTGCCGTAAGAACATTCTCCTATGTATCTGGTGGGACATGAAGTGTGGCTATATTCCGAACTAATGTAGGTCGGTACCACAGATATAGTAATTTATGTAGATCTATCATCCCATTGTTATCATGCAAAAATTTTTTAATGCCAAAAACATTTTTTGGCATCAGCCATATAGTGGTATTGAAACTATTGAAACTCGGCAATTCTAATAGAATAGAATAGAATGTTGATGAATTTTCAAAATGTCGAAATATTGCGTCTTTTAGTTCTTCTAATAAATTTATGAAAAGAAATGGATAAGTTATCATAAAAGTAAATTATATTTGACTAAATTGTGAAAAATACAATTTTTATAATCAGTTGCTTTGTTATTATTATGAAATAAAACTGGTTTGATTTTTAATGGAATACGTTTTTTAACGTTTGATATTTTTTAAGATTTTTGTATTAGTAAGTACTATAGAATTTTCAGAATTCTTTTAAATATATTTAGCAGTGGCGTAGGTAAAGAACGTTAGTTTTAGTATATAAAAAGAGTTTAACTATAAATATTAACTAAATTAATAAATATATAAAAGAAAAAAGGGAAAAAAGAAAGAAAGAAAAAGAAAAATGCATTTGAAATTGTATCTGCAGTTTTTCATTCACCTTTAGTACATAAATTATTCATAAATTTTATTTTCTAAATTATCTGTGTGTATTCGGAAAAGACTGCCATATTGTGGACTTTTCTCTGAGTAAAAATGAATCACTTTTTTCCCCCAGTGATCAATCTATGTCTTATTACTATATCTATGTTCGGTACAAGTGTGACTGCTGAACGCTAGATGCAACAAGTGCTGCGACTAAACCTGAAAATGTCCATTTCCTGTCAAAAATATGCATCCAGTGAAAATGTTCCATGATAATGTAAGGCCTCAATGTTTCAAAACCAGTAAAAGGCACGCTAGTAACGCTTAGCTGAGAAATTGTGAAATATCCGGCATATATTTCCTATATAGCCTCTTCGGACTGTTATTTTTTTCAGTCGATGCGCAATACCTTGTCTTCTGTACACTTTCGGACAGTGGACAAAGTACAAAAATGGACTTCATCTAGTCAAAAGATGAATCCTTCTAGATTGCTGATATTATCAACCGATATTATCAACCGATTATTTGCCCGATCGATGGCTGAAGGTATATGAATGTGAAGGATATGAAGGATGAATGATGAAGTATGAATATGAAGGATAATGATGGAGAATATTTTGATATACTCTAAGCTCTCAGTTACATATTTATTTCTCTGAAATACGCTTTAAAACTTATTACTGCCCCCAATAATTAACCCTTTGAGGCGCAAGGAAATTGCACTCATTTAAATTAGACTGCCACCAGAATTTACAAAGAAGATTAAAATAAAAAATAAATAAATTATTTTTTCTGCAATGTTATAAAAGTAAAATTCTGCTAAAAGAATTTAGGGAGAAATTTCTGCAGTTAGAATTTAACAGTTGCGTCCTCACAGCGAGAACACTGCACTTCAAAGGTTTAAACTATCGTGAATAACAGTATCTTGTAACTATGTCATGTAGGCGGATTGCCACCAAATTGGGCATGTACACAAAGTACAAGTATGCTTTTTTAATGATGCTGTTTCATTAAAGTAAAAACGTTCTAATTCACAGAATTTGTTAAGAGGAATCGTAAAAAATTTTGAAAAGTGAACCCCCCCCCCTCCCTCCCGAAAAAAAAAAAAGAAGAAATGTGTAATAACATGGCTTTATTTTGTATCTCATTTTTAACACTTTTACAAATTACATAACTCCTTACATGTAATAGGTAAAAAAATTAAACCGCGGATAAATTTTTTTAAACATTCTCTCTATATTTCTATATATATAATCAGTTGATTTTCCTTGGAAAGATCTCCCCCCCCCCCCTCCGTAGCAATTATGCTTAAAAAAAAACAGCAATAGTATGAAATCTTGCATATTGTTGCTCACTGAATAGATGGAGTGACACTGATGGAATAATTTATTCATTTGGAGCGTTTTCCACTGTTTAAATATATAAGTTTTTATTGTTATTTTTTGTTTAAGTATAATCTGGTTGGACACTCTTGAATATTATATCTATGTAATTTCACCGTCCGTTTCTTAATAGGATCCTTCATGTTAAAGTACGTTATAGGGGTCATTCTCACATAATGGTAAATTTTGTGTCCTTGGCTAAAAAATGTTACTTGGGCAAGTCAGCTATGAAAATTAAAAAAAAATTTCAACAATTCTTTTCAAGCACTACACTATGCAGTAATTTGAATACCAAAAAAAGTAAAATTTCAATATTTAAAAAATTTTTTAAATTGTAAATGTCATTACCAAGGCTTGTCCCAAACTCCAAACTTTTTATTTGAACCTTTATTTTAAAGAATTGAAAAAAATTTAAACAAAGCTAACAATTTGCTAGGTATATTTCACTTTTCTACTTTTAATATCTTTATAATTTTAGGAATAAAAAAAAGAAATCTATTAATTATTCTTATTTAAAATTTGTCCCTAAGGGTAATTGTCATTACCAAGGTGTGTAAGTTTTTTTTCAGTACCTCACTACTAGATGGTGCTGTCATAATTATCAACCTGTCAAAAGTAAAGTGTTTCATGTCCTTACAAGCAGACAAGTTTTTTTTTTGTTTGTTTGTTTAAGTAAATACAAATTATTTCATTTTGCTGTTTTTGTTCTAAAATTATAGTCAGTGTACTTATTGTGTGTCATTACAAATTCCATTATTACGGAAATACACAATTAATAAATTTAAATTTACTGAATGATTTATAAAGATCTTTGGGACCACATACAGAATGAATATTGCATTAGCTTTTAATTGCTATAATTTAGCCATAAATACGCTTAACATTAAAAAAGTCATTACCAAGGTGATCATTACCAAGGTGTTCTGAAAACATGGTAATGATATCTAGGAACATGGTAATGATTTCTATGATCATGGTAATGACTGCTGGGCAGTAAAGTGTAAATCACTTTATGTCGCTTGTTAAAACAGACAGCTATAGGATTCGTATAGTGAAAATTATTCCAAAAATTCTCACCACTATATATCGTCTAGACATTTTAATTTTTCTGTTACAAATTAGAATGATAAATACAGCTATCCATAAATAAATGCGTAATTATTTCGCCATTGGTCATTTCTGTGGTTCTGTCTGTCATTACCATGTTCACAAATGTCATTACCATGTTGCAATGGAAATTAAAAAATTAATTAATCTGTAATTAAGGCAAACGAACTCTGCTGGTAATTTTTTCCTCTATAGCAGACATGGATAATTGCATTAATGTAAAAAAATCAGGAATTAAAACAATTTATTTTTTATTTTTTTCTGAAACCAATATTTACCATTATCTGAGAATGACCCATAGATGGGCACCAATATTTTATTTACGGGATTTTTTGGGGGATTATGTACCGGTGTTATGGTTGTTTACATATCTTTATTAAATTTATTACTGGTTAATTTTTTATTATTAAATTTTTTTATGGTTGCTTCTGGTTATTTTTAATTTAGATACTTATTAATTTACTTTGGTTCTTGTCTATTATGATGGCATTTTATCACATGTTTTTCTGCATTCTACTATTTTGTTAATATATATATATATATTATATTAATTTATATTTATTAAATTTATATTTATTAAATTATTATAATTGGATATATATATATATATATATATACATATATATCCAATTATTAATCCATTTTTTATTCCAATTATTATTTCTGAGGTCCTTTATTTATTTTCTCCGTCATTATGTTTAATAGTCCTTTTTTACTCAAGTGGGCGTGAGTAATTTAAATTGTTTTTGTCTCTTACTGGATCTTAACATGTATTGCAACATTTCTGTGCTAGTTTTAGCAATTTGTTACAATCAGTTTTATTTTTGTTGTGTTGGTATTGACAAGTATTTATTAAATGCTAAATATTAAGATTAAATTTTATTTAGATATCTATCATTTATATATATAATATATATATATGTATATATATATATATATATATATAGAGAGAGAGAGAGAGAGACAGACAGACAGACAGAGAGAAAGAAGAATAAACAAACAGAAATTTGAATTTAAGAGATAAACTTTGAAAAATTCCCTTACGCAGTAATTTCGTTATCAAAGGCAAATTATTGCTGGAGGGGAAAAATTAAGATGTTCCAGGTAATACCAGAAAAGAAATGAAAAATCAAAAATATCGCTATTAATTACCCCGACACCTTACAAAATGAACAATAAATAAATAAATAAAATAAAATTCAAAACTAGTAAAAAAATGAATAAATAAAAATAAAAAAGATCCAAGCTAAAAATAATTACCTAAAAAAATCGTGAAATACTTCAAAAGATATGATATACGAAAGCAGAGAACAGGTGTAAAAATTGGCTGTTGTAACTCGAGGAAAAGAGGTTATATATAACGTGGACTAGACGCAAATAAAACGATTAACTTATATTTTTACAAAAAATAATAAGTAATATATTTAACTAATTTAAAGTAAGCACTACTTAATTTCTCTCCCTCTCTATTATATATATTGGTATATATATAAAAATTACGTGTCACGATGTTTGTCCGCGATAAACTCCTAAACGTATGATCCGATTTTAACAAAATTTTGCCCACTGTGGGCAGTTTGGTCCAACTTAAGAGATAGGATATTTTTTTTATCTCAATTTATAGTCACAATATTCTTTTAATGCAATTATTTGTTAATTATAGCCCTTTGTTACAGTTGCTCCAAAATATCTGTGAGTTCCATAAGTTTAATTGTTGCAAAAAAAAAAAAAAAAAAAAAATACGAGTTCATTTTCTTTCGACATAAAAATAAATACATTTAATCAAACGTAAACGTTAAAAAAATATAAAAAATTAAATTATGCATCTCACGGAAATTGACATCATAATCACTTTAAAGATTTTGATCGTCTGTGAAGTCTGACCGTCTGTGAAGACAAGAAAAAGATTTCCTATGTTAATCGCCCATTGGATTTTTTGTACAATAGTGTTAAAAATCGAGGAAAATTATTTCCCGATTTTAATCCCCATATTTTTGTATAGATAGGTATTAGCAACGAGATATATAAATGAGAGTGTTGATTCAATGGATGAAGGATTAACTTTCCGTGGTTCAAGATGAATCACGTGACATGCTCGAATAGGTTGCTGTGTTTGGCCCTTTATCGCTATTTTGGCATTTTAAATATCAGTTCCACAAATTATCATTATTATTAGGTAACATGACAGTCCTATGACCGAAATAAATTGTTTTTAAAATAATTTTACACATATTTCACATTTTAATAAATAATAAAATACCTTTTTTTCCATCGTTTCTCAACAAAGTTTAAAAGTGTTTATAAAAGAAAATTTAAACTTTTAAAGAGCTAAATTTAACAACAAATAATAATTTTTCAACTATTTTTAAGCATTTTGTCGGTTAAAGTTCAACTACACGAAATAAAAGAGAAGTAAAATTAAAATCAAAATGATTTAGAACAAAAGAATATTAAACTACGTAAGTAAACAAAAACATTGGCGTTTATGACTTATGCGAAGAACAATCTCCAAACCGTTGCCATAGAAATTTATTGAAAATAAGCTGTTACCAAGGGAACCATCGAATACGCAGGTGCAAGGAGAGCATGTCACATGACTCATTTTGGACCTTCTCAAGGGTTACCATTTATCACTCTACTTTATATATCTCGTTGGGTATTAGTTATCATGTGGATACGTTAGATTGAGTTATTTTGCTGTGAAATTGACAAAAAATAATTTTTAAATTTCAAAACTCAATCATCCTTGGAGTTATTTTTTTTTTTTATTTTATTTTTTTTTTATTTGGCGATCAAAAACGTAACACGAAAATATACAAACCAGATGTATAGTTTCGTAATATGTATTGTGCGAAATATTGTTTCATATTATTCGTTACTCTCTCAATATAAGTTGTCAAAATAACCATGATTTTTGAAAAGAATTAAATATGTTCGCCAGATAATTTGGCGATATTTTTTTTTCCGCCAAGGACGATAGATATGAAATTTATTCCGCTGCAACATGTTAATATCTTATATCAGATACATTATGTATATGCTACAATTTATTTCACGTGACACGTGTGTTAAAAATTTACTTAGACATAACCTTGCTTTTTCAATTTTTGTTGTATTATTGTAATCTGTATCACTTCGTTTTCTTTAAGAAATTCGTGATCTATACATATAATGTTCTAAATTAAAAGTAACCACTTCAATATTTTAAAACTTATTTAAAAGTCTGTTTAATTTAACATTAAATTTTAAAACTTAATTTAAAACTTATTTAAAAGTCTGGAATATTTTAAGTCTGTTTATTTGTTTTGTAACGCTAATCTATATGATCGATGTTCGAAACTTTAAATAATTATTTCTCTTATTTTTCTTTAATAACTTATCAATTTACCGTTCCTGATTAAATTTGTGATTTATACATGTATTTTACATTAAATTTTGACTCATATTTATTGCTAAAAAAACGATCTTAAAATCTTGCAATTTTCTTATCTTAATCCTCAATGCTTTCCCCCTTGATTAACTTGAATTTACTATTAAAATTTTAACATACTCAAAATCTTCTCATCACTTTGTTAAAATATATTAATCTTTTCCAAAATCTTTTTCAATTAAAATGATACCTGTATTTACTTTAAATGCCCAATATTTCATGAGATATCCTATTTTAAAGTTTTAAAATATTTATCAAAGGAACAACTATAGTATTTCCCCACAACTGTATTTGACGATTACGGCTAAATCATAAATCTAAAAATCATCACTGATAAAATCATAAGCTAAATCATAAATCTAAAATAAAAGTACGCAGGTTGCCATATTTTATTGCAAAGAATCCAGAACGACATCGTTATCGTTCAAAACGGCGCCAAACAAAATCGCCAAATCCAGTTGTGGGGAAATACTATATATACCTTATCAAATTATCAACGTATAACTTAGCCACAGCAACGCGTGGTCGGGTCTGCTAGTATATATATATTTATAAACCATCAAATGGAAAGAGAGATAGAGACTCTGCCACATTGATTCACTCAATCTCTTCTTTCTCATTGATTCTCTTCTCCGCAAATTTTGATTCAATTTAATGATTTTAACTACAATGAAGCAGAATAATGATATAAGGTTGAATGAAATCATCCAAATAATATACCGGGTGATCCAAAAGTCAGGACAAACTTTAAAAATGAATAATTCGAAAACGAATCAAGATACAAAGATACGGTTTTCACCAAACGGATGAAAAAGAAACCGGGTTTTGTGTGGCTACGAATAAAAAATTAGTTCTGTTGGCGACCAACAGATGGCGCTATAGTGTTTTATTTCACCAAAAGATGATTTACAAATGAAAAAAGTGTTGATAACTTACAAGTCAGCTTAATTACAGTTAATTAGTACTACTACAATAACTGCTCAATGTGCTGTCCATCATTCAGAAGTACAGCTGTGAGACGATTCATCACACCGTTCACGGGATTTAGTAGCATTTCTTGGGTTATGGCAGACACATTTTGGCGGATGTCATCTTTCAGTAATGCTAGTTATTCCGGTTGGTCGCGGTACACTTTTGACTTCAAGAATCCCCACAGCCAAAACCAAAAGTCACAGGGTGTTAGATCGGGAGATCTTGGAGGCCATGCGTGATTAAAGTAGCGACTGAGAATGCGATATTTCGATGCATGTAAGCTTCGACAACCATTACCTGCCGCAGTTGCTCCTTTTTATGTCGTTTGTTGCTTTGCATAATCCTACATCAGAAATCCGACAGCGCCATCTGTTGGTCGCCAACAGAACTATTTTTTTCCCTTGCCACACAAAACCCGGCTTCATTTCCATCCGTTTGGTGCAAACCGTATCTTTGTATCTTGATTCGTTTTCGAATTATTCATTTTTAAAGTTTATCCTGACTTTTGGATCACCCGGTTTATATATATATATATATATATATATATATATATATATATATATATATATATATTATTTATATAGATATAGATATTCTGATATAGATATAGATATTCTGATATTTATTTATATAGATATTCTGATATTCTCATATTCGATATAAATAAGATTTTGTTTCTTTTCAGAAAATCAAGCCATCTAAGATTGGACTTAACTTTTCAAAAAGGGAATAACTGATTCCAAAACCTTGATGGAGTTGATTGGCCTTAGAAGGGTAAGATCTTTTTTTGTGATTTGGAAAAATTCGTCAAGGGAAAACACCAGAAAGAAAGAGAGGTTCAAGACGTCCTCAGATTTTTGATTCACAAAGAAAAGGGCGATTGATTGAACTTTCACATAAATTGAGTAAAGCACAACCGGTGATCTGATAATTGAAATCGAGGAAAGAGAATACCCTGCTGTTCATAAATTAATAATAAATAGATATCTTAACCGCTTTGGTTACTTCAATACGATCCCGAAAAATATAATCAAATTAACAGACACTCGAATTAAAAAAAGGCGTAAGTGGTGTCCAGCGGTATCAGCTCAAAGGGAAAAACAAAATGAATCAGATTTAAAAGAACCGTCAACAATGAATGGCATCAAGAAATATCGATAAGGACCCTCTCTCTCAGGAAATTTACATTTCAACAAGATAAAGCACCATGTGATAAATCTGTTTCCACAACACAGGGGTTTCAGCGTGCAAAATGGACTGTATCCTCATAGCCAGTCAATTCGCTAGACCTAAACCTGATGGAAAATATTTGGACACTGAATTTAGACCATTTGGAACGTACTCTCCATGAAGTGTGGGATGAACTTAACAGGAAAACAATAGGTAACTTGCAGCAAGTATGTAAGAGCGCATTCAAGCTTGTATTGTTGCTCAAGGCGATAGAAACAAATATTAAATTATTTCACTTTTCACGCAAAGAGCCACCGGTGCAGACACATATATATATTTTAATTTATTGAATACGTGTTTCCTATCGTCTTCACACAAATTTGGTAGCAATCTGCTCGTCCTGTCGGATGTGTGTTCTTTCGACCAGAAATAATTGTTGCGAGTTTATTGCATTTTATGGTGTTTATTCAAAGTCTTGTACTTATTACTTTAAAACGCCAGTTCCGTGATGCTTTTTTATTTATATGCATATATTACTTTATTCGCTTTTTTCCTCGATTAATTCGATTTTTCATTTGCAACTTTCAAAGGTCCTTTAAATTAATTATTCAAATCAGTTTATAAAGATTGTTTAGTTTTGATTCACATTACACATCTGTTAACATTATGAAGCAAGTAACAAGAATAAAAGCGACTAAAATAATATTTTCCTGATTTTTTTTTATTCATTTGAATTGTTACTAATCCTAGTTGTTATGGCGTGGCGTTAAATATAATACAGTAAATGAAGCGGAAAGCCTTACGTGCTAAAGAAAAAATTTCAGATTTTTCTTGTATGAAAGAAATAATTGATTTTCTTAACCTAAATTAATTCTTATTATTATTCTAAAACTCGCGTCAGTTTTCACAAGCAGTAAATAAAGTTTTATTGATACATATAACTATTTATATTATATACAAGCAATCTCTTTTTTTTTTCCTCTAGCATTTTCTTAGCTCCTGCTAACATTTATTTCTTTATCTCTTTCATCATAATAAAACAATAGTGACTTTATGTAGATAAAAAATTTTGTATTATCCTCGAAAGAAATGCTAGGTATAGCAAAAATTTTGTTCTCAGAACAAGTCTCTAAAAATATCTAAGAAAAGTGGATTTTTGCTGCTTAAAAATGTAAAGGTACTCTGAAGAATCCCCCTAGAAAGATTTTTTCCAACTATCATTTTAGTGGCGACATCTATTGATGAATATACGACATAAATCTCATAAAATGCTTATTAACGAAATTTGAAATAAAATTTAACTCAAATTTATAAATAATACATTATTATCTTTTAGTATCGAAATTAGAATTTTTTCAGGTGAAAATCTATCCAATGTCAGAAATTTTAAACAGTTAAATAATAGTTTTGACCTTTTGTTATGCATTTTTTTTTTTAATTAACTGTACATTTGTTAAGAACAATTTAATATGTATTATGGGCGAATTCCCAGGGGGAAACGAGCCCACCAACGGCCGAGCGGTTCTGTGCTCAAAGCTGGTAAATGGGAAGTGCCGAGTTTGATCTTAAGTCTAGATGATCGATCTAACCGTTCAGAGTTTTCCATGTTTGTCTCCGAAACTCGCGTAAATACGGGCAAAGATCCCTTAGAAAAATCCCCACGGAGGGCGTTCCACCCATAGGCTTAGGACCCCAACGTAGTTAGTCGGCCTTACACACTACAACCAACCACAGGGAGAAGTTGTTCCCTTATTCCTACGCCATCATACAAATATCTGTGGTAACCTGAGAATACGGCATACGTCTCCTGCACTCAAAGCCCTGCGATAGAGGACATATGCAATCTCCTGTATCTTAAAACGATGGTACAATTTTGGCAGTGCCACTTTTATTTGGGCGAACCTTATAAATTAAAATATGCATCCATATAGTGTTAAAATTATTTTCCGAACCAGAGACAGTTTTTCAAGAAACGAGGCTTAGTGATAGCCAAGAAGATTAAAATTTAAAACGCACAAAATAAATAACAAATATGTAAAATATTTTATTAAAACGTTATGGTTCCTTTAAAAGGAAAAATTGGTAAGGGTATCCTAAAGAAAAAAAATGGAAACTCGCGTAAATACGGGCTAGGACCCCTTAGAAAGACCCCCACGGAGGGCATTCCCCCTCTTGGCCTAGGACACATCAGGAGTCAATCGGCCTTAAATCCTACAACCAACCAACCAACCTAAAGAAAATCATGTATACAATGTCATGATAGCTTAAGATATTTTTTACGAGTACTAACCTAAAAAAATTTCTGTTCTAAAAGAAGCTTGTAACAGGATGAAAATCTATTTTAAACCAAAATTTGTAAAAAATGCTCACGAAGAGTATTTTGCGGCTCATTTAGAAGACTATAAACCTGATTTGTTTAATAACTCACGTCTATAACGTTTAATTATTATGGGGAATCAATAATTACATTGCAAAGTTATATCTAAACAAATTTGTTTATTTAAAAAAGAAATACCAGTCTTGTAGAGTGTATGAAACGGGAAGAATATGAAATTAAATTCTAGGGGGAAATTTAGTAGATTACAACTGTATTAATGATATATCACTGTAATGCTCATTATACCTATATTGATATCAATGTTACGCGGAAGTTTAATTAAATAATCTATAATATTAAAACACAAAGCATATTCTGCAAGACCAAAATCGTACGATCTGGGCATGCGGGAGAAAATTTTGAACTAATTGGGAACGGGAATATTCTTTTCTTTTTATGCAGAGTACCGATGATAGATCAAGCAGACGACATTAATATTGATATGTCCATGGCAAGCGCCTAATTAAAGCTCATTAACGCCTAATTAAAGTTAATATTACTCCGTGGCTCAATCATAAAAATAATTCACACGATTAATTCATTTTTTCCAAGGAATTATACCTATTAAAAACAAAGCAATTCGCAAACACGTATCGGTTACCATCGTATGCATTTTCGCTCGCTGAAAATTTCTGTACACTGGATGTGGCGCCATCTACTGCCATGTCAATATATTATACCATATTCTTAAAATTATTTTTTTCCATTTCTTAAAAGAAAAAAAAATCTTTTAAAATTAACAAATTATCAAAATTTATTGTTCTTTAAAGTTAACTTTCATCAGTTGAAAACTTTGTTTAGAAAAGATGGAGATAAATATTTAAAATCAAAGGAGGTTTTATTTTATTTTATTTTATTTATTTATTTATTATTTATCTAATTATTATAATTTCTGATATTTCATTTCGATATTGTATTAGAGTAAAAATTATTTGAAAAAAAAAATAACGTTAAAATATTGATAGTAAAATATATAGTAAGTATATTGATGATAATATATGATAGTAAGATATAGTAAAATTTTACATAGTATAATTTATTATTAAAAATTTAATGGTCAAATTAATTTGCTAAAGTATTAAATTCATTCTTATTTATTTATTTATTTATTTTGAATAGTATACTTTTGTTGAAATATACTATTTTGATAGAATAAAGTGTTATAATACTATTCCAGTAAAAACAAATTTTAACTTTATTCCGATTTGCAGTTTATTTTTAGAATACAATAAGTTAATATTTTTGATTATATCCAAGTGGTTTTACAAATATGAGAAATTCGGCAGGGGTTTTTAAACCGGTTAAGAGCAATGTGAAATATTAAAGCAAGGGTGTTTTAAATTTTATGCCGTTAAGAGATTTTAGTTGCACATAATCCGTCAAATTTTGACGGGATTAACTAGTTTATGCTTTATAATATATGATATTAAATTAAGTCATTTATGTTTCAAGGTATAACGAAAGATAAAAGAAAATGAAGGTAATGCAATAAAAATTAAATAAATAAGTAATGCTGCGAGTAACTTACTTGCCCATCTCCACAGGAGGAACCTTCCGCTGCCGGTCGGAATGATACACAGTATCCAGAATCATTATCATAACAGAAGAGTTGAGCGCAAACTCTACTGTCTTTCTGTAAGTAAGTAATGAAGTTAAAAAGCGATAAAATGAAGCATTATGAAGTAAATATACAGGATAATAAAAATACATAGATGTTCATACAGACATGTAGGCAAGAAAAAGAGAAATAGTACACATACAGTTAAATTTTGATTCATTTGAATTTTAAAATAAACATATGAGAAACACACAAAAAACTTAGATTATATATATTTATACAGTTGACAAAAAAAGATATGAAAATGGAGCGAAACCGATGATATATAGGGGAGACCCGCGTACCTAGGGTCATCATGTACCTAGGGCCACCGCACTATATTTGAATAATATTGAATTTTAAGTTTTATTATCTCAATTGGGCGAGTAACAACACCAATTGCTACTTTTACAACTACTTTGGAACTTTTGAGGAGAAAGTTTTGACAAGTTACATGTAGAAAACGAATTTACATGGTTTGAAGTAAAATTTTGCAGCTCATCTCTTTTGCTATTTTACAAAGGCAAGTCAAATATTTTTCTTTCATTTCTAGTAAATAATTTTGCTTGTTATATTGAGTAATTAATGAGATATTTAATTAGTCCTCTCTGAATGTGGATTTTTTAGTGGAAGGAATTTTGAATTAAGTTACCAAAACTTGTACCTTGGGCCACTTGGCTACCTTGTACCTAGGGCCAGTGTGTTTGGACCCTTTAACACTTTCGCGACCGCATGTTTTTGCCTTTTTGATAGTAAGGTGCGCCTGTGGGCGTTTTTCCCATAAGTTACAATTTTTTACCACAAAATTTTTCGTATTCACATTTATATTACAAATGGATATGCATTATAATCATACCCTCTCTAATCAAAGTATTTGCATCCATAGTATACTGATTGTACAAATATGAATATTGTGTATATATATTTAGAAACAAATAACATACAAATTGCAAAAGAAACGCCTACTGGTGGAGTTTCATATTTTCAAATGACGTGAATCTACGTCGGCGGTCGCAAAAGTGTTAATAAACACAGTACAGCCTATAGTAATTGGATGCTGGGAAACCCTGGTAAACCAATCACTATATATAACGTTGCTGAAAATGTTGGCAAGTCCTATCCGTCGGCCTTTACTCCTGTAAACATTCTATCAGGCTTTCGTGTATCCGGCATATGCCAATGAATCAAAACACATTCACTGAGGATGAATGTTTAAGTTCAAATGTAACTGAAAGACAAGATCCCCCCATAAATTTAAAAAAAAAATATTTTCCAGGATGATAGAACTGGATGTCTCTGTTTCATGTCCTGCTGAAATTTCAAAACCTTCAACATCTACCATCTTTTCGTGTGTCATGCTTTAATAGGTACGAACCTAAGCAAAACCTCCACACATAAAAGAAAAGATGTGACCGAAAATCAGAGAGATCTAGAAATCCAAGAGACACTCCAGAAAAAAAAAGAAAGAAACTGAAGAAAAAAAACGTTCTGTTAGAATATCCCAAAGAAAAAAGAAAGAAGAATGTCGTGTTTCAAATTAAGGCAACAACATGATAATTATATTATATGATAAATAAATATATTACTTGATATTGTTTCTTTTATAAAATACATGTTTATATGCTTATTTTCTATTCATTACAAAGTGAAATCTAAATTTGAGAGAATGGCTCTAGGTACAATGAGGCCTGGCCCCAGGTACAATGAGGGTGTTGTACCTATGGCCATGAGTGTAGTTTTTTTAAAAACCTTTTATTTGTCGGAATTTATTATTTTAGGTATTTATATTAATCCCAATTGGAAGTAATTAGTTCTAAAGATATGTACATATCAGTTTGATAATTTTAAATAGATCAAGGGCTCTGTTTTTGGGCATTGAAAAAAGTGGTCCTAGGTACATGGGTCTCCCCTGTATAACTCTCTAGAATATGAAGAGTGAGATTTGACTTTTAAAGTGTAACATATGATTCTTTGAACATGCCAAAAATGGAGACAACATTTAAACAGTGAAATGTCTCTTTTTTGATAGAGTGAGATTTTTCACTCTCTTTTAAAAGTAAGATTCCGAGTCATTTAAAATTTTGGAAGTTTTCTATCCTTAAAAAAATCCGAAGTGACTCCACTCGACCTTCCAACAACGGCTGTATAGATAAAGTATATCATAGGGCATTTTATGTTTTCTCCATATTGCATAACGTTTAATTTAACATTATTGTAATGCAAATAATTTGAGCACGTAGATCATAATGATAAAGAATTTTTCACTGTGTCCCTGTAAAATTCTGTAAGTGGTAGATTCACCAAAATCCATACATTTCATGCGACAGTCACGTAACTTGTATATAAATTTTAAGCTTAATCGAAGAAAGCATTTGCACGGTATCCCATTTAAAAAAAAATTAGCCCATAAGCCATAACGATAAAGATTTTTTAATCGTTATATTTTTTAATTGTCCTATAAAAAACTATAAGTGTTATATTTTTTAAAATTCTTACAGCTTGTGTGACGGTGACCTATAACAAGTACGTAAATTTTCAGTTCATTTGAATAAGGCGTTTAGACAATATCGTACTTTAAATAATTTCAGCCCATAGGCCATAATGATAAAGAAATTTTTATTGTGTCTCAGAAAAAAAAAAAAAAAAAAAAAAAAAACTATATAAGCGCTAAATTCACCAAAATCCATACAAATTGTGTAACAGTGACTTTTAACGTGTGTATAAATTTTCAGTTTATTTGAATAAGACATTTAGATCGCATTTTAAATAATTTATGCTCATAGACCATAATGATAAAAAAAATTTTTATTGTGTCCCTGTAAAAAACTATAAGTTCTAGATTCACTAAAATCTACATAATCTGTGTGATAGTGCTATATAACATGTGTATAAATTTTCAGTTTATTTGAATATGTCGTTTACACACTATCGCACTTTAAATAATTTGAGCCCATGGGCCCATAATGATAAGGAATTTTTTTGTTGTGGTCTGTAAAAAAAAAAAAAAAAAAAAAAAAACTGAAAGTGCTAGATCTACCGAAATCAATAAGGTGCGTGCCACGGTGACCTATAACATATGTACTCTAAAAGACAAAAGCCGCACTTGGATATTTTCCTTTTCTCTTTCTGCAATCGCCAATTTTATCGTTTTAAAAGTAAATTTTCGAATAGGTATTTTTACGTTTCGTTCCACGTACAATTTAGGATTGAGCCAAGTATTAAAATCAAGATGCAATTGTTTGGAACATTATTACTTTAGAAAGTATTTCAAAAATGACAAGAATAAAGCAATTAATGATTCCACAAAAAATATTACATTTAGAGTGAAAATCAAAAAATATTTTAATATGCGGGATGTCAAAATGATTAAATGTTAACGAAGTATTGGTGAGCTGTTTTTTAGAAATATATAAAATTTTTAGGCTGTTTAAACTAGAAATTTGTCTGTAGGCGGCCACGTTGCTTATCTAATCGAAATGGCCGCAAATTACAAAGACAGTGCATAAAAAATCAGTTTGTATTACATTTTGAACATACAGTCGGCGGCAAAATTTTTCGAGCACTAGCCAATAATTCCTATATTTAAAAAGTACACTTTAGACTGTTTTGCTAAGTAAATCCTTGTCGAATCATGTTCTTAGACTGATTAAGAACATGACTCGACAAGGATTTATTTAACAAAGCTGTATTAAGTGTACTTTTTTTTGGCAAGGATTATTGCTAGTGCTCGAATAATTTTGCAGCCGACTGTAGAAGAGATTCAGAAAAAGTATTTACTAACATAATTTCTTTAAATACAGTGCAACAACGATTAAACAAAGCAAGTTTAAGTGCCAGAAAATCTGAAAAAAAAAAAAAATCCATTCTGAACGAAAAGAATTAGGAAAGCAAGACTTCAGAGGGATAAAAAAAATTTAAAAGGATCAGGCAATTATTGAACTGAAGTGGTTTTCTCTGATGAGTAAAGTTTAATTTATTTCGAGCTATCAGAAACAAGCAGATCTGATGATGAAAATGTGACCGACTTAATGAAAATCGCACTTTTAAAATAGTGACATATTCTCCGTACTTTGTGATACGGAAATGCATAATTTTTCAATGAGTTGGGCAAATTTTCATGTTCAAGGGACCAATTAACCCGAAATAAAACTCGGTCATTAAAAAATTGATGTCTGACCGACTATTTTGGAGATATTTCAGACTTTTTCACAATCAGCATTTCAAGACGATAATGCACCTTGTTACATGGCGCCCGTGGTTTTTATTTGATTAAAATTATTAAAATTACCTATCCATTCCCATGAGCATCTATAATTTTGTATGTTATCATAACATTTTTTTACTTAAAGTTAAATCCCACAAAGAATATCGTAGAATCCTTTACTAGACCTGAAAATAATCCTAATCTCAATCCGCTCGAAAAAGTTTAGTCTATAAAAGAGGGTGGGGATTTGAAATTTTGTAGCCTACAACTTTGCAAAGAATAGAAAAAAATATTTTCGACACACTGAAATTTCCGAGTTTCATGTTCAAAAACTGTAAAAAAAACTCTGCTATTCCGCGTTAAAACAGTAATTCCATATAAATTAGAATTATACAATACAGAATACATATTTTTATTGAGTAATTGTTTAGATCTAGCAAATAAATAGTTTTATTTCATACATCAAAATATAACGGGTTTATTTCATATAATAAATCATAATAGAATACAAAGTGTATGTTTATTTATATTACGTTCAAAAAGAAAATTTTATACTCAAAATATAAATTAATATTTGCTAATTACTAATTAAATATAAATAAATGGCTATGATTGGAAATATGCTGCAAAATATTTTCGGTACGGATGGCCATTTATTTATATTTAATTAGAAATTTTTATGTAAATTTCTATTAAATATTTCGTAGAGTATAATAAAGCGAATAATTAAATCAAAAATGCATATAGGTATCATGTTATGACTTCCGTATTATACAAACATAACAGTTTTATTTGTTTCAATCATTTGTTTTTAAGTTGTTACAAACACAAAAGGTATAAGTCAATTTTTATGCAGTGCGGCTTTTTTTTATGTCCCTTAGTCTACCAACTTTTAGCTCATTCAAACAAAGCATTTAGACAGTGTCGTGTTCACTCACACACATACACACACATACATCACCATAAAAGTAGCAAAAATGAACTCTGAGGATCTCAAAACGTATAGATACACAAAAATCTCAAAGTTGAATTTTTGTCATGATTACAATACTTTCCTTACAGAATATGTTCGGAGAGTAAATATCGCGTACACATTTTTTTTTCTATATTATGAATCTGGATCAAGGGTAAAAAGTATTACAGATTAGATCTGTGGAGAATCGAGCCTGGTCCGTCCTTGTAAGCGAGCGTCTTACTGGACAACTGAGTATCTTTACAATAAGACTGATTAACTGTTGTGGAGCATTCTCACAGGTGATGATTTGCTGGATCATTTCTCAATTTTACTTCTTTTACCATATCAATATAATATAGCTAATGTTTCTTAATGTTTTACCAACTTTTGTTTAAACAGTACTCTAACGAATATTATTAAAACAAAATTGTAATTACATAAAGTTTTTAAAATAATAATTATTATGAAATCAGAAAATATACATGGAAACATATATCTCAAAACAAACAGTTATTTTAAAAATATCCCACAAGGGAAGCATGAATCAGTAAAATTACTATTGAAACCAAACCAAGCTTAATATAAAGAGCATGGTCGAAAACATAGGGTACAGTAGAAATTTGCTGCAACAACCTCCATGGGGGCGACATATGACCATCTAATAGCTTTAGTTATTTCTATAAAAGCCAACAAAACACAAATCGTAATAAGAACGAATGGTGCTGTGGTAGCGTGCTAACTTCTGATATGGAGGTCCTCGGATTGAGTCCCCGCAAAGGGGTTTTGTATTTTAATTTTTTATTTCAAATAAAATATTTATTTTTTTACATTTTTTATTAAATTAAATCCTTATTTTAAGAGAAAATTTCAATTGTATAAAGAAGATCATGAAACCAATCAATTGTATAAAGAAAAATCATGAAACCATAAATATTTTTCACAATTAGAACAAGAAATACAAAAAGATTGATCACAATTATTTGAATTAGATTTTGTTTACCGTCAATTATTTTTCATCACGAACATTTTGTTAAATATTTGGCTTTTAGTCAAGTTTACTAGATTTGTAAAATCCATATTTACCCAAATTTTGAATTTTTTGAGATGTAAACTAATTATAAATTAGTAAAATCGTTTTGAGAAAATTTGTCATCGTGTTCAATATTATTATCAGTTCTTCCGACACCACTAAATTTGACAGTTGTTTAATGAAACATTTGAGATAAAAGTTAAATGCGACATCTAACAGATAAGCAACAGCTGTTGTCCATTCAGGATTTTTCATGCAAGAAATTGCATGAATAAATAGTGCAATTAAGAGCAGACGATTAACTCTTGATAATAATTTCGTCGTTAAAAAATAGTAATTAGAAATTTACATAAAACGTAATCATTAACAAAATTTTATCTGAATGTAATCATGAACAAAATCTCATTTAAATGAAATATAAAAGTATTTCCTGTTAAATTATTAATTACTTTAAATTTAATTAATAAATAAATAAACAAATTGGTTAAAAAGGGGAAAAAAAAAAAATTCAATTGCCCGCGCAAAAAAAAAAAAAAAAAAAAAAAAAAAAAACTTGTTTTAATATAATTAATATTTTCTCTTAAAATAATGATTCAATTTAATTTTAAAAATCTAAAAAACAAGTATTTTCGTTGAAATAAAAATTTAATAATTATAAGATAAATTTTTTTTTATAAACCATGTTTTTAAATTTTCTGTTGAATCATATAAACGCTACTGAAGGCAGCCGGAACCCCAGCAATTGGATAAAAGTATTAAAAAAATTCCTTGCTATCGTCTTTTGAGCTATTACAAAAGTTTCAAATGGCTATCTAGCCGGGAAGTTAGTTAAAAGTTGATTGCAAGCTTTATACTGGAAACGCTGCCGAAGGCAGCAGGGTCCCGAAGCAATTGGATAAAAATACTTTTAAAAAGCATTTTTACCGTATTCTGGACTTTTCCGAAAGTTTCAAATGTCTAGCTACTGGGGAAGTTAGTTAAATAAATTTTCTGTTGAATCATATGAACGCTGCCGAATACAGTAGGAACCTGAAACAGTTGACTAAAAGTATTAAAAAAAAAATGTATTGCCCCCGTGTTCTGAGCTATCCTAAAAGTTTCAAATATCTAGCTAGTCGGGAAGTTAGTGAAAAATCGATTGCAAGCTTTGTACTGGTAACGCTGCCGAAGGCAGCAGGAACCCGAAACAGTTGGCTAAAAGTATTAAAAAAATGCATTTTCACCGTGTTCTGAACTATTGTGAAAGTTTCAAATGTTTAGCTAGTCAGGAAGTTAGTTAAATAAAATTTCTGTTGAATCATATAAACGGTGCCGAAGGCAGTAGGGACCTGAAGCAGTTGACTAAAAGTTTTTAAAAAAGTATTGTCACCGTGTTATGAGCTAGCCTGAAAGTTTCAAATGTCTAGCTAGTCGGAAAGTTAGTAAAAAATTGATTGCAAGCTTTGTACTAATAACGCTGCCGAAGACAGCAGGAACACGAAACAGTTGGCTAAATGTATTTAAAAAAAATGTATTTTCACCGTGTTCTGAACTATCCTGAAAGTTTCAAATGTCTAGCTAGTCGGGAAGTTAGTGAAAAATCGATTGCAAGCTTTGTACTGATAACGCTGCCGAAGGCAGCAGTAACCCGAAACAGTTGGCTAAAGGTATTAAGAAAATGCATTTTCACCATGTTCTGAACTATTCTGAAAGTTTCAAATGTCTAGCTAGTCGGGAAGTTAGTTAAATAAATTTTTTGTTGAATCATATAAGCGCTGCCGAAGGCAGCGGAACTTGAAATAGTTGACTAAAATTATTAGAAAAATGTATTGTCACCGTGTTGTGAGCTGTCCTGAAAATTTCAAATATCTAGCTAGTCTGGAAGTTTGTTAAAAATCGATTGCAAGATTTGTCCTTGACAAACCCACAAACAAACAAGAATCGAAGTTAATAAAAACATGGTAAAATACAAAACGGCCATGCGAGGACTCGATCCGAGTACCTTCGCATCAGAAGCCAAGCATGCTACCTCAGCACCATTCGTTCTGGTTACGACCTTTGTTTTGTTGGCTTTTATAGAAATAACTAAAACTATTAGGGGGTTATATCTCGCCCCCATGGGGGTTGTTGCAGCAAATTTGTACTGTACCCAATGTTTTCGATCATGCTCTTTAATTTAAGCTTAGTTTGGTTTCAATAGGAATTTTACTGATTCATACTTCCCTTGTTAGAAAAAAAATGTTATTCGAGTTTACATCTTTTTTAAAAAAGTTAAACCATTGCATACAAAGCTGCAGTTTTTTAAAAAACTGTTTATCTAAAAAGTAGTATGCTGCTCGTATGTTATAGAGGTTTACATCTTGCTGCCGATTTTAATTGTTAGTGAAATATTATACCCTAACTTTTTGAAATTTTCCTATGTGTTAGGTTTTAATGAAAATAATAAAAATATAAATTCTTATACACTTTAAATGTTATTCATAGAATAGAATATTGGTGAACTTTGAAAATGCCAAAAACCTTCCTGATTTTAAATTGTTCTATAAATGTATGAAAGGAAATGGGATAAGTTTTCGTCAGCAAGTTATATTTCATAATTTTATGTTACAATTCCCCTGCAATGGCCACCTTTCCCCGAGTGAAAAGAAATCACATTTTATTCCGTGATGATCAATCTATGCATTATTACTATATCTATGGTTCAAATAGAGGTTACTTTTTCTAAGGAGTGTGATTCTCACTACAGAAAGTTTAGAGAGAAGGAAAAAAAATTAAGTATGAAAAATATCGAATGTCAGGTTTTGATGTATCTGTGTATTTTGAGATTTCCTGTATTCATCTTTGTTATTTTTATGGTGATGTACGTATGTGTATAAGTATATGCATAAATGCATATGTGTGAGTTAACACCATATGATGCTAACACGTGTAAAGGATAGTATCCAAAGACTTTATTTGATTGAACCTAAATTTAGTAGTTATGTTACTGGAGAGATTATAATTTTCACTTGCTGATTCAAGTTCATTTGAAAGCCTGCTAATGGACTCTTCCCAGCGTTGTCTGCTCAATCATGTGATAGACGAAAACGAAGAATCGAATTCAATTAAATATTGTTCTTAAGAACAAAAGTGTTAATATTTAATATAAAATAAAATAAAAGTGATATTATTCATTTGCAAACAGTAGAGTAGTTGTATTTGTAAATTTAATAATTTTTAAAAAACACTTTAAATGTTTATTTATTTTGAACTGTAAGAATCGATTTTTGTATGTTCTAGTGTAACTGTTACATAAACTGATCTAGCAATAAATAATAGCTTCTTCTTGTGGAATGCTTATGGATTATAATTTGAAATTTTAAAATGTTTTCATTTAATATAATTGCATAAAGGTGTTACAACAAGTTAATTAACTTAGTTACTGGTCTAAATGGATTTACGCCGTACGACGTTGCACTGTCAATGATTTAAGTATCAAAAATCAGTGTATTTAACTTGTTCTTCATGAACATCAATAACAAATATAAACTAAATGATGACTGTAAATGTATACAGCAAACAAAAGATGATGAATAATGATAATAAATGGATTAAAAATGATGATGTATAAAAAAATAACACAGATTAAATACGATTGATCAAAAATAAGAATAGAAAATATGTTATTTCAGCAATCGCTAAAAATATACAAGACTTCGTCTGTTTGTTTTTCATCTAACATGTGACCTCTGACGTCAGGTGGGAAGAGCCCATTATTACACGTTCGGAAAATCAAGTGGAATTATTCCACATTTCATTTTTCAGCTTATTAGCAATGTTAAGAGTTTGATCTTTTCTCTGATTAAATATTATTAAGATAGATTTCATTAGTGTAAACATTTTAACTGGTTATTTTTAAGTTTTGTAACACTAAAGATTTTAGAGATTACATATTAAACCTGTTATATTACATTTAAGAAAACAGAAAATATTTAAGTTATTTAAAAAAAAAAAAAAAAAAAAAAAAATCAAACTCATTTATAATTTCGCGATTCGAAAAACTTATTTTTCAATATTATAAAACATCTCATTTCATCTTATTTTTTTTAATTCATGCTACTAATTCTTTAAGATACTTTTGTACATTGAAACGTCATAAAGTATAATAGTAATGATCATATGAACAATACGAGTAAAGGAGTAAAACAGAAAAATGTTGCATTTTAAAATAACTTTGTATTCGACCGTTAAAGCAGAATGACATTTATTTCTATTGCAATCATTTTTATGAGAAGATCATATCCATAACTATTAAAATAATTCTAAACATCGTCAGCCTCTCTAAATTATTATTTCCATCATTATTTAAAGAGTGTTTTATATGTAAAATAATGTACACCAACCAACTGATCAAAATTTAAGCCCATTCATTCACTCTGAAGTTATAATTCATACTTATTTTTTATTTTATTTTTTGACCTATCATATTTTTTGAATAGTTTGACCATGTACGGCAGATCATGAAGCTCTGATTTCTAGGTCATGGTCAACATGTTCATAAACAGCTGAAGATACGATGGGGGCAGAAATCAGACGAATCAGTTTTCGAATAAAAGGGGGGGGGGGGTGATCACTCATTTGGCAAAGAGCCGAATTTCTTCCCAAGTGGCTGGATTTATAAGATTCACTGAAAAATATGAACTTATATATGTACTACTTTTGTTTTTATTAAGCTATTGTATAGCTTTTATCGCGGGCTTTGAGCGCGGCGACCGAATCGAAAAATTCCGTAACGAAAAAAAAACCTAACACAGTTCGGTAGACTTCGGCTGTACGAAGCTCGCACAGATCGAGACGAGCTGCTCCGAAATCGGACGAATACATAAGCAGCTGCTTGTGAGAAAGTATATAGGTGTATAGGTATCTATCATCTATGTACAACAGTGAATAGCTTTACGCGTAAAATTTGTGTATAAAGTAGATCAGATAAAACTTGAATATCTCCATTCGACTTGCAGGCCTTTAAAACCTATTAAATACCTTTTCTCTATTAAAATTTGTTATCTTATCATTATTGTTATCTTATCATTATTGTTATCTTATTCATTAATATCAAAGAAAAAACTTGAATATCCCCATTCGACTTGCAGGCCTTTAAAACCTGTTAAATACCTTTTCTCTATTAAAATTTCTTTTCTTATCATTATTGTTATCTTATCATTATTGTTATCATACTCATTAATATCAAAGAAAAAACTTGAATATCCCCATTCGACTTGCAGGCCTTTAAAACGTATTAAATACCTTTTCTCTATTAAAATTTGTTTTCTTATCGGTCACCACGCTCAAAAAGTGTAACTTGAATTAATATCAAAGAAAAAACTTGAATATCCCCATTCGACTTGCAGGCCTTTAAAACCTATTAAATACCTTTTCTCTCTTAAATTTCGTTTTCTTATCGGTCACCACGCTCAAAAAGTGTAACTTGAATTAATATCAAAGAAAAAACTTGAATATCCCCATTCGACTTGCAGGCCTTTAAAACCTATTAAAATACATTTTCTCTATTAAAATTTGTTTTCTTATCATTATTGTTATCTTATCATTATTGTTACCTTATTCATTAATATCAAAGAAAAAACTTGAATATCCCCATTCGACTTGCAGGCCTTTAAAACCTATTAAATACGTTTTCTCTATTAAAATTTGTTTTCTTATCGGTCACCACGCTCAAAAAGTGTAACTTGAATTAATATCAAAGAAAAAACTTTAATATCCCCATTCGACTTGCAGACCTTTAAAACCTATTAAATACCTTTTCTGTATTAAAATTTGTTTTCTTATCGGTCACCACGCTCAAAAAGTGTAACTTGAATTAATATCAAAGAAAAAACTTGAATATCCCCATTCGACTTGCAGGCCTTTAAAACCTATTAAATACCTTTTCTCTATTAAAATTAGTTTTCTTATCGGTCACCACGCTCAAAAAGTGTAACTTGAATTAATACCAAAGAAAAAAATTGAATATCCCTATTCGACTTGCAGGCCTTTAAAATCTATTAAAATACCTTTTCTCTATTAAAATTTGCTTTCTTATCATTATTGTTATCTAATCATTATTGTTATCTTATTCATTAATATCAAAGAAAAAACTTGAATGGCCCCATTCGACTAGCAGGCCTTTAAAACCTATTAAATACCTTTTCTCTATTAAAATTTGTTTTATATCGGTCACCACGCTCAAAAAGTGTAACTTGAATTAATATCAAAGAAAAAACTTGAATATCCCCATTCGACTTGCAGGCCTTTAAAACCTATTAAAATACATTTCTCTATTAAAATTAGTTTTCTTATCATTATTGTTATCTTATCATTATTGTTATCTTATTCATTAATATCAAAGAAAAAACTTGAATGTCCCCATTCGACTTGCAGGCCTTTAAAACCTATTAAATACCTTTTCTCTATTAAAATCTGCTTGCTTATCGGTCACCACGCTCAAAAAGTGTAACTTGAATTAATATCAAAGAAAAAACTTGAATATCCCCATTCGAATTGCAGGCCTTTAAAGCCTATTAAATACCTTTTCTCTATTAAAATTTGTTTTCTTATCGGTCACCACGCTCAAAAAGTGTAACTTGAATTAATATCAAAGAAAAAACTTGAATATCCCCATTCGACTTGCACGCCTTTAAAACCTATTAAAATACCTTTTCTCTATTAAAATTTGTTTTCATATCATTATTGTTATCTTATTCATTAATATCAAAGAAAAAACTTGAATGTCCCCATTCGACTTGCAGGCCTTTAAAACCTATTAAATACCTTTTCTCTATTAAAATTTGTTTTCTCATCGGTCACTACGCTCAAAAAGTGTAACTTGAATTAATATCAAAGAAAAAACTTGAATATCCCCATTCGACTTGCAGGCCTTTAAAACCTATTAAATACCTTTTCTCTATTAAAATTTGTTTTCTTATCGGTCACCACGCTCAAAAAGTGTAACTTGAAATTATATCAAAGAAAAAACTTGAATATCCCCATTCGACTTGCAGGCCTTTAAAACCTATTAAAATACATTTCTCTATTAAAATTTGTTTTCTTATCATTATTGTTATCTTATTCATTAATATCAAAGAAAAAACTTGAATGTCCCCATTCGACTTGCAGGCCTTTAAAACCTATTAAATACCTTTTCTCTATTAAAATCTGCTTTCTTATCGGTCACCACGCTCAAAAAGTGTAACTTGAATTAATATCAAAGAAAAAACTTGAATATCCCCATTCGAATTGCAGGCCTTTAAAGCCTATTAAATACCTTTTCTCTATTAAAATTTGTTTTCTTATCGGTCACCACGCTCAAAAAGTGTAACTTGAATTAATATCAAAGAAAAAACTTGAATATCCCCATTCGACTTGCAGGCCTTTAAAACCTATTAAAATACATTTTCTCTATTAAAATTTGTTTTCTTATCATTATTGTTATCTTATCATTATTGTTACCTTATTCATTAATATCAAAGAAAAAACTTGAATATCCCCATTCGACTTGCAGGCCTTTAAAACCTATTAAATACGTTTTCTCTATTAAAATTTGTTTTATATCGGTCACCACGCTCAAAAAGTGTAACTTGAATTAATATCAAAGAAAAAACTTGAATATCCCCATTCGACTTGCAGGCCTTTAAAACCTATTAAAATACATTTCTCTATTAAAATTAGTTTTCTTATTATTGTTATCTTATCATTATTGTTATCTTATTCATTAATATCAAAGAAAAAACTTGAATGTCCCCATTCGACTTGCAGGCCTTTAAAACCTATTAAATACCTTTTCTCTATTAAAATCTGCTTTCTTATCGGTCACCACGCTCAAAAAGTGTAACTTGAATTAATATCAAAGAAAAAACTTGAATATCCCCATTCGAATTGCAGGCCTTTAAAGCCTATTAAATACCTTTTCTCTATTAAAATTTGTTTTCTTATCGGTCACCACGCTCAAAAAGTGTAACTTGAATTAATATCAAAGAAAAAACTTGAATATCCCCATTCGACTTGCACGCCTTTAAAACCTATTAAAATACCTTTTCTCTATTAAAATTTGTTTTCATATCATTATTGTTATCTTATTCATTAATATCAAAGAAAAAACTTGAATGTCCCCATTCGACTTGCAGGCCTTTAAAACCTATTAAATACCTTTTCTCTATTAAAATTTGTTTTCTCATCGGTCACTACGCTCAAAAAGTGTAACTTGAATTAATATCAAAGAAAAAACTTGAATATCCCCATTCGACTTGCAGGCCTTTAAAACCTATTAAATACCTTTTCTCTATTAAAATTTGTTTTCTTATCGGTCACCACGCTCAAAAAGTGTAACTTGAAATTATATCAAAGAAAAAACTTGAATATCCCCATTCGACTTGCAGGCCTTTAAAACCTATTAAAATACATTTCTCTATTAAAATTTGTTTTCTTATCATTATTGTTATCTTATTCATTAATATCAAAGAAAAAACTTGAATGTCCCCATTCGACTTGCAGGCCTTTAAAACCTATTAAATACCTTTTCTCTATTAAAATCTACTTTCTTATCGGTCACCACGCTCAAAAAGTGTAACTTGAATTAATATCAAAGAAAAAACTTGAATATCCCCATTCGAATTGCAGGCCTTTAAAGCCTATTAAATACCTTTTCTCTATTAAAATTTGTTTTCTTATCGGTCACCACGCTCAAAAAGTGTAACTTGAATTAATATCAAAGAAAAAACTTGAATATCCCCATTCGACTTGCAGGCCTTTAAAACCTATTAAAATACCTTTTCTCTATTAAAATTTGTTTTCTTATTATTGTTATCTTATTCATTAATATCAAAGAAAAAACTTGAATATCCCCATTCGACTTGCAGGCCTTTAAAACCTATTAAATACCTTTTCTCTATTAAAATTTGTTTTCTTATCGGTCACCACGCTCAAAAAGTGTAACTTGAATTAATATCAAAGAAAAAACTTGAATATCCCCATTCGACTTGCAGGCCTTTAAAACCTATTAAAATACCTTTTCTCTATTAAAATTTGTTTTCTTATTATTGTTATCTTATTCATTAATATCAAAGAAAAAACTTGAATATCCCCATTCGACTTGCAGGCCTTTAAAACCTATTAAATACCTTTTCTCTATTAAAATTTGTTTTCTTATCGGTCACCACGCTCAAAAAGTGTAACTTGAATTAATATCAAAGAAAAAACTTGAATATCCCCATTCGACCTTCAGGCCTTTAAAACCTATTAAAATACCTTTTCTCTATTAAAATTTGTTTTCTTATCATTATTGTTATCTTATTCAGTAATATCAAAGGAAAAACTTGAATATCCCCATTCGACTTGCAGGTCTTTAAAACCTATTAAATACCTTTTCTCTATTAAAATTTGTTTTCTCATCGGTCACCACGCTCAAAAAGTGTAACTTGAATTAATATCAAAGAAAGAACTTGAATATCCCCATTCGACTTGCAGGCCTTTAAAACCTATTAAATACCTTTTCTCTATTAAAATTTGTTTTCTTATCGGTCACCACGCTCAAAAAGTGTAACTTGAAATTATATCAAAGAAAAAACTTGAATATCCCCATTCGACTTGCAGGCCTTTAAAAACCTATTAAAATACCTTTTCTCAAAAAATAGAGTTAGATCATTTAAATTTGGTACATCGAGGTTTTCGATACCTACAAATCGATTGTGGATATTTTTGATATATTCTCATTGCGGATATATTCTCATTTATTCAATAAAAGAAAAAAAATTGTTTTCTTATCGGTCACCACGCTCAAAAAGTGTAACTTGAATTAATATCAAAGAAAAAACTTGAATTAATATCAAAGAAAAAAAAATACTGCATAAATAAAATAAATAAATAATTATAATTGCATAAGTTGATAAAAAATGCTATGCAATAGCTTTACCGCGGCACTCCTCGAGTGCTACACGTATTTTTTTTTTTTCTCTATTTTTCGTTTTTCATAAAAATAAGAATTGGTAATGCAGACAATTTAAAAAAAAGGAAATATTGGGTAAGAAGAAGAACTGGGGCATAAAAAAAAAGTGAAATACACAAAATGGAGTAAATAAATAACTTCATGTTTTTACATGTAAATATATAACCCTTTCACCCATATAGAACTATTTTTATAGCTTTTCTTTATATTTCATCTGCAGCTAAAAGAAATATTAAAATTGCTATAGATAGACATACTTTAAATAGGTTAATTAATATTAATTTTAATTTGGAAAATGTTAAATTTAAGGAAACTTATTTTAATATTTTAGATACAATTAGAAGTTATTAGACAAATTCAATATTTTATTATTATTTTTCCCGTACTTTCTGCTGCTTTCAGAAATCTATATAAAAGAGTTGTTCTGCAAAGTGTTGTCATTAGACGGTCTTTTCCTCGTAACTGTTCATGAAAAGAACGTAACTTTCAATCTCAAAAAATTGTTTTGAATGAGGTAAACAACGATGCCATGTCGCAGAAAAGTACATTAACTGAATTATATATATATATATATATATATATATAATTGCAGAAACGTCAGTGGCGGCCTCCCTGTTGAGACTCAAAAAGATTTTGGGTTTCGCCTGTCTGTTAGTCTGTCTGTCTGTTTGTTGCACGATAGCGGCCGCAAAAACCCCGTTATTGACTTGCAATTTGGCACATGCTCATGAGCCTCACAGAATTAGCTGTATAGTTTTAGGTGTGTATTCCATTTGTAGTTCATCTACAAGGACACTTAAAAGTTTTCTTTATCACTACGGCCTATGGAAAGAATTTGTATGTACCGTGATAGAGGCCACAAAAATCACGCTATTGACTTGCAACTTGGTACACATGTTTATAAGCTACACGGAATCAGCTGTATAGTTTTGGGTGTGTATTCCATTTGTAGTTCATCTACAAGGACACGTCAAAGTTTTCTTTATCATTACGGCCTATGGAAAGAATTTGTATGTACCGCGATAGAGGCCACAAAAATCACGCTATTGACTTGCAACTTCACTGTAAACGAAAATGTCTTAAATTCAGTTAAAAAAGTGTCTTAAACGGATGGTCATTTTTTAAGCGAAAAAAAAGTGTCTTACTTTTTTAGACATCTTTCAACATCTGAAATTGAGACATTGCAGTTGTCTTAAAACTCCGCCATTTTTTTATGTTTTGAAACACCGCCATGTTAGGCTTAAAAGATCTGCCATTTTTAAGGCTTTTTAATAAATAAATAAATAAAGGTGGTAGTGGTGTGGTGATTCTGATTTTCTGTTTAAAACATATTTTATAATATTCTAGAGCATTGATAAAATATAACGATAAAAAAAAAAAAAAAATACATATATATACACCAGACCCTAGAATCGAACTCACAATCTTCGCTACCGTAGACGGACGCTCTTGCCATTTGCGCCACGACTTCACACGGAAATGTACAATAATATGTACTGTAATATTCGCGAAATGGATTGTACTGTTATAATATAACTTGTATTTTTTCCCTTAAAACTTTCGCGATTAAATCTAAAGCTCAGTATGTACTAATTCTGTTAAATTTCAATTGTAGAAGTATAAATTTTGTAAAATATAAACAAATATATCAAAATCTAAGATTGTATTGTTTTGTAAACGATTTCTTTCTATAAACTGTTAGTTAAAACGAACAATATATATATGAATATGAAAACTAGAAAAGTTTTGTTTTACGTCCAGGTAAAAAAGTTAAAGAAAAAAGTTTTATATCGAAAGAGATTAAAAAAAAAAAAAAAAGAAAAAAAGAAAAAAAGAAAGAAAGAAAGAAGCAGCTATTTACAAGTTGTGTGTAAGATTAGTTAGAAATTCGCTTTCTTAGCGATAAAATATTCTTCGCTGCAAGTTCATCTTAATGTTATTTCATTTAATTAAATGAGCGAGCTTTAAATAAAAAGTAACTATTTTAATAATAGAATTGAAAAAAGTGTCAAACTGGGAGTAAAAGAAGAGCGGCTAGCCTTACTCACTTGAAATGATTTTCAGAAAAATTTTATTTATTTATTTTGTTTTTCAGATAAAAGAGATTTAAATTTTTGATGTTTGACCATGATTTCAATTAAAAAAAAATTTTTTTTCGCTGCTAAGTTAAAAAATTCTTAAAAGAAATTAACATTTTATTAAAACAGTATCTTGATATGAAAAAAAAAAAAAAAAAAAAAAAAACAGACAATGAAGATGATTTTGATTTCCATTCACAGATGGCGCCACTACTAATAGTCAATAATGAAATGTGAAAATGTCTTACTTTAAGACACCTTCCTTTTTTAAGATACTTCACATTAGTTCATTTGCATCACCAGTTTATTAAGACACAAAAGTGTCTTAAGATATCAGTTATGTCTTAGCTTCATTTTAAGACATTTACTTGTCTGAAATCCATTTTAAGATGTTTTTTTGTCTTACAAGACACCTTTATTTGCAGTGTTGGTACACATGTTATTAAGCTACACGGAATCAGCTGTAAGTTTTGGGTGTGTATTCCATTTGTAGTTCATCTACAAGGACACGTCAAAGTTTTCTTTATCATTACGGCCTTGGAAAGAATTTGTATGTACCGCGATAGAGGCCACAAAAATCACGCTATTGACTTGCAACTTGGTACACATGTTTATAAGCTACACGGAATCAGCTGTATAATTTTGGGTGTGTATTCCATTTGTAGTTCATCTACAAGGACACGTCAAAGTTTTCTTTATCATTACGGCCTATGGAAAGAATTTGTATGTACCGCGATAGAGGCCACAAAAATCACGCTATTGACTTGCAACTTGGTACACATGTTTATAAGCTACACGGAATCAGCTGTATAGTTTTGGGTGTGTATTCCATTTGCAGTTCGTGTACAGGGATACGCGAAAGTTTTTCTAATCATTATGGTCCATGGGAAAAATTTGTATGTACTATAATAGCGGCCGCAATAATCCACAGATTGACTTGCAAATTGACTCACGTTCAGGCTGTGTATAGAAATAGCTATATAATTTTTTTTTATGTCTATATTGTTTATAGATTATGCACAGGGACACGCCAAGCCAAAATTCTTATCATTACGGACGTATGGGGTGAATTTCCTTTAAACGCATTTTAACACCATTGCTTAGCAATCAACAAAATTAAATTAGCTATTAGCGTACATTACTGAGATGCTTAAACTTATGTTTTCTGCAGAAAATATGTGCTCTTAGGCTTCCTAATTAATGCACAAGACCTTAGAAATATTTTCTGACAATGTCACATAATCATCCAAATTATGTCAAATTTCGAATAATTATTCATGAATAACGTAGAATAAGCTGAATAGTTTTTACTGGTGTATACAATGTCTATGGTTTGTTTAGACACACAAAAGAATTTCGTGACATTAGACCTTATGGACAAATTTTTATTCAAGTGCACTTTAATGTGTTTATGTTGCATTGAACATAATCGAATTAACATACATTATAAAGATGCATAAAACCATGTGTACTCTAAAAAAAGGTTATGTATAGACTAAATAATTTATTTACAGGACCAACCAAAAGAATTCCGATGACTGCAATCACCCAAATGATGTCCAATTAAGCTGAAATATTAATGAGTCATAATTAATTAAATAGGTGTATTCTTTTTTAGTGTATACAATTACTGTGGCTTCTTTTCTGGGATATACATAAAAGAATTTCGTACTACTACTGTCTATAGTCGGTATTTCTGAAAAGTGTATTTTGACATGGTTATTTCAAATTAAGTATAATGAAATTTTATTAGAATTTTAAAGCATGTTTTTCTGTGGAAAAGTATGGGTAGAGAATTGGTAATTAAATTACAGGGTTACACAAAATAATTCCGGTGTGTTATGTAATCATTTTGTATGAAATCTGTACAAATATTTTTGAATGACTGGAAATTAGTGCAAGACTGTCAGTTATTAGGAATACATATATACATATATACGGATAATTATAGAAAGAGAGATACAGTGGGAGGTTGAGGAGGGCGGCAGCCCCCCTCAGAAACATTTCTGTTTATGCAGTAAGTCAATCAAACCAATATATATAAATATAGTGAAACTTGAATAATTCGAACTTGTTTAATTCGAAATTCTGGATAATTCGAATATTTTACTCGGTCCCTTGAATTTTGTATTAAAATAATGTTAAAAAATCATGGATAATTCGAATTCTATTTTGGATAATTCGAAATTTTCATACGATTACCTTTAAAATATTACTGCAAAATTTGTTCCCGAGATTTTTCTCAGCTAAAGTGCATTATTTTTTTTAACAGTCTTTCGAAAGAAGGATAGGGAAATACAAGAAAAGTCCCTACCTAGTGCATCAGAAGATATGGTCCATATACATGAACTTCGAATTTTTTTTTTTAATTGAAAGTCATGTCTAAGGTAAAAGATTTAATTTTTGTATCAATTGATAGGTTGAAGTCATATGCTGTGACACAAAGATATTACTTCTCAATCAAAAATATCTGACAATCAAAAATATCAAAAATATCTGACTATTTTTAAAAAAGTGTTGAGTAACTAAGCTCGTAAAAAATATTGATTTAATTGAGGAGGGGGGGGGGGGATATGTAGAAGTATTCTTAGATAAAAAATTATGTGTTAAATCTTTGATCGTAGAGTTTTAATTTTTTAATTTATCTCTTCTTTTTGACAAAATAGTATATGTAAATCGAATTTTTTGATATTTCGAATTTTTCTCTGGTCCCTTCAACTTCGAATTATCCAGGTTCTACTGTAATAGATATAAAATTCTGCACAAAATAGAATTTAATTTAATACGACAGGACTTATTTTAATCTATTCTTCCATATAAGGCATGCAGTAACTGTACTTCATTCCCTAGCATAGATTACTATATTCATTTCTTAAAATTACTTTGGTATAGCTTTAGCATAGGAGTCCTTTACAGGCTTTTAAATTTTCGTTGTCATTTTGTAGATGAATTAAAATGACTATCGCAATTTGTGTAAGTAAAGATTTTGGCGGGAAATTTTCGCGCTACTTCGGTGCCAAATTTCAAATATCTCCAAGGGGTTCTATAATGAAGTTGTTCCATTTCTTTTAGCATGATTTTACTTAATTTTATTTTAATTATTTAAAAAAATAATAAATTGTTTGCACGTTCATTTTTTTTCTACATAAGAATAACTATATTATTTTTGGAATCATTTTTTTTTTTCATTTTAATAATTTTAAAGTAAAGCTTTTATTCATTATCTTTTAAATCAATTATCCGATAGAACTAAAACATACGGCGTGAGCTAGATTTTGCCGGATTCCAATTTTTGAGAAAATCTAATAATCCGAACTAAAAATCTGAACAGATACAATAACAAACATTCAACTTTATATATTTATAGAAAAACAGAAATGTTTGTACATTCATTCAAAGTGATTGATAAAAACGGTAACGATGCTGTCTGAAAGAAATAGTACAACCTGTCATACTATTAAAAAAATAAAAAGTTAGATAGTGTCTACACCTAAATATTGTTTTTCTGAATATAAATACAAATTATTTTCTATACATAATACTTCCTGTACATTCCAGTATAAATGCATGTTTACCTTACAAAAGGTATTCATATTCATGTAGTTTTACTAAACCAATTTTCGATTTTGCTTCAGCTTTATTTTAATGGAGATCAAAAAGGAGAACGTCATATCTAAGGAAGTTTTAAAATAATTTTATTTTAAAAATATCTTTGATATGAAAAGGCTACTTACAAAGCACGCTTGCGTTCCTCTATCCCTTTCACACTGTTCATCTAGAGTTAACATTGTACCTGGTAGTTCTCTGGCCAATAACTTGTTATCGTCTGGGTAGTTGTATAAGCATGATGCCGTCTCTCCACTATAGAGGAAATAACCAATTATACAAATGACAAAGTAAGCATATGAATTAGACTAAACTGATAAAACTTAATATTTAGTTCCCAGTCGTAAATCATTGGAATGCTGATACTTAATGCCTGTATCTATATGCAAAAGTTTTTTTTTTAGGAGGTAAAACTTCTAACTTTCAATTTAAATATAAAATACTACGACCTTTAGATTCACTAAATAGTTAGTAAATTTAAAGGGTGGTAAATTTTTTTCATCTCGGCAATATAGTGCGACCACGTTTCCTACTACTAGCAGTGAGGCCGAGTCCAAAAGTTTGGAGGGATGCAAAGTTGGCCGAGAGATAGTTATTTGGCAAACATCCAGTTATTCGGTGTTCCCTTATCGCTTGTTTTCTCTCAGTCACCCCTATTTTGACACTGGACTCGTTCAATCCGCACTTGCGCAGAGGCTTCCATGGTCGCAAGAAATGTGGTTAAAGAATATTTAACAGTGTTTTATAGCGCTTTTATGGTTTAACCCTTTACTTACTGACGGTAATTTAAAATAGCATTAAACTGAAAAGTATGTAAAATCGAATTGGTACAAGAAATGTCAAAGATATTTGTAAGAACAGATATACCTCTTACTACATGGTACCAGACACTATATATGAAGCCATTTTTGTTCAAGAAAGACATTTATAAAGTGTTGTCGTTTCTCATTGTCATTTTAAATGGTCTTTGCGTGTGTTAGAATTAATTTTTACATCACTTCAGTCGAAACATACAAAACTTAAGAAATACATAATTTTTTGAAGGTTTTGATCTCTTTTTCAACCTCTATGTAACAATGGTACACTAAAGTGCCACCTCATTTAATTCTTATTAAATACTATGATTAATTAAATAAAAAATACCTTTAGAGCTACCATGACGTCCATTTTACCCTGCAAGTTTAATTTTTCACAGTTTTATATCAATATTTATATTTACGAGTGATTCTTTTCATTTAAAAAAAATTTAAAACCAACTCGTAAACTTTTTTGACAAAAATTAAAAATTAAAATAAATTATGTATTTTTGCCAAAAAAAGGGCTTCTTCAACTTTTTCGGTACTGTCTGTTTCGATACTGATTATTATTAATTTTTTTTATTTTTCTTAAAAAAGAAAAAAAAAAAAAAAAAAAAAAAGATTTTGATGAAATTCTGGCAAAAGTAGAATTCAGTTTAGTGTGGAGAACTATTAGATTTTTTTTTTCTTCAAATTATAACATCGCTTTCAAATTATTCAATTATATTTTCGATAAATATTCGATTTCGATAAATGTCCAACCAGCGTAAAACTGGCGACAACGTTTTATCCGTAGATTGAGACTAATAGTCCTCCGTACTAATAAGGAATGAGTACAAAACTTTGTATAAACTGCAAAAAATTGCAATAATTGTTTCGAATAGAAAAAACGCACGACCCTTTGTCAGGCGAATAAAGTAGGCACGAGTGCTGCAAACAAAGCGGCAACGCATAAGTGCACTCGTGCCTACTTTATTCGCTTGACGAAGGGTCGTGTTTTCTTTTGAACCAAAGCAATTCTTGAGATTTCTTTCATTTTATAGTGTTTATTCAATGTTTTGTACTCATTCTTTTAAACGTCAGCTTTGTGGTGCTTTTTTATATACTATGATGAGGGGATATGTAGAACTTTTATTGGGTATATATTCAATGCTCTTTAAATATTACTCTTATTTTCAAGTATATGTATATGTAGATTTCACGATATTCTGGAATTATTTTTGATGCATGCATTTGTACTCTAAGTATATATATATATATATATATATATATATATCTACACACAGACGTGTGAAAATTATTAGAATAATTCTATATTATTATTGTTATTATTATTATTAGTATTATTGTTGTTGTTTTAATGCGTGTGATAATTCGAGAAAAATAAGTTCACTTGTTGATATATTGCACCTTACATTCTTTAAAATAGTTTACAAAACATATTTAACACTTTCCAACAAATTTTAGTGGTATTTATGACTTTATCCCGTCCGTCTGTCTGAGTTTTCATTCTTATAATTATTTTCAGAATTTCATATGATATAAGTTATTCAAGTTTTTCAAATTTACTACAGAAATTTTCTTAAAAAAAAAAAAAAAAAAAAAAAAAAAAAATAGAAATTCAAACTTTCATTAAATTATTTATTTTAATTTATAATTTTTGCCAAAAAAATTAAACTTTAAATTTTACATCTACTTTTTAAGATAGCACGCGATCTTGTTTTATATAAAAATTAAACCATTAAATTCATTTTTTTTATTTCATATTGCTCGCGCACTTCTTATATCCTAATTCAAAATTATTTAAAAAAAAAAAAAAAACTTTTTCGATATCGCTTGTAACGATACTGATTATTATTAATTTTCTTTTCTTTTTCTTTCAATAATAATAATAATAAAAAAAAAAGATTTTAATGAAATTTTGTCAAAAGCAGAATTTAGTTTAGGACGGAGGGCTATTAGTTTTATTTTATTTATTTTTTTTTTTTTTCCTTTTTCAAATTATAATATCGCTTTCAAATTATTCAATTATATTTTCGATAAATTTTAGATTTCGACAACTGTCCAACTATCGAAAACGACAACGCAAAAATCCCAGATTGAGATTAATAGACCCTCAGTCCTAAAAAAAAAAAAAAAAAAAAAAAAAAAAAAAAAAACATATATCTCAACTAATTTGTATTATATAGACTCACAAAATCTTTCGAATGCGTTATGGTCTAAGCCTAAGAGACTTTTACTTCTTGTAAGCACATTTCAAAATCTTTATACTCAGCTAAATACACAAAATCAACATACATTTTTCAGATGCTATGCCGGATGTTTCCAGGAGAAAACAATGTTTTTAACATTAGCGTAGTTACAAGGACCTACAAAAATATTTAGAATAATAACGGGAAAATGTTTGCGATACATTTTTAGTTGTGCTATACATTTTATATATTTTAGGGTAAATACAGTTAAATGGTGTTGTATTGTATTTTATAAATATCTGTGAAATTGAAAGTATGGACCGATAGACGAAACGAATTCATAAATACTTTAAAAATTTCTTGAAAGCTGTCAGAATACCCTCGAAACTATTTAATAATGAAATATGTAATATACCAAGAAGTTAAATTAATATTCTTAAATAATTGCATGATCAAAAAATGAAAAAAAAAAAAAAAGATTACAATTTATAATTAAGCTAATAATCTGCCCACATTATATGGGACTTCGACATTATACATTTGAAAATAAAGAAACAATTCATTACACTCACATAATTTATGATAATTACAGTAATATTAATATATATATATATATATATATATATATATATATAAACTTCAGAATGAGAAAGAAAAAGTATATATATATATAATCTATACATAGTAATAATCTAGTATTGACAATAAAAAAAGTTTAAATACGCTGGTGTGCAAAAATTAAGGACCAGACAATTTTACGTATCTAGCGACATCTCGAAAGAAGTGTAACATCCACTTTAATCCTGCGATAAAGTACTCAATACAGAACTAATGCGAAAAATCATTTAATTAAAACACAAAGTAAGAAAAAGCAGATAGCTACGAGAATGGTTGAATATCCCAATACATTTCCTCTCCCGAGGACATCCTCTGAACATCCTAAGGATGAAAGGATTAATTTTAAAAATCTAATTGCTGTGTCGAAAAACTATTTGCACCCCTAGATTAAGAAAAATCGCTCCTTTCATTCGGCACCAAATTTAACAAGGGGACTGATATTTCAACTGATAGTAACGATGAGACTGATATTTCTAATTAATTTTGGTGTTACACAAAACTTGTGTACAAAAAATCCAGATTGAAACCAATAGCCCTCCATCCTAAAAAAAAAAAAAAAAAAAAGAATAAATTATATGCAGCTGATTACAATTTTTGCCAATATTAACTTTCATCAAAATTTACTTACGCTATGTAACACACGAAATAAATATCAAATAATACCATTTAATTAAAATGAAATGTAAAGTTTGCATATAAATAAAAAGTCTAGTGCTTATTTTAATAGTTAATGCAAAGTGCACATAATCTACAACAGTAGGGTCGAATTTGCTTCGCTGTTGTTATGTTAATTTTATCTCCAAAAAGCAAAAACAATTTTTTTTTCATTTCTAGTTTTAATAATAGAGAAATATAAATATATTAATATCGGATTAATCATTATTAATATTAATAGCGGACATTTCGGATATCGAAATACAACTTACAAGGGAAGTATGATCAATAAAATTCCTATTGAAACCAAACAAAGTTTAAATTAAAGAACATGGTCGAAAACATAGGTTAGAATGTAAATTTTGTGCAACAACCCTCCCTCCCATAGGGCAAAATATAACCCTATAAGTTTTAGCTGTTTCTAGAAAAAACAATAAAACTAACATGCGTTGTAAGAAAAAGTGGTGCGGTGCCAGAGTGTTTGGCTTGAGTACAGAAGGTCTTGAGTTTAAGTCCCAGTAGGTCCTTTTTTTTTCATATTATTTTTTTGGAAAAAAAATTTTTATGTTTTGAACAAGTTAAATTATTTGTTTTAGATTGGATGATTGGATGATTGGGTTTTACGTTGCACTAGTGCTGCGCATATGGGCAATTGGCGACGGTCTGGGACACACCCCTAGAGGTGGTCCGGAGACATGCCATCACAATTTTGATCCTCCACGGAAGGGATGGCTCTCCCGCTTCGGTGACCCCCAGAGGTATAATTTTTGATGGGAACATGGAGGACATTGTGGCCACGACAGATTTTACGTGCACCAGCCACCATTAGTGTACACGACGGTCTTTGGCCGGCTCGATATTTGTTTTAGAATAAATATTTACTACGTTAAGGTTTTTTTTTTTTTTTTTTTTTTTTTTTTTTTTTTTACGAGCGTACTAATTAATAAGATAATAACTAGGAATTTAAAAATATATGTTTATTTAATTCTAAAAAAGAAAAGCATGTTTAATTTTACAGATTTAGTTTGTAATAGAAAATTAAGGAAAGCATAAGTACCTTTCACAAAGAGCACAAAATATAAAGGAAAACTGATCACAATTAATTGCATTACAATCTTGTTCGCCTCCAAATATTGTTAAATCACGAACCTTAAGAAAAAACTTGGCTTTTCGTCGGGATAACAAGTTTTGTAAAATTCCTAATTGCCCTGATTTTAAAATTTTTGAGGTGTAAACAGATTATAAATTATAAAAATCATCTTATGTCATTCTTATTGTCAGTTCCTCCAAGAACACGAAATTTGACAGTTGTTCAATAAAATATGTTAAATGCGAAGTTGCGCGAAAATTTAAGGAAGAGTTCTTGTCCATTCAGAATTTTCCATGCTAAAAATTGCACGAATGATAAGCAACACAGTTAAGAGCAGACGATTAACGCTTGCTATTAGTGGCATCAATATAAAATGCACATTAAAATTTTTCATAAAACACTAGCGCAAACTATTAATGAAATTTTATCTAAATGTAATATAAAAATATCCCCCCTTAAGTTATTGATTTATTTTAATTTAAAAATTTAAAAAGATTTTTTCGATTAAAAAAATAAAAATAAAAATTTGGTTGAGACGGGATCGAACTGAAGCCCTTCTTTACTTAAGCCAAACGCTCTGGCACTGTGCCAGTTTTCCTGTTCTCCAAAATTGTTTAATTGGTTTTGATAGAAGCAGCTAAAACTTCTAGGCCTCATCCTGCCCCATGGGGTTTGTTGCACAAACTTTGTATTCTACCTTATGTTTTCAACCACGCGCTACAGTTTAAGCTTGGTTTGGTTTCAATAGGAATGTTACTGATTCGTACTTCCCTTCTTAGCATCAAATATAAAACCTAAAGCTAATAGTGTAGAAAATCTACAGCTAGTCATTAGCTGTGTATGCCATATAAGTTTGTTTATGTGTTCATTTCCATTCAAGAATTTTTGTACAGTAATGTTATTTGTTTATTTTGCATAGTTACCAATTTCAGCTCTTTTTAGCTACCAGAAAATTTTAACACATATTTTTGTTTTATTTAATCAGTGAAATTTGTTGCAAAAATATATAATTTTTATTTTATTAAAATGATCCGATAACCATAAAGCGTAAAAACTGACAGCTATGGTTTTGTTATCTAATAACTTTCAATATTTTTCTTATGTATTTTCTTATGTAGTTGTGTATACTTGTGCACAGATTTAGTTTTATAATCAATTAATCAAAACAATTTTATCAAATATTAGTGAAGCAGGTGATAATCTTACTAACTTAAGGAAATGTTTAAACTGCTCAACGCTGCAAGAAGACCACCTAAAACCTCGATCTGTGTGTCGAAGATCACTCATTATGAAGCCATCTTCCCAAGGGCAGCGACTGGCACCTGGTCCACCCAAATATGTTGGCGGAGGAGAACCATCGTGTACGCATCCGAGTCTGAAATATTTTGTATAAAGTTATTCATCCATGAGAAGTTTATTTACATTTACAGAACTAACTTTTGTTAATACATATTCTATACATCATAAAAAACTTATTACTGATTTACTATATACTACAAGAATAAATCACACCTCTTAAAACAAAAATTTTGTACGAATAACATTTTTACAAAATTAGTTTCAATATCACATTTAGTATCTTTTACATGGTTAAAAACAAACATATGGTTATATCGAAATATTTTACTGTTTTAAATAGCCATATTACTTAAAGATATATGAAAATAAAAAAATTTCACACAATTAAACAATAAATAATATTAAAACTGATTGATTAAGAAAATTCTTCGATTATTAAAATAAAGAGTTTGATATTTCTAAATTCTATTCATTTTTCAACTTTATACCATTAGTTTAGAAACACTCTGAACATAGAAAAATATAATTAAAACAATTCTATGCATTCATGTGCAAAAGTTGTTGAATGTAAAACAGATATCATTTCTATATTTATAATCAAAATTATGAAATATCACGACAAAGTATTCAAATTTATTTATACAATAAAAACTAAAATTTTAAACTCTTCCCCCCCCCCTTCCAAATTCTTATGTACTTACTGTCATTCACTGCGGTATATTTGTGAATCTCAAGCTAATAAAAAATGCGCCTCCATTTTAAGGCAAATATAAGCTTTTTCTTTTGTCTCTCCGTGGCTCAGGTGTTCAACGCCATTTTAGTAACGCGGTGGTCGAGCGCTCGATCCCCGAAGGCCCGGACCCCAGTAACACATAACGTTGTTATAACTAATTTTTCACTGTACAGACTTTTTTGCAACGCTGTAACAACGTTATGTGCTACCTGGGGTGTGTTAATTTTTGCAGATAATTAATAGAAAATATATCAATTGATAAAAGAAAATTTTTCGTTGACTACATAGTATCCTAAGAATTTTTGAAGAGTTTTTTAGAAGCCTTTTTCTATGCTCGAATGCTGAAATTTAATGCAAAAATTTAGTATTCAAACATAAAAATGTTTTATAAAAAATAACTCATCGATAAATTCACAAAGTAGTACACAAACATATTTAAAATATTTTTTAAAACTCAAAATTAAAAAATTGTTTGCAGGGAGCAACATTGTATGCATATTTTTATAATTATAAAACAATTATGCAGTTATTTACAAAAAAAAAAAAAAAATGTTTTTATGCATATTTATGTTTGTAATGACCGATAGATGGCACAAACAGAGCAATAACTAATGGCCAATCATAGCAATGCATCGGTCAATGGATCAAATGCCTCAGAAAATATTTTTGGGTGATTTGATGCACGACCTGTTCATGGGATACTGAACGACTTTGATCCAGACAAAGAATTTGGGTTTTAAAAGTTTTTTTAAATAGATTATTTCAACTGCCATTGAATAATTTCTGTATTGAAAGAGAGAAGAGGGATATATCAACTTACAAATGGCCAACTTCGTGCGCTGCGACGATGATTCCACTGAAACCACCACTGTCCTCAATGATTGCTACGCTATTTACTTTCTCTAATCTTTTGTTTACTACACAAGCTCCCCCTACATAAGCAAAACCTGTAAAAGAACAATAACAAAAATAGAAAAGATATTCAATAAATAATAACAACTTTAAAGAATATTAAATTAACAGAATTCATCCTGAATACTTAAAAACCTCACAAATTAGAAAATAATAAACAGATCAAAATGATAACAACAAAATATAATAGAAAATAATGTGTGCATTTTTCATTATTTACAAGTTATCAGCAATTAGTACCACTAATAATCGAGATAAGAATAAGAAATGTAAATTAAATTATGTATTATTTAGCAAAATATTTTTTGTATACTTTTAAACACATTGGAATTCTTTTGAGTATCCCTGTACGCAACCAGTTGTGCTTATTACTTACACAATTTCCAACAGAGAATATCCCACAATAATCTTAAAAAGCATGTATGAGTTTCGAAAAATTCCGTGAATATTTACGAGAGTTAGTGCTTGGGCAGACAAAGAGACAAACCAAAGAGAGAAACACATTTCAACTTTATAATAACAGGAGACTTGGCGTTGGAACATTAAAACTTTTGCACTGAAGACGGTACGCTTAAGTCTACCGAAACAGCTGTATGCACCTCAAATATTTTTCTTTGGCGTTTCTGACGTAGTAGTTTATTCGGGATTTAACATTTCAACTTTACAGGAAAGTGTTAAAAATTATCAGCCTGTCAAACATTTAGTACCAAATAACAAAACTACGTACATTCATTTACGTAAATATGATTTAAATCTGTAATCAGGAAGCAATAAAGTGAGTCGTGAACTTGATACCTTTACATACCTTCAAATGAAGATTTGTATTGATTTTAAAACAATTATAAGATAAAAAACTTTTTATAAACCATGTTTTTAAATTTTCTGTTGAATCATAGCTGTAGAACTACATTAGCACTTTATCGATGCGTATAAAAATTTTTAAGTGATAATGACGTCAATTTTTGTGAGATGCATAATTTAACTTTTTACAATATTTTAGCATTCACGTTTAATTAAATGTATTTATTTTTATGTCGAAAGAAAATAAACTCCTATTTTTTTATGGCAACAATTAAATTATAGCTAATATTTTAATGGCTATTTTTATAGCTATTAGGATGTTATCATTTTCATATTTTAATTAATTGAAAGAAAACCAATCAAAAATTCGAAAATCAGGCTTCGAAGTATTGTGTTGTCACCGGGTTCTGAGCTATTCAGAAAGTTTCAAATGTCTAGTTAGTAGGGAAGTTAGTTAAAAATCGATTGCAAGATTTGTACCGTACAAACAAACAAACAAACAAACAAGAATCGAAGTTAATAAAAATATGGTAATAAGAATTATTTATCACCAAGTTATAATCTGATTTATAAATTTCTTTATTCATTAATGTGCAAAGATTTATTTAGTTTAAATTTATTTATTTTATTGTGTAAGAATACTTTTCTATACATGTTTGGATTTTTAAATTATGAGAAAATATCATTAAACATTGAATTAGATATTTTTTTCTGCAATTTGACATCTAATAGAATTAAAGAATGAATCACATAACTTGAGATTTATATAACGAATTTTGCTAACTATCTCTATTTAATAATTTTTTGTAACTTTTGTCTGCAATCGGCATCCACACTGTTAAAATTTTTTGTAAATTTAATGTAAATATTTATCCGGAGTGCCTGTAAATTTACAGTAATTCTTAGTTAAAAATGAATGATCGAGAATCTCAATCTTTATTCTTTATTTTTACCTAATTTTATTATTTAATTTTTTTATTAAAATTAAAAACGACTGTTTGTACTTTAGAAAAAGCATTCTATGCCCGAAATATATTCTCACCAATAATTAATTAAATTAATATTAGTTATTAAAGTGAACGTATAAAATACGTTTTTTAACATCTCCGTTTATTTTTCTCTGTAATTTTACGTTGTGAGGTATAGCACAGTTAGTGTAATGCTACAAATAAAATTCGCACTTTACGAATAACACGTGAATGTGCAGAATTTAGGATACAGTTGATTAATGGAGTTAGTTCCTATAATAAACGAAATTGTAATATGCTAATATTTTGGAAAGTGAATTGTATAAAAGGAGAAGGAAGATTGTTTTCGGAAGTTAGTTAGTTGTTAGCGGATTAGAGAGAAGTAGTAGGAGGCTAAAGGAGCAAGTAGCGAGCGGCTATGTTAGAAGATAGTTAGTCAAGTAGTATAGTGGCGTAAGGGAATCCTCCCACTTACGAAAGACGAGTATAGTCGGGAGAGTTAACGGCGTTAAATGAAGTAGTTGAGATTAATTGTGGTTATCTATTTAAAGTTGGAATATTTATAAAGGCTGCCCTTTTAAGTTTATAAAGGTATTAAAGGTGATTATAGTCCATCGCCCACCTTTTCATTAAGCTCAAAATAAAAGCTCTATATTTATTTTATAAATTTGACTTTGTCATTACTTCTTAATTTCATTAAGTAATTAAGCTAAAATCCTAAGTTAAAGGATCATGACGACCACTCGTTCGTCGCAGCGTAAAACTTAAGATAATACATTACACAGAGTTTTCTGTTGAAATTTTTAACAGTGCATTAACGTTTCATTTGTCAAATACTGAAGACAGTATGGCAATTGCTAGATTTTAATGTAAATATATTGTTCAGTTTGAAAAACAAAATTTTTAATTAAAAAGATATTTTCTTGTTCTACAGCAGTCGTTAGGTTTCTCACAGTTCTGATAATCTTACCATATGTCACGAGTGGAGTACGATGCGTTTTGCTTTCAATATGCGCAGTAGTCATTTATTAGTCACAAGTGTTATACAGTTTACTATGTGACAATTATTAATGAATACGTTAACTTTAATCTGTGCAAAAAATTCCATAAAAAATATCGATTAAATAATTTTACTTTTTACGTGAGGAATGAGTATTTATACCCACATTCTTTTAAAAATACGTGGAAATCAATAATTTTTTTAAGAGTTGAAAAGGGATTACCACAGTTTACAACTTTTACGTTTTCTGGTTACTGAAAATTTTTAATAGTATAAAATTTTTACAGTAGCCAATAATTGTAAAAGTTAGCAGTTATGGATACCCATTATTTCCCCATGATTTATTTATACAATATATAAAATGCAATATTAACTAACTATTTGTCTTTTTTTGCTATTTTTTTTTCAGAACTGCAGTTTTATTCTGTAAGTGTTATTTTAATTTTCCTGTTTAATTTTATCTTCTTATGAATTTTTGTTTTAAATCTTGAATCTGAAATCATTTTTAACGTTATATTAAGTGTCAATTCACTCATCGGTTATTCGTTAAAACTGTTCTTGATTATAGTTTTCATTCCGTAAGTTTATTTCATATGTAACCTCCTTTTTAGTGTAAATAGGTTTTGTGTACTGTAAATTTCTGGCAAATGCATACAGTACATCCGAAATTACACCTATTTGCATACAATATTCATTCATAGCCCCTGAAGACATATTTTGCACCATTTTATTAGAAGAGTAATTTTCTTCTTCTTTAGTCATGACAAATTGGAGAAATTTACTATACAAAGAAAATGGTGTGGAAAAAAAAAAAAAAAAAAAAAAAAAAAAAAAATGCGGGTGCTAGCGATGCTACAAAATAAATGAAAACGTTAGCAGCTCTGATGTTTATATATGATAGAAAATTTGTCTATTATCTCAAAGTTTTCCTATCCTTTCTTTTGCCATATGGTAGAGAAAATGCTGTTTTTGTACAAATTTTCAAAAGAGATTTTTTGTTAACTTCACACGATTTGAGGTCACTTGAACATGAAAAACAGGTTTTAAGCGATTGGTCTTTGTGTGTGCCTGTGTGCCAGTTATTAGCATATTTCACGAGCAAACAGTATCAAGAAGTCCAAACTCGGTATTCTAAATGTGTATCATCTAGTGATGCTACACAAAAATTCTCGGTACGATCAAGCAAATGGTTCGTGTACAGGCACATCCAAGAGAGTTCAAATATATTATGTCTATGGGGGAAATTTCTGGTTAGTGCAGTGTAACATCTATAGGCTGCCCTAAACGAAATGGAATGAATATATTTTTTTACATGGATAAAAGCATGTTTTGTGTATCATTAATCATTCTTTTACAAGGCTGCACAAAATATTTAAATAGATTTGGGCTATACTTGGAAAATGCTGGAAGTTTATGACATTTTGTGTTAGGTGTTTTTCACATAAAACTAAATTTCAGTACACAATGTGCATATAGTTTGTAGACAAGATACAGGACTGTCCAAAATTAAGGTAAATGTTCTTTTCTATCGAATGTAATTTGTGGAGGTGTTTTGCACGACGAACACTGCTTAGACAAGAAAATTAATTTTTCATATCCATACTATAAACAAAGTATTTTTTGACTTTCTGTTTTTAACTATGGTTTTTTGTATGATATAATATTTTGAGGTGCTTTAAGCACGAAAGAACAATTTTTAGCGGTATATTTGTATTTATATCTGTTATCAGCATAACTTAAAAACAAACAACTGCAGGAAATAGAAAATTTGGTATTTGAAGTTCGTATTAGGTTCCCATTTGAAACATTTCATCAAGATTGCCAAGTTTGAAGGCTAATTAATAACAGCCCTGAATATTTTCTATTTAAAAAAATGCAGGTGCTGTAAACGAACGGGGATTTGATCACACGGAACTGCGTGTCAAATAAAACTGTTCTTAAACTATTTTAGAATAGCAAACCCGTGCGAAATTTTCGCGCATTATTTCATTTATTTACCTTTAAAATTTGAAACTCATAAATCTTACACCAATTTCTCCACCTAATTTTAATTTCAATTCATCAAAAGCAAATTACTGGGAAAACCAAATTAATATTGTGCAATGGAAAGCTGATGATGTTAACCAAAGCCATCCAAAGAAAGGTTTCAAAATAAAATTTATGTTTGACTGCCAAGTGTTCATACACCGCCAGGCAGTACAGCTTTAATATAGGATCTCTATGGCGATTATTAAATTTTTGCTTTGTCGGCTATTGGCGATACATTTTTATTAATTAATTAATTTATTTTGGCTATTTTTTTTTTTTTTTTTTTTAAAGAAATTGTACCTTACCTATTTTAATCATATTTTTCATTATTCGTTTTTTAGTAAATTTATGAGTCAGTTCATATTCTGTTTATATGTTTTAAATATTGCTATGTTCAAAATGGTGTTTACAAAAATTGTACTTTTAATAATACATTTTCCTATAAAATGATCAAATAACGAATGAACCGAGCCCTCGTGCTTAAATATTACCCATTATTATTTTTTTTATTATCACGTATTTTATTTATAATTTATTTTACTATCGTATCGTTTCGACAAAATTTAATCATAACTGGACCACATTAGAGAAATATTTATATAGTAGATTCTGTATAATACCTTTAAAGTATTGCTAGGCTTAAAATGTTGATTGCAAAGATTTTGAGAATATGCAACTTTTAAAAATACATTTTCCCCTAAAACAATCTCATCAGAAAAATGTCGTCATTTTTTTCTTATTAGATCTTGACCTGAGTCCGCGAGCTTAACTATTGTCCATTTATAAATATTATTTTTTATCCTCACGTATTTTATTAATTACTCCACTATCATATCGTTTCGACAAAATGTATAATCGTAGTTGGTCCACGTTAGAGAAATATTATGTAGACTACTCTTAAAGTAGACTGAATTTTATTATCTTAAATTATTGATCTTACAACTTAATCCGGAACCTATCTTTCATAGTAAACAACGTAAGAGAACGTCGTGTAAGTGACACACCAAATTATTTTCACTGAAACGTCCAGCCTCCTTACATGTCGACCGCTATTATTTTCAAACTAACACAAGAGTTGTTTGAATTTAATATTCGTTACTGTCATTAGTGCATATTAACGTGTATTTAAAATATTTAGTAAAATTAATTCTTGCGTCAATGCGTTAAGATTGAACAGATGTTGACATATTTCTCTGTTAGTATTAAGACAAAATATAACCTAATGTACATAACATCAGTTTAGCAATGTTATATAAATTTGTCACGATAAATTAATATAAAATTACTCCTTATCATTTTATCACACTTTATATAACTTTACGTCTAACAATATAATATTTTTCTGTTGCAAAAGACATTATTAAAGGAAATTTTTCCTGATCCTACAGTAATATTTATTACAGCTCTCAGAATAAGAAAACGGCTGTAATACACTTATACAAAGAGATTTATCCAATCAAACTTTTTTATTTTGGAAATAAAAGAAGAACTGATTAGAATCTAGAGACCTTGGATTAATCCTGGTCGTTATTTTATCATAAAAACATTATAAACTTTTCGTGAACTTTTATCATGCAGTGCTACTTTTTAAGACAAAAATCACATTAATCACCTGTGATTTCCTGTAATATTTTTACATAATTTAAACATCAAAATATTAATGTTTTAGATATTTTCTTTTTTATTTTTAGTTAACAAAATCCGCGTGAGATAGAAGATAGCGCTTCGATGCAAAAGATGATTTAATTGGATTAAGATTCTTTTGATGATATAACAAGGAAAGAATTTGACATTGAGCTCAGCTTAACTCAGATTTTTTAGTCGATTGTTTAGATATTTTCCGAGTAAAAGTAATCATAAAAGTTTTATTAGTAAAGAGAAAAACGAAGCTTTAAAACCGTTTAATTCACATTTTCTATTCAAAGTTTTAATAATTTCTAAATCTCAATACTTAAGATTTTTTATCGCTTAAAAATTTTTGTATAGGTTTTAACGATAGTTTCTGAATTTTTAGGAAAAATACTGTAAAGTTTAAATATATATACCTTCGTCTATCTTTAATAATTTTTAAATCTTTAATGATGATTTTTTAAATTAAATATGGAATGCTATAATTTTATCAAGCTAAAAACGAATTTTTTTTTTCTTTTTTTAATATCGAAGCAACAAGATTTTTAATAAGAAAAAAAAAATGTTTTAGTTTCCTGATATATTTCATTACTGAAAGACATAAAGTTTTGTTAGATTTGAATTGAATTCTTTGAAACATTTTGTTTTCATTTTCTGATAAGATACTGCAATACAAAATTGAAGCAATTTTGAAATTAGCTTCATTGTAGAATAATAATAATAATAATAATGACAAAAACTTGTCACGAATCTATGCAATATTTCGTTTTATGAATTACCACTAAAATGTTTGCATGAATCAAATTTGATAGATAGCCATAGGTGGAATCGGAGGCAGGTTGAATATTCTTGTTTTGTGTATTGTGTAAGAATTAGAAAATTGTCTTTTTACTTTTTCACACTTTACTTTTCTTTTCCGTACTTTTACTACACGCATTCGATAAAGGTAATGAATGCATATTATTCTTTGACATCCAATTTTATTTTATTTTTTAAATGGATATGTATGTTTTGCAGTGTTCTGAACTCGATTTGTCTATTTATTATTTGATATGAATGATTTATTTTTTGATATATAGGAAAGTTTTGAAATATAACTCGCATTATAAAAAGTTTTTCTTTTTAACTTTTTTTTTTTTTCTTTTTAGTACGATTTTTACTATTTCTTTCATACAGTGATTTCGCGTTTTCACCTTTTGTAGTATTACACCTTGAATATTCCAGGATGCCTGTAAATATCCAATTTTATCATTTAATTTCTTAAACTATCTTAAAATATTTTGTCAAATCTGTAAAAACTTTTACATTCAAAACCTACTGTTTAGCTAGAAATTCTTCTTTAATTACATGTAGAAATCAATTATCGATATTTGTATCCGAGACCACCAACAATCATAAATAGAATGGCTTCTGAATATTTCTTGGCAATATCTCCTAATATTATTCATGATGGTTTCTGGATATTGTTAGCGATATCTTCTGAATATATATTGATGATGGCGATCGAGCGATCTTTGTACGAACGCCCGCCATTTTTGTTCAATGTCCATTCTGTTTCATCACTGAGAAAAAATTCTGTAAATGAGAATCTAAATTGTGGCTCTAGTAAAATTAATTCCATGTCATCCTTATAAATTCTAGTCCCCTTGGATAGCGAGTTCCAGAAGCCCCTATTAGAATTCTAGAGCGTCTGCCTATATTATCGAGTGCAAAGTTATTTAAAAATCTCTGCAAATAAATGAGACTACAAGAGGCGGGTTTCGGCAACTGTAATCTTTGTTTATTACCCAATTCTAGAAAATCAAGCGAGAATTTCTCGCAATACAAAAGATTCAGAATATTTAGAATATTCATAATATTGTTTCACCATCTAGAAATGCATACAGTATAAATTCTCGATCATTTCGTCTATTCAGCTTATTGGCGTGCTTTGTACGCATAGCTCAGAAATCTATATTTCTAGTTTAGGGATTTAGAAACTGACCACTTATTCATTTTAGTACTGAAGGTGTTTCATTTCTTTAAAACGATTTTCCTCAAACTTTTTTTAAATTCTTAAATATATATATATATATATATATATATTGCTTACACGTTTATTTATTTTATATTTTTTTGACTTAAAAAGATATATTTACTTATTTACTTATTTATTTATTTATTTATTTATTTATTTTATTTTATTTTATTTTTTTTTTTCTAAATATGTTTTTAAAGTTAATTTTTATTTAAATCTTTCGAACCAGTTATCCAATTGACCTCAAAAAATACGGCGTTAGATAGATTTTGTCATGATTAATAAATGTACTAATTTTTGATAAAATCTAATAATCCGGATTGAAAATTTGAATGCATACAATAACAGACTTTCAGTTCTATATATTTAGATAAAAACAAAAAATGTTTGCACGTTCATTCAAGGTGATTGATAAAAATTGGTAACAACGGCAAAATCGCTGTCTGAAAAATATGTACGACCTAACTTATTCAAAACAATATTATATACCATACACTCCTAGAATGTTCTCTCAAGGCACGAAAATCTTAGCAATATGCTTCATGTTCATATTTAATACAGAGTGCGCTAAATGACTGGCGCCATTAATATTTTGAATACTGTGAGGAATGGAGTAAGGATAGGAGTTACCTATACATGTTTGTTGCATTCTTACAAAGAATTATCATGATGTGGGCCTCTGTTAAACATTCGTACATCGTGGAAGTGTTCTTCAGTAGTAGAAGTTCCATCACAATATCGTTTCAAACAACATTTTAAGAAATCAGTAGCACCATTCCGAAAGGCCTTATTTCGTGCTGTTCACAATTTTCATGCCCAACGACCCGCGAAATAACCCGCGAAAGTCCCTGTACCAAACTATACTGAGTATGATTCTTTGCGCCAAAGATGTTCTCCTTCAGGTGGTGTTCATCTAAAGATGTAATCTTTAAACACAGTCCAAAACAGCCGTTCTTTGTCAGCCCACGGTAATAAATACTGTGTACAATACGCCTACCATCAACATGTCCTACCCCGTGCATTCAATAATACCGACGAAACTCACTTATACCCCTCACCAGGTAGTTTTATATTAAAAAAAAAAAAAAAAAAAAAAAAAAAAAAAGAAATCTCTTAAATTATTATTAAGCTTCTTTTTCTACAAGTAACACTTAATTAATTTTGTCTGTTTTCAAACAGATTAAAAATTTTTATGTCTATACCTATAAAAGAGTACTTCCACTCACTCACTCACTCACGGACTCATCAAAGCACAGTAAAATCTACTGGAGCCACTGACTCGAAACTGGGTCAGATTATAGAACATATAGTGTAAACTCCTAAGAAGCAATTTTGCGAAATTTGCCCACAAGGGGGAGTAGGGGGCAAAATGCAATTTCACAAAAACCTTCATATCTCAAAGAAAGAAACAGATAACCGTAAAATTTTTGCTTTAAAATATAGCTAACACAAATATCTAAAAACCAATTTCTGGAATTTTAGAATTTCGGTCCCCAAGGGTGGAAAGAGGGCAAAACATGATTTCACATACTCCTATATATTCAAACAAAAAAAGAAAACAGATATACGTGAAATTTTTGCTCTGATATATAGCTAAAACAAATACCTAAAAACTAATTTCTGGAATTTTAGACATTCAGCACCCCAAGAGGAGGGGAGCGGGGGCAAAACGTGATTTGAAATAATCCTTTATATAGCAAACAGAAAAAAAGATATATGTGAGATTTTTGCTCTAAAATATAGCTTCCACAAATGCATAAAAACTAATTTCTTTGATTTTAGAAATTCGTCCCAGGTGGGAGGGAGCTATGAAGCAAAAAAAATAGAAATTCAGTTAGACCGTTCAGAATTGGTACAAATAGGTTTTAGAGGCCTGCAAGTCGAATGGGGATATTTGCGAAAGTATAAAGTTATTAGGAAGATCAGAAACGGGGGGGGGGCGGAGGGGCAAGAAAATAAAAATAGAGTTAGACCGTTCAAAATTCGTACATAGAGGTTTTTGATACTTACAAATCGATTGCGGATACTTCCGAATTTGTAAAGCTATTAGAATGGGGGGGGGGGGGTAAGGGGCTGAGGGGTAAAAAATAAAAATAGAGCTAGGTCGCTCAAAATTGGTACATGGAGGTTTTTGATACCTACAAATCGATTGCGAATATTTTCGAATTTGTAAAGTTATTAGGAAGGGTGTGAAGGGGGGAGCGGAAGGGCAAAAAAATAAAAAATAGAGTTTGGTCACTCAAAATTAGTACATGGAGGTTTTTGATACCTACAATTCGATTGCGAATATTTCCGAATTTGTAAAATTATTAGGATAGACGGGAAGGGAGGGGTGAAGGGGCAAAAATATATTAATAAGAGTTAGAGCGGTTAAAATTAGTGTTGTTGGGTTTTGAGGCCCGATAAATCGATTGCGGATATTTTCGAAAGTACAGAATTATTACGAGAGGCGGGAAGGGGGACGGACGCAGGGGTAAAATTAAAAAAATCCAGATAGAATGTTGGAAATTAGTATTATTAGGTTTAAAAGCCCGAGAGAACGATTGCGAGTATTTTTTAAAGTCTAAAATAATTAGGAGGGACGGGAACGGTAGGTGAAGGAAAATGCGCGTCGTCCGCGCCTGTATACGCTGCCGCAGGCAGAGGGGGCCCGGATCGATTATTCCACCGATGGGAGAAGATTTTTGTTTTGTATTTTATATTTATGTTTTTCCCTTACGATAATATAGTGATTCATTAAGAGTGTCGAACATAAATGTGTGCGCGCAGCTCACAATGGCCTGCGCTGCCGAAGGCAGTGGGGATCCGATGCGACATTTTTTCCAATCAGAATTTTTTTCTCTTTTTTTTTCGCATTATAATAATTAATGCAATTTTGAGAATTCCTTAACTATAGTGATTCCTTTAAAAATAGTGCCCAGCGAAGCGGGCGTATGCTGCTATTTTAAAACAAAAAAAAAAGAATCGGAAAACATTTATTGTTTACCTGCTGTTCCTCTACTGCATCTTCCACCTCCGAACTGCTTCCTGCACATGTCCAGTTTAGTCATGACCACAGCCATATCATAAGCGGGTAGTCTGTCCTCTAAATACAAATATTTCCCCATGTCCGTAAGGGCTGCTGCAGCATCGATGGCATCTCGATTTGGACTAGGTAGACGATTTCGTTCCAAATAAGGTGTAGCGTCTTTGCTCTGATTAGAAAAACATGGAGAGATAAAGAATTACCAATATAAAACTTTGAACATAAAAACTATTTGGTTTCAATTAGGATTTATAACTTCGACATAACGTAACATATGCACATCATAATAGTCCTATCTCCCTCTTTTGGCGGGAGACTTCACACCAGAAAATGTTTCAATAACATTTTGCAATTTTCTAAATCGTAGAAAATCAATAATACAGATTTCTATTAAAACATAGTGGCAATAAATCTGTTTTAAAAATTCGAAATGTTTGCAACTATGCATATGGCAAAAAGTCTAATTATTTTTTACAAGAGCAAAAAGTAATTCCACGTGAATTAATTCTCATTTTCTGCCTAAAAGCATATTTGGTTTCAGTTTTAAAAAGTATGGACAAATTTTCTACGAAAACTTTGTTATTCAGCACTATGTAAAATTATATAAAAATGTAGATAGCGTACTTATTCGAAATATCCGAATACTTGAGACAGAAAAGGGACTAATGCCAGATTACAGGATGTATCAAGAAGAGTCTCAATCGCTATATAAATAAATACATAATTGCTGTTCTTTCTTATAACTTGTTATCACATGTATAATAGATTTATCAAATAAAAACAGAGAGCAGATTTTCTCCCCCCCCCATTTCTTTATTTTTTAATAAAAAAAATAAAAAGTAAATTAAATTATTTCTTAATAAGTACAAAAGTCTGAATAAACATAATAAAATGCAAGAACTTACGACAATTGTTTTCGATCGAAAGAAGACTCGACTCTTCGTCAGGCGAATAAAATAGGCACGAGTGCTGCAAACAAAGTTGACAAAATTATTGCGAGATCTTGCATTTCATGGTGTTTATTAAAAGCTTTGTACTTACTATTACTTTTAAACGCCAGTTCTGTGTTGTTTTTTTATAAATCATTTCTTGTTTATCATAAATAAAAATATGTTGAACCCCTTTATTTAGCCAGATTCTCAGAAACAACCTGTGTTTTTATTAGCTCTTATAGAATATCTTTAATTACTAATGACTAATATTTTTTATTAGCAAACCCGTGCGAAATATTCGCATTTTACTTCTTTTCTTATTTACCTTTAAAATTTGAAACTCATAAATGTTATACCAATTTCACCACCTAATTAAAATTTTAATTTACCAGAAGCGAAACTATTAATAAAACCAAATTAATACTGTACAACAGTGAAACCAAAATCATTCAAAGAAAGGTTTCCAAATAAAATTCATGGTTCACGACCCAATTTTCATACTTCCACAGGCAGTACAATTTTAATATAGGACACCCACGACGCCTTTTAAATTTTTATCGTCATGTTGGCGATGACTTTTTATTAATTTTGGTATATATATATATTAAGTAAATAATTAAAATAAAGTAAATTAATCCCTATTTTGGTTATTTTTTTCATGATTGTGTTTTTTAGTCAATTTATGACACAGGTTTAAAATGGCGCTTGCAAAGATTCTGAAGAAACAACTGTTAAAAATACATTAGTTTTCGTAAAATAATCTCATTAGACAAATGTCGTCATTTTTTCTTATTAGTCCATTGAGCTAAGTCCGCGTGCTTAAATATTGTTCATGTATAAATTTATTATTTTTTTATCCTCGCGTATCGTATCGTTTCGACAAAAAATAATTTAAACTGGTCCACGTTAGCGAAATATTATATAGATTGGTGCTGTCGTATAACATCAAGTTATAAAGCAGCCAACTGACATTGATTTATTTTAATAGATTTTGGTTAGTTGGCAATAAATGTGCCAAAACAAGTGAAAATCTTTAAATAAACACCACAAAACACTCGAAAAAATTGTTTTGGATCAAAATAAAACACGACCTTTCATCAGACGAATAAAATAGAAACGTGTGAAACACTTGTATTAAATTATTTTTATAAAGTAGTCTTTGTATTGTTCAATCAAGCATATCCACTGCAAACGACCACTAAATTTTTGGTTTAAAAAGTAGTTCTAAAAAAAAAAAAAAAAAAAAAAAAAAAAAAAAATCACTGCACCGATTTGTGTAATTTACAAAAACACAGTTGCCAACTTTTACGCATTTTGAATATCACTATTTTAAAATAGTTTTCTTTGTTCTATTTAAATATAAACAAAAAAGAAAAAGTTAAAAGTTGTATTTAATATGCATAAAAGTTGGCAAATTTACCAAAAAAATTTTTAACGTCCACCATACTCGTAAGAATAATAAGACGCGAATTTACGTCACCCGTCAGTTGAGTGTTGATATCTCACTGTACAGAAAATGTATTTTCAAAAATAATTTATTTAAATATAAGGACTTTTTGAGTGAATTTAAACAATTTTATCAATTAAAGAACACCTCCTTCTTAAAGTTGTTTGAAATATCATTTACTTATATAAATTAACTATGCCTTTCATCTTAAATTTTTCATGTTGAGGTAAAGCATACACAAATAAAATACTTTTTTTTTTTTTTTTTTAATCAAAATCAATCATTTCAAATAATTATTTTGGTATACGAAGTCTATCCATACATTAGAAAGACATGTGTGAAGACGAAAATAATTTTGTTTCAGCATATATTAAAAATTTTCTTAATTTTTTATTTTAACAGTATTTGTGTTATTACACACTTTTCTCATAAGTATAAATGTATATAAAAAAAACCCAAGAATTATTTACATTTCATAAAATATTTTATTGATCAAATTTTACGAATATCAAAACTTTTTTGACGAATTTCCTTTATTAATCAAATAGAAAATGCATTTTAAACGAAGAGATATTAATATAATAATTTGACTTGACACTGAACAGAAGGTGTAAATTAAATTTTCAAATACGTTAAAAACGTTTAAATACAGTCACTACCTTTCCATAAATGACCAGACAATTTCGTCCCTTCCGTGGAAGATCAAAATTGTGATGGCATGTCTCCGGACCATCCCTAGGGGTGCGTCCCAGACCGTCGCCATTTGCTCATCTGCGCAGCACTATTGCGACGTAAAACCCATCCATCCACCCATCCAATTTCGATTTTAAACGTTTTGTGTTTCAAAAGGTACTAAAAGAATCATGTTAAAACTTCACGAGTATAAAGAATGCGTTAAACTTCACATATTTCAATGAAATTTTATTTCCAAAAGCTGAAGAGGGACCAATAAAAGATTAAATTAAATTGAAAATGTTTGGGAACACACTGTAAAAAGTAATGCTTGAAATTCGTTCTAGCTGTAGCATGGGATTATGGGGTTTATTTTTTACCTTTATATATATATATGTGTGTGTGTGTGTGTGTGTGTGTGCGTATATGGGAGAACCGTGTAATATGGATTATCGTGTAATACGGACCATGAGGAAATTTATATGTTCAACACTAGATGGTGAAACCATCTCATTGCCTTTAGTGAATATTATTGTTGTACAAAGCAGGAAGTGCATGCGTACCTGTATTTGGACGATTATGAAATTCCGTTTTCGGTTTATATGATCATTGATATAACGAGTATGTTAAAAAGAATGTATTACTTTCTGCTGTTAGATAATTATAATATAATTTTCGCGTTAATAGTAGCAAATGTACTTATTATCTGAACAATTTAGACATGTGTTTCATGGGCGCCAATTTGCATAGCGATATGTGATTGGAAACAACGTTGCTCCGTTTATGCGCGTAATATGAACCCTGCTCTGTTGTGTAATATGGACCAATGGTCCATAATAAAAACAGAGAGGTTTTGTTAGTTCTGGGCGTACATATGTCGCACACTCAAAATCTTGAGGCTATAGAATAGGCCAGAGGAGCAGGGGTAATCAAGCTATCACTTCCTTCGCATACTATCCATTGGATGCAGCCTTTGGATATTTTTTTAGTCCATTAACTATTATTTTTTTTTGTCCATTTCTACTATTCCCAAGAGATGGAAGAGTGTATGAGGAAACATGCTGGACAGTTCGTTTTACAATTCTTAATGTGTCAACTGTTCGGGAAGGACCACTTCGGAAGGACCACTATGGACCATTTGATCCATATTACATGAACGTATGTGTAATATGGACCACCGATACATAAATAAAATAATTATTTCCTGCAGTTAATAATAGTTCTCAGAATGCCTTGCCAAGCTTGAACCCTGCAATTATACAATTGTAATGAGAATCAAACAAATTAAATCTTTTTATTTTAATAATTTTAGTTTTATGAGCATTCTTGCTTACGGGGTCCATATTACATGGATCTCCCCTATATATATTAGTGCCACATGCATGTTAACAATGTGGCTGTAGCATTATGAGACTTTTACTTATTGTCTGTATAAATTTGCATGAGGCTACCACGTATATTCATGGAGATATAAAAGTTTCTTTAAAAAATTAAAAAAAAAAAGCGCTACATTTTTTAATTATAGCACATAGAGTATTAAACACAGTGCAAAACCGTGTTTAGAATACTTGCCATATAATTACCCTTGATTAAACCAAAATAAAAATGTGAGTAAAACCATTTATAATCTTGCTTTTTTATGTGAGAGAGGAATTGAATACAAAACAGAGCACTCAAGTTGAGCAAAACGGAAATTCAAGTTATATTCAGAAACAAAGATTAAACAATCAGTCATTATATGTATTGAAATTTTATTTTTCCGACTGAGTGAAAATAATGCCTGGACCGGGAGTTCGACTCCCGGTCCAGGCATTATTTTCACTCAGTCGGAAAAATAAAATTTCAATAAATATGATTTTCTTCCACAGTTGATTGTGTGATTTTAATAAAAATTGTAAGTCAGTCATTGCTAATAATTGATGGGAGAATAATCATGCTTTAAAATTTAATTCAGATAAACTAATCTGCATGCTTAAATAATTACATGAACTTGATTTTTTGAAGGTTTCCATGGTTATAAAAGACATAAAAATTTTATTAATCACACCCTTTGTCTGATTATTGAAAATATATAAAAAGTTCAAATACATATATAAGAGCAAAAATATGTCTTGTTATTTTGCATTATTGACGGTTATGCATAACCCTTATATATAACGATGCAGTATGCTTATGTTACATATGTTATTCTTACGTTTTCGACGTTAGTGGAAATTTACTTTGTCAGAGAGATGATAAATTTTAAAAGACAATATTGTGTTATTGCAGATTTTATCTATGTGCAATTCGAAATGATAAAGATTAACTTTTAAATCAATAAACTCGTCAACCAATCTTATAAAAAGACCATGCATATATCTTACAATGTATATACAACACACATGCATACTTACATTACATACTTACACAACATTGTACATACAGCCCTCTGGTGATTGTCTAAACGTAACTGCACTCACACATATTAAACTGACGGTATCAGCGATAAAAGCCATCCATACATTCAACGATGAAAGCCTATTTCAATGAAAACAACAGAGAAATCCATACAAAAAAACTACAAATTTATTCCATTTAAATATGATTGAATAAGGAATCAGGAACACGTAAAGCACGCCAGCAATTAAAATTGTATCGTCTAAAATTATCAGGTTTTGGTTTAGTGGTCGAAAAAAATAATATAGCAGAAAACATACACCAGTTTTGCACTTCCTATACATACATATTTGCACTAAATATATCAATGATTTCTTGTGAAAACAACTCAAATATTTTAGGATATTCTAAAATAATGTCACATAAATAAATAAAAAAAATTAAAAACGCGCTTTTATTTCATGATAAATTTTAAACAAATTTTTAATCGGAATTGAGCATCTAGTGACTCCAGGCCCCAGTCCTAAGTTCTATAATGTTTGAGCCTGTACTGTCATAGAAATTATACGTGTATGCAAAATTTCAGTTTAATCTTATGGTGGGAAGTGGGATAAAAGTTGAAAAAAAATTTTGAACTAGAATTGAGGGCTCTGGGCCTCAAAGTGTCCTAGACCTGTTACTGCTTAAGCATGTATTGTCTTCGGAGTTATACATGTATGCAAAATTTCCGTTCAATCGTATGGTAGGAAGTGGGATAAAAGTTGAAAACAAATTTTGAACTAGAATTGAGGGCTCTGGGCCTCAAAGTGTCCTAGACCTGGTACTGCTTAAGCATGTATTGTCATCGGAGTTATACATGTATGCAAAATTTCAGTTCAATCGTATGGTAGGAAGTGGGATAAAAGTTGAAAGCAAACTTTGAACTAGAATTGAGGGCTCTGGGCCTCAAAGTGTCCTAGACCTGTTACTGCTTAAGCATGTATTGTCATCGGAGTTATACCTGTATGCAAAATAAATTTCAGTTCAATCGTATGGTAGGAAGTGGGATAAAAGTTGAAAACAAATTTTGAACTAGAATTAAGGGCTCTGGGCCTCAAAGTGTCCTAGACCTGTTACTGCTTAAGCATGTATTGTCATCGGAGTTATACCTGTATGCAAAATAAATTTCAGTTCAATCGTATGGTAGGAAGTGGGATAAAAGTTGAAAACAAATTTTGAACTAGAATTGAGGGCTCTGGGCCTCAAAGTGTCCTAGACCTGTTACTGCTTAAGCATGTATTGTCATCGGAGTTATACATGTATGCAAAATTTCAGCTCAATCGCATGGTAGGAAGTAGGTTAAAATTCGCTTGCAAGATTTGACCCTTTCAGACTACAAACGAAGTTAAATAAAAACGCCTAAACGCTGTCTATATATTTTATGCATACTAATTTCCTCAAGGGTAGAAAGTTAGAAAAGTTTAATTCAAGTAATTAAATTAAACATATAAGTTATGTAAGGTAAGTTTTTAAAAAAGTCCTAAGGAAAAATCTGGCAAAAGGTAAACATAATATCATAAATTAAAGAAACCCACAATAGTTGTTTCAAGTAAAGCAATTAAGCAAGTTTCTTCATTAAGGCAAACAAAACAATGCACATTACCTTTCCATTGTATGATCGGACACTGTCGATTTCACATGTTTTTGTTAATATCTCAAATGCATTGGACGAATCATTTTGAAACATCGGGAGTGTACAGAACATGTTACACTTCATATATTTCAGTGAAAGTTTTGTCTCGAAAGCTAAAGGGGGATCGGTAAAAAATTAAAGGAAAACGAAAATGTTTGGATCACCTTGTAAAAAGTAATGCTTGAAATGCATTCTGGCTGTGGCATGTGATTATGAGGCTTTTCCTTATTACCTGTATAAATTTGCATGTGACTACCATATATATACATGGAGATAGAAAGATTTCTTAAAAAAAAAATGTAAAAAAGAAAGCCCTTTTTTAAATTAAAACACTCACGGTATTTAACCCAGAACAATTACCAGGAAAATTTATATTCTATATTAGACACAGCATACTGCAATCAAAAAGCGAAGATATTAAATATCTAATGAAATGCAAGTATTTTTACGAAATAATATTTTACTACACATGTGCAAGCTTTAACAAAATTTCATTTGCCTAATTTAGCAGCCAAATGTATTCAGAAACTTATATGAAAACTCCTCGAAACAAATATCGTGTAAACTCAAAACGTTACGAGAGATAGGATGAACAGAATTACAGTTCCTCTCAAAAATCAGGAAAAGGATAAGGAGGTTTTATGAATATTTATTTACAACCAATGAAAGCCATGCTACCATTGCTTGAATCAAAATAAATCTGTGTGTAAAATAAATATAGTTTAACGTTTATTTTTTAAAGGAACTGAATATTACTTCCTACTATCGCGTACGACTTTTTGATGTAAAACCCCTTATAGTTTTTTTTTTTCCCCTAGAGAAACTGAATATCACTTCATTCTATCGCCAACTTTTTGACAACGTTTAATTTGTTCTGAGGAATAATATTTTTTCCTGTTGTTTCAAGATGATTCGTACAGTATGTTTCGCAATAATTGTCAAAACCCCCGCAATCGAAAGTGTACAGTCATTTATGGAAAGATAGTGCATATAATACAGCAGGCTCAAAGTAGTACTGGTACAAGCCTTCGAAGATGAAAAAACATTGAAGTCGACTATTAACAATGTTTGCCGAAAAATAAATAAGTAAATGAAATAAAATTGGCGTTTACATTTTTATTTATATTTTTATTTTTTTAAGTACATAAATTGCGATTTTTTTTTTCAATCGGCATTTTGCAAATATCATATTTATAAGTATTTTTAATTTTTTTAAACTATAAAGAGGAAAATAAAAATAAATGTTTTATAAAAATATTTTCGGTGGCAAATTTATCGTCTATGTCTGTATTATTGGTGACATTGTTGTATAAATTCGGAGTTAGATGTTTATTTTAAATACGTAGATTCCGATATTTAAAAAGACTTTTTAATCGAGATTTTGAAAATATCAATATATATATTTAGTTTTTAAAAAATATAAATCGGAAATAGAATATATATATACATATATATAAGCACTTTCGATGGCGAATTTGTCGTCCAAGTCTATTGGCGACATTTGTTGCCTTCGCCAACAATACTGCTGATATGTCGCTGTGCTGGTAACTTAATGTGAAGAGAGAAACTTTCTCCAACGAAAAGTATCACAAACGCTTAACACACGCAAAAATGCAATTCCAGTAGTTTTTAATTGTAGCCCTTAATATATCTGAATATTTTAGTGTCGACCTTTAAATCTTAACTCTAAACATACCATATTCTACAGAAAAATTTTTATTTAGTCTATGAATAATAAATGCCACTTTCATTATGATTTGGACAGTACAAAGTTATTTAAATATGATTTATAAAAATGCTTCTTTCATAACCAAACTCAGTGCTTTGCATTCTTTTGTCCTTATACACAAACCAGTTGTGCTATTTATACCATTTTAAATGGGGAACATGCCATAACAAACTTGAACAACTCATATCATTCTGAAATTATTTAAGAACGCTAGGTGTACAGAAGGACAGATAGAGAGACGGTCAATCTGGTGGACAGAAAGACAGAAAACTAGACTAATACGATTTATAATCACTTGTAAACGTCATTAGAAAGTGTTACAAATGCTTAATATAAGTTAAAACACAATTGAAGCAATTTCCAATTATAGTCTGTAATGTATGTGGATACATTTGTGTGGTCCTGTAATTCTTAATGCTAATCATACTATATTCTGTAGAACACATTTTTTGTGCATATGAATAAAAAATGTCAATTATATTACGAATTACGCAAAATAAAGCTATTAAAATATAGTTTATAGAAATACAAAGTCTGTCCAGAAAGTAATGAGACTGAACGCCAAGTAGAATGCCGAAGGAATGGAGTTTGCAGATGGTAAATGTGAAGGAGACAGTCAGTTACAGAGTCTGACAGAAAACTTCGGCTCTTACAGCGCACAGAGAGCTTGTCAAGCAGACATATGTTTGAAAGTGGCGTTAGGTTTTTCAGAATGCAACGGAGTGTCGAGCAGTGATGTACCATAAAGTTTTGTGTAAAACTAAACAAATTGGCTACTGAAATTCTTGCTAAGTTACAAGAAGACTATTGGAAGGATTCTTTGTCCAAGACTCAAGTGTTTAGGTAGAACAAAGCGTACAAAGACAAAAAAGAAGACGTCCATAATAAACAAGGCGTTGGACGTCCATAGAGTTTTCAATCTTCAGACAATGTAGCTAAAATGAAAGCACATGTGGACTTTGATCGTCGAATGAGTGTCCAAATGATTGCAGAGAGCTTGGGACTTACAAAATCGATTATACATCAAACCATTACATAAGAATTTCAAATGCGGAAAAATCGTGTTAATTTTCTAACGCATTGGTACGTTCTTCGTTCATTGAAACGTTCATTGGAATGTTCTTCATTCGTTGGAACGTTTTTGTCAAAACACTGTGTAACAACGCTTCCCCGACCACCATAAATCCACACGCTGGACTTTCTCTGTTCTTTCAGTTAAAATCCATTTTAAAAGGTTAACGTTTTGATGATCAGGAGATCTTGCAAAAAAAAAGAAAAAAGAAAAAAGAAAAAAAAAGAAAAAAAAAAAAAGAAACATAACGCGCGTTCTGAAAAGCATTCCAGTTGAAGATTTCGGGACAGGCGTCAAAGAGTGGCAGAGTCGTTACCAACAGTGTATTAATGTAGGAGGATGCTATTTTGAAGAATATTAAGTATCTGTAAAATTATTTTCAAATAAATGAATTTTTATGGAATCAGTCTCATTATATTCTGGACAGACCTCGTACCTCTCACAGAAGGTAATGCTGTGGAATTATTTCGGGTGTCCCAATTCATACATCAGTGGTGGTATATATTCCATTTTTAATAGGAAATATCCCATATTGAACTTAAATAACTTATATCAGTTTCGAGGTATTCCATGAGTATTTACGGAAGTTAGGGGCGGACAGACAATCAAACCGAAGTCATAAACATTTTTTCAGCTTTTTTGGAAAGTGTTAAAAAGAAATCATACAAAACCAGGAACTAACAAGAGAAGTATGAATCAGTAAAATTCCTATTGAAACCAAACGAATCCTAAATTAATGAGCATGGTCGAAAACATAGGGTAGAGTGCAAATTTGCTGTAAAAACCCCCCATGGAGCGAGAAGCAACCCTAAAAGTTTTAGCTGTATCTATCAAAACCAACGAAACAGAACCCGTTAGCAAGACGTAGTGGCGCAGCGGTTAGGATGTTCAAATTGAGTGAGGAATGTCGTGCGATCGAACCCCGATGACTGCTTGCAGTTTCTTTTTCTTTCTTTCTTTTCTTTTCTTTTTTTTTTTTAGTATAAATGAAATAAAGCAAAATATTAAAATAAGTGAATAAATATATAATGATATATTTTTTTAATTAGTAAAATATTTTATTTCACCTAAGAAAAGTAGTTTTTCTTATAATTTAATTTTCTTATAATTTAAATATTTTTCTTTATTGCACACTAGCAGGCTTTGCCCGCTTCACTGGGCACTATTTAAATGAGTTGTCAAAATCCCATATCATTATTAGTAACCCAAGTTAAAGTTCCCGCTGTGTTCGGTAGAGGTTTTTCTCGCTCGCAATGCCTTCGGCAGCAAGTTACCCGCTTCCTACTAACCCTTCCCCAGCTGGTAAGCTCGAAATTTTGCGGAATCCCTCAGATATCATAGATTTCCCAAGACAAATTTAGAGCTAAAAGGGGGGTAGTGGCTCAAGTTTGCTCCTCTCCCCCCCCCCAAAAAAAAAAAAAAAAAAAAAAAAAAAAAATTAAAAAAAAATATCGAAAATCATGGGAAAAAAAAAAAAAAACGAAAATGTGTTTTAGGAAATATCTTAACGAAGACACATGGTTGTTTTTAATGCCTTTGTACAATTTTTAGTAGAGTGACAATCAAAAATCCAGAATTTCAAAAATTTTCTCCCGATAAACGATTTTTCCCCATCCTTCCTGTAAGAATCAAGAATTCGAAAATCGTACATAATGTTTTATTTATATTCAAGTCTCGATCATAAAATATTTTTTCAATAATGTGTTTGGTACGTTTTGTAATTAATACAACACTCATTATTAAAAAAATAATAATAAATAAACAAAAAATTCTTACTTTAGCTACGATAATGCCAGCTAAGCTTATTCTTATTTGCGGATTCGACAGAGCTTTGTATCGGAGATCTACCTAAAAAAATAATAAATGTTAAATCACACACACACATATTATACAATATTTTAAATTGAAAATATGACATTGGATTACGGATCTAGCAGTTGAACAAAGATCTGTTGAATTATCGAAATTGTTCAAATGCTAAAAAATCTGAGAAAAAATGCATATAAATAATGCATTAGTAAACTACACTATTAGAAAAGCGAGTTATGAACCCCACCCCGTATTTAAGATAAATCAAGTATAATAAAGTATTTAATAGCATTTTCATTTGATATTATGAATGTTAAAATCGATGTTATAAAACTAAGTACACTCTTCAAGTTCAACAGCAAAGTTTATACATTTACTTACTCCATTCCAAAAGCTCACAAAATATCGTTTGATATGTCTACTACTAAGACCATGCAGTACGAAGCTTCCATAGTCAACTAGAAGTAGGATTTCCGGCCAGACAGACGATGGTGCGGATGCTCGTCTTATCCTTCTGTAATTGGTTCGACTAGAAGACCAATCGAAATGACCTTGCACATTATCCAGCGGAACTGGAAATAAATATAAATAATAAGTAACATAACAAAGTTGGACCATTTTACTGAACATTTTAATTGTGAATTAGGAAAAACTAATATTAAAGACTAATATACTATGAATTTTCTACAGGAAGGAAAATTTTATATTTCTCCTTGTGTTAAGTACATCGAGCGTGAATAAAATAAGAAAATATAGTACATTTTCATTTTCATTTCTTTAATTTTTTTAATATTCGGAACATAGATCAATGTTTAAGATTTCGACTTACATATTGCATCAAATACTTAAATCTTCAATTATTATTGTTTCTTACGAAAAAATAAAAGACGAATTATGAACAGAAGCTCTCTCGTAGTCCATTGACCTTAACCCTCAAGCCAACAGAACCATTGCAAACGATAAAATGAATCATGGTATTGTCAATTCTGCGATTTAAATTTCAACACGACTCTCATTAAATCGTTGCTATATAACAGTTACTTATGTTAAAACGTTAACCCGTTAACGCTCGAATTAATATCGCAAAATATTATTAGCTCATTATTTCATTTCTAAATTAATATAGATAACTGACAGTAGAACTTATTAACTTAAATAATTCTTAACTTAATTATATTAATTAATAATTCTTAACTTTCTCTTAACTTAATTATATTAACTTAAATAATTTTTCTGATAGTTTTAAATTTAAAGCCTATCCTCATTTTTTGACGTTTAGTGTTCTAGCAAGAAAACTTCGAGATAGAAAAAACTTTGAAATAACAGATTAGTTTCCTATTATATGTTGATAAATATCTCGAAAGTAAAATATTAGAATGTATATTATTATTCAACTTGATTTAAATTAGTATACCTGCGCAAAAATCAAAGATATGTGCGACGAATGAAAAATCCTAAAATGACTATTCAAATTATGAAATAATAATTAATAGTAGGCACATAAAACTTTCAGGCATCATTTAGAGTGACGCTATAAACTGTCACTAAAAAGCAGAAATCATTCCAAGAAACCACAAAAATATACGTGCCATTTTATTAGCTGTCCTCAAATGAGGACACTGGGCGCTAATGGGTTAAATTAAAATTATATCATTTCAGCGCACTCTAAAATGTATTAATTCATTGCAATGACGATTTAAAATTCAGCACGATTCTCCTTAAATTGTCGCTAAAAAACAGTCGTTAGTTACTAAAAAAAAAAGAGGTGAAAATTATATTTTATAAAATGCATTCTGAAAAGCATTTACTTATTAAAAGGACGCTATGTACACCAAAAAGAAAACAAAATTTCTGCAAAGTAAACTAATAAATAAATAATCCCTCTCGAACATGAAATCCTCTTTTAAAGTACTGTTATACTCATATTATAACAATAAATTAGTATACAATGGACTCTTTTATAGTCTTTCTTATCTTTTTTGTATTCACTTACTTATCGTTTAATATTCAAAATAAAAGTTGCAAAATTTGATTAGATAAAGGTAAATTTTGGTAAAATTAGTATTATTTCACTGCGAACAAAATGTGTTATTGATCGCTACATAAAATGTTTATTCTTTAGTTAATTTTTATTTAAAAAAAAATAATATAATATAAAAGTACAGGGTGGTCCGAAAAACATGATAGAAAGTATTTTAAGTTTCTGATTTCAAATGTACTGATATAATTCTTCCGTATTGTAATTGCACATATATTGACATTTAAGGTGAATGCTTGATTACCGGAAATAATGAGTAACCAATATGGAATCACTGACCTTAGAAGAACGATTATTTATCGTAAGAATATTTTTTGAGGCCATTGAGGTACGGAAAATTCTCATCTCAGTGTCGTCTCACGACTGTATCCACAAAGGGTCACGGTGTGGTGTGCCATATTGTCGAAGCGGATTAGTGGTCCGATATTCATTGACGGTATGGTCACGGAAGTGAAGTATCGAGAGTTTCTAGAGCGTCACTTTGGCCCTGAAGCGGGCTGTCTCAACATGACACGCCAGTACTGGTTCATGCAAGATGGGGCTCGTCCCCATAGAAATGCCGATGTCTTCCTGTGGCTTAAAACGACGTTTAGGGATCGTTTGATTGCATTGGATGCAGAAAAATTCACGGGGCACGGGATAGAGGGGTCCCCATACAGTCCGGACCTAAATCCGTGCGATTTCTTCTTATAGGTTTACACCAAGGATAGAATATATAGGAATCTCCTGATTCACTTGAGGGCCTGAAATCGACCATCAGAATTGAGATTGATGCACTTGATTCCGACACACTCCTGCGCTTTATGACAGAGTTTCGGAACTGGCTTTATAATACTATAGTCGGGGACGGTAAACATTTCGAGCACCTTGTATATTAAATGTCATTCATATCTTTATTCAATAACATAGGTTTCATGTTCTTGCATATTCTATTTTTTCCACAACGATAACTTACTTTCTGTCATGTTTTTCGGACCACCCTGTAAGTACCTAGATGACAGAATTAACTCAGTCTCATTGTAAAAATCAGCCGTAGTGTATTATCAAATTATCATACCAAATCTCTAACAATATATATCTCTAACCATATTTTCAAAATCTTTCAAGTAGTTTCCTAGAAAAAAAACATAGTTCTGCTATATTTTATTTCAAGCAAAGCAAGGTTACCAGCGGTGACTAATTTTCCGAAAATAAAAAACGACCATTTTAGAGATTTCCAAGAAAACTAAGTTTCTGCTGTATTTTTTCAGGGTGGAATGCGGGTTATCAGAGTGACCGTTAATTATCCTGAAGATTATTCAAGTTGTGCATATTAACCCCTTCTCCTATGAGGTAAGATACATTTTGCTTTTTTTTTTTTTTTTTTGCTGGTACTGAATTTGAGATGATTTCTTGTACTTTCATGCTTTAATATGACTAATACAAGTATTAAAAAATCCTTTATTATGCTAAACTTTTATTTTTTAATGACATATAACAGTTTTATGGATGTTAATTATTGGTACTCTGTCAATAACTGGCAAAAAATGTTCTAGTCACTGGTCATAAAAATAAAATTATTCCCAAAAAATCTGTCATGGCCTTTGAAAAAAAAAAAGATAGAGAGAAGAAGATACCTTTAATATCAGTTTTTACAGCAGTTTGTTACAAATACGGGTATTGGAATTTTTTCTGGGAGAAGGGAGTTGGTAGTATAATTTAACGGTCTATTCTCCAAACTTTAAGAAAAATTTTTAGTGTGTACAGGGTTATTTGATATTAAGGTGAAAATCAGTAATGGGCCATGAGCCGTATTCTCCGAAATTAGGAATGCAGAATTGAATCGGAATTCGTTTCAATTAAAATAGGATCAAAACAGCTTGATGCAGTTCAGTTGACGTTATTTCGCCAAATTTTGTCAGGGCTCCACCAATGGTCAAGAGGTTCCAAAGTTGGTATACGAATGGTGCCAGGTTTGATCTCAGGTAGTGCTCGTTGACCTAGTTGTTCGAAGCTTTCTGTGATTTTCTCCCAAACTAGCGTGAATACATACTAGGGCACCTTAGAGACACACAATAAAAGCATCTGAATTATGTATAGGTCCCTCATGTAAACAATTGCCATTAATCCATATCCCTAACAACAAATTTTGTCAGGAGTTTTTTTTTTTTTTTTTTTTTTTTTTTTTTAAATAGTGACATGTGGCGTCCCTTACATGATAATACTATAAAAGGTTGAGTACGCATTAAAACGCTATTTATGCATTAAACCTAAAAATAAATTAAAAACTTTGATTTTGAAATTTGCTAGTTGAAATTGTTAATAGTTTCAGAGGTAATATGTTTTCACTTTCTGGTGCAAGTTCATATATATATTCCTTTTTTAACACATTATTATAACAGAAAATAAATACCTTCGTCTTATTCAATACCCATTTCTAATCGTTTCACATTTTCCATATCTCTTTTTTTTTTTTTTTTTTTTTTTTTTTTAATTTAAAGATGTCCATCTTACACTTTTTTTTGTGCCTACTGCTGGCGCATTTTAAGTTCTTTGAGATACGTATATATAAATGCTTCACTTTACAAATTTTGCCGTATAGCCATGTAACAGAAGAGTTACCGTATTTTCTTGCATATAATCCGTATATGTGTTAAATCAGTTTCATACCGAAATTTATAATTACTTGATAAAGACTATGTCACGTACAAATGTACCCTTGTCTCTAAATTAACCCTTTGCCGGTCCTATTTAGTTTTATTTCTCTGGCCAGTGTTGTCAAATTTTGGGACATTTTTATTTAATATTAACTACTAAATTTTAACGATAACGGTTCCCTAATCACTTCGAAGGTTATTTGTCCATTATGCATATCAAATATCATCCCTCAAAATTATATGTGCACTGCCAAAAAAAAAAAAGTCCTGTTTGCTGCAGTTTGATGCCAGAAATTTTCTGTAATTCAGAAAAATACGTTCTATCAACGGAAAAATTACGTTGATAGAAAATATTTTTCTGAATTATAGAAAATGTCTGGCGGCAAACTGCAGCAAACAGGACTTTTTTTTTTTTTTTTTTTTTTTTTTTGACAGTGTGATAGTTGAATAAAAGAGTACCTAAATTTGGCAATACTGTTCAGAGCGCTTTAGAGCGCTAAGCTCGGCGAAGGGTTAAACTTTCTAGTGTAAAACTGATTTATCTGGTCGAAGTATGGAACAGTGATTTTTGTTACAATCTCTAAAAAAAATAACCTCATTATACAAAAAATAACCGGTAAATGTACTTAAATTGTTCAATATTTGTAAAATTACTTTACAACAACACCAGTAACAACACTTATGAGAACACCAGTAGCATAAATACATATTCTAACAAAATGACTCTAAAAATATAATGCTGTAAAGAAAACAAAGTATGTTGTATGAAAAATATGTTTCAGAAGATTCTTACGAAAATCACTATGCGAATCGTTGCTTCTGTTTTGTCCTTTGTATACAACATGTGCTCCTGCTCGTGTATTTCTCCCTTGTTGTCTTCCTCTTGTATTGTTTCTGAAGTTGTACTGAATAGAGTTATTCCTGCTCCTTTCATAACTTTCGTCTTCATCTAAGAACATTTCGTCATCTACGAATCCATCTTCTGGTAAAAGGATTGCTGTAGGCACAGGTTTTACAACAAGATCATTTCCTATCGTTCCTTCCTGTTAAAACAATGGCAAGAGAACATTGAATTTGCGAATGTTGTTACTTAAGATGTTTTTTAGTTTATGTTGCATTGCTCTTTAAAATAGTTTAAGAATTATAAGTTAAAGCGAATGTCGAACTTTCTTTATATTATGCATTCGTAATCAAATATGTACAATTTTTTTTCTTTATATTGAAATTTGTACTACACATTATTATACTTATAAAACAATCATTTTTATACATATGTAAACTTGCATAAAAATAAATTTAAACTGTAATTTATTTCTTATATATATAAAACTTACAAAGAGATATAATTTTTTACAGTCAATGAAAAATTTTAATTTCAAAATTAAAATTATATTATCACAATCTTATACCTATAGTTGAAAAGACAGGATTACATTGTAACGCTTAATATTCCGTATAGCTTCGTTGAAAACATTTTTTCATTATTGTGATTAGGATAAATTTCAGTTCCTTAGCCCTTCCGTGAATGCGTTACGTGGCAAAAGCAAGGGTATTAGATTATATCAGAAAATGAAAACATGGAGACATAAAGAGATTTTTGAAAGTTATAATATTTTATTTTTAGAATAATTGATAGGCTAATCTTACAAGAGGCAAAACAGAAAACGAAATCTTCTACAATCTAAAGTAAAGTCGTTTCTAACCACCAAAAATTTTATATTTAAAAATAATAATAATAATAATAATAATAACTTTAATACAAATCTATACGAGGGAGATTTTTTCATGGTAGTTTCGTACGGTGGGATTTTCATTCATTTTTTCTCTTTTTGAAAGAAAATTGAACAAGTCCATTACAGTTTGAATCCGTTCGTATAAGTTTGGTTGGTTGGGTTTAACGTTTCACTTGTACTAAATTGGAGAAGGTCTGGGACTTGGGTAATTGGAGAAGGTCTGGGACACACCCCTAAGGATGGTCTGGAGACAGGCCATCACAACTGTGATCCTCTACAGAGGGGACGGCTTTCCCGTTTCGGTGACCCCCAGACAGTTCATATAAGAAAAGAAAAGTTAGATGCTCTTATTACCCACAATCATACTTACCAGCATTCTAATTACAGAGCTGCCAACCTAATCCGGAGGATTGTTAGTACCGCCCCTTTTTCCACACCACTTAATTTTTAGAGTTCAAATGTATTTACGATGAATTAAGAAGAAAAATACTCTAAATAAAGACTGGTGTAGTAAAAGGTGTAGAAACTGTTGTAGAAACAATCCTCCTGATTAAATTGGCAGCTCTGTAATTAATATTCCGTATTATTGTTAGTATTTGTCTTTTATTATTATTATTATTATTATTTTTCTTATTATTTAATCGGAATTACAGTTGGGGAGAATTACTCTAAAAATAAAGTGGTGTGAAAAAAGGGGCGGATACTAACAATACTACGGAATATTAATTAGAATATTGGCAGGTATGCCTACAACTATGTGGTCCATTTTATTTCTGAGAATTTTTTATGTTAATTGCATTATTATTTTTATTATTACATCTTAAGGGGGCTTGGCACAACTAAAGTAGTTTTTCATATAAAAACTTCGATTTCCATTTAATATTTATAAATTAAACTATATTTGGTTTGTTTAGTAAAATATATATTCAGGCAACAATTGTTAGGGTTTTTGTAATATTTTTTAAGGATTTGAAACTTTTAAATTGCGTTTTCTGTGTTTGCATGTTTTCATGAATTCACGATATTCAAAATGTTAAAACTTCTACAAGTATTTATTTAAGAAAAGTCTTTTTTTTTTTTTTTTTTTTTTTTTTTTTTAAATATAACTTACTTAAAAGAATTAGGGATAGATTTTGTAATATCTTTAAAAGAAAAAATATTTAAAAATATAGACAAATAACAAAAAACATTTTATTTATTTTTTTTTTCAAATTTTTACTTAGATATGCACTTTTTAAAATTTTTCTCGGAAACTACTCAATAAATTTCAAAACCATCTCTAGTTATTTTAATTATGTTTCGTTAACCCGTTAGTAGTCGCTAGGTGGTCGATTTGCCGTCCATCCTTCAGTGTTCCCAGATTTTTTTATTCAATAGCCACCAAAAATTTTTAGAAGTGGCATTTGATATACATAAAACGCGAATAAAATCGAAGAAACGTCGATCACATCACTTTTTAAAATTATTGGTGACAGTTAAATAAAAAGTGCGCAATCTGTAATAGGTGGCGCTGTCTATAGCAACTACTAACGGATTAAACATTCAGAAAAAAATATTAAGTCTTTTCTCAAATATCTGTAGAAGTTTTAGCATTCTGAAGATCATAAATCATAAAAAAAAAAAAAAAAAAAAAAAAAAAAAATGTAAGCTGAGAAAACGCAATTTAAAGGTTTTAAATCTGTAAAAAAAAAAAAAAAAGAGTTAAAAGCCCTGAGAATTGTTGCCTAAACACATATATCATTAAAAAAACCTAATGTAGTTCAATTTTTAAATCTATATATAGAAGAAGATGTGTGTGTGTGTGTATACCTGGCACTTTTTAGGAAAACGGCTGATCGCAGAGCTACACAAATTTGCATGGTGGTTTGTATTGACCTCTCCTGATGCACCTTGAAGCCCGATTTCCGGATTTTTTTATTAGCTTTTATTCATTTATTCATTCATTTATTTATTTATTTATTTTAATTAAATGGTAACCTTTAATAGGTTTAATATTATTGCCGAAAATGTTTACAAATTCAGTTTTTTCGGCATTAAAAAAAATTAAAAAATTCAAGCGAATAATAAAAAAAATTATCAAAAATGAAATTTACTTTTGCATATGACAAAATGACGTCATCATAACTCTAAAATTAAATAATTATAAAAATTGAATAATTATAAAATGATAATAATAATAAAAAAATAATAATAACCCAGCATATTTCTTCCAACTATTGTTTTATAGCTTTTTTAATATACCTCAATTTTAGAATTTCTTTAAATAGTATGTTTTTGGCACAGATAGTATGCTTCGCATGAAAGCTAATTAAGTATTATATTAACGAGCTTTTATAATAGATAATCCCAAGCGATTTTTTAAATTTTAATCATCAAGTAAACCGGGCATTTTTCGCCAAAGACTCTAGTTTTGAGAGCCATTTTAAACAAAGTATCATCAAAAGTATAAGTAAATTATAAAATATTAGGAAAAAGAAGAAAAGAAAAGAAAGAATGAGAAACAATTATATAAATTATCTTTAATAAGTTATATAATAAATTATCTTTTATACAATAAATTATCTTTAATAATTTAAATAAATTATCTTTTTTTGTCTACAATGGTGACAAAAATTGAAAAGACGCTAAGGGCAGCTATAATAAAGCTGTACCATGATCAGGTTTACATATTTATTTATTTATTTTTCCATACACAAACCACGATTAACTAACTATAAATTATTTAAAATGGAAAATATACATAATCACAAAAAATTAGTTGCCTCATACGGTAGACATAGCGCTCATACCAATTTACAATAGTATGTTTGGCGTGAAATTTGTGTCATTTTAGGTTCGACTGGGTTAATCAAAATAAAATATAGGAAATAACGTAAAAGTAAATATTATGTATAGTATGTATAGTGGTGTTTACGTGTAATTGGAATTCAAATGTAAAAGGGCTACTTCAATTTGTTCGATACAGTCCGTCTTGAAACAATCCTCCAATAAGCACCCAATTGAAACCCACGGGTAAGGCATTGTCGCAGGCAATAGGAAGACGTACTCTAGATTGCACGATTCCGGAAGACGCTGTCGAAGGCAGCGGGGACCCGAAGTTACTTTTCGAGCAATTGCAATGGATTTCATTTTTATTTTTTGTTTATAAAACGATACAAAAAAGAATTATTCTGTTTTCAGTTTGTTTAAATATAGTGGCCAGTGAAGTGGGCAAAGCCTGCTATCAATGAAATAAGATGTGTGTGGGTATATCCAGCGCTTTTCAGGAAAAGAGTTGATCACATCCCAGAGCTATACAAATTTGCACGGACATTCGTAGTGAACAGTCCTGATGCAACTCAAAACCGTATTCCCGAATTTTTGATCAGTTTTTTAAATTAATTAAATATGAAAATAATAACCTTAGAATAGCTTTAAAATTAGCCATTTAAATATTGGCTTTAAATTTAATTGTTGCCAAAAAAAGTTTACGAGTTCATTTTTTTTACTGAGATAAAAAGAAATATAGTTTCACGCGAATAATAAAAAATATCAAAAATTAAAGGATGTGGTTCCGTAAGGAATTTCAAGTACTTATTTTACTATATGAATGATTAGACTACTATAAATTAAAAAAATATGCTATTTAGCTCCAAACGTTCAGTATAACTGATATGAAATGTAACATAAAATGAGTAATCTACACATGTTATTTTTACATAATGGTTATTATAACATAATGTCAAATACAGGCTCCGCTTGTGGACATTACTGTTGAAGGTTACATAATTTTAGAACAGGGTATTCTGTATTCATGTTTATATTAAAATAGAAACGCATTATAACTATACTATTTCTAATCAGAGTATTTTTATCCATAGTATATTGATTGTAGAAAGACAAATTTTGAGTACATTCTTAACCACTTGACCGCCGCTGACAAATATATGCGGCCACTAGCTGTTCCTTTTTCGAACATACACTTATAATTCAAAATTATGAAATTATGAAATTTAGCTTTTTTTTAAGTTTGAAGGTCTTAAATAATACTCATAAAGATTTTAATCATCATGCACAGTTACATTTTTCATCTCAAGTTGGAATAGGCATTATTTTAGTACATTGAAACAACTCTGCAGTGAAAAGAAGATTACAATCTTCCCTTTTACAAAGGTGGTCAGAGGGTTAAGAAATATTGTAGAATACAGATCAAAAGGAAACGCCGTAAGCAGAGTTAGAGATTTCCAAATGTCGTAGATTCTACTCTCAGCACTGGAAGAGTTAAGATTGTTTAAAATATAAAGTATATAGATTAAAAAAAAAAAAAGATCTAAATTTTTTAAAAGAATATTTAGTAAAACAAAAGTGAGATTTAAATAGAATTTGATTATATAGATTCGATTTCATCAATTTCATCTCTTTCAAACCATTGCGAAGTAGCAGCGTACTTAATGTAATCGCTGTAATCAATACTGTGTTTTTCTTTCAATTTTAACTTTTTTTTTTTTATATGAGTGCAGTAGAGCAACACTTTTATCTGTATGTATAATTTTCGTCATAGTGTAATCCGTAATATATTTCAATAAAGAAGTGTTGCTCTTTTGCGTTCAAAAAAAAAAAAAAAGTAGGCCAAGACTCTGAAAATGGGGGGAATTTTGACCAAAAATGCAGAATTGTGAATCTTTTGGCGTCTGGGAACAAACAATTATTGGAGTAATATAAATAATATTGATTGAAATTACACATGTTCTAAAATAATTAAAGGCATAAATTTCATAGGTGTGATTAGTCTGATATTTTCCTCAATTTCAGGGCCAAAAAATCCCCTTTTGGACCCTCATTATTTGCTTGTGCATATGACAAAATGACGTCATTATAATATTAAAAATTAAATAATAATATTATAAATAACCCTGGTCAATTTTTAAAAATTTGATGCTGAAGTAGACCGGAATTTTTTCGGCAAGGCCTACTTCCGCGAAAACCATTTTAAGTCAAGTAGCGCTTCAAAAATATAAATAAATTATATAATATTTATATATTTCTCTAACGTGTACCAGTTACGATTATATTTTGTGGATAAGATACGATAGCGACAATAAAATACGCGATGTTAAAAAATAACATACAAGTAATATTGAAGCACACGAGCTCAGTTCAGTGATCTTAAAAAAAAAAAAAAAAAAAGACAACATTTGTTTGATTAGATCATTTTATAGAAAAATTCATTTATAAAAAGTTGCATCTTTACAATCCTTAAGATCGTCATTTTAAACCCAGCTATACTTTAAAGGTATAAGCAAAATATCAACTTTTGTCAAAAATTGAGTGAAAAACGCAATTATAAAAAGTATAATCAAAATAGGAAATAAGTGTTTTAAACAAAATATTATGCTTAAATAAATAAAGAATAAAAAAGTAAAATAATAATTGTTTGCTAAATAATACATATATATATATATATATATATATATTTTTTTTTTTTTTTTTTTTTACAACAATGAAAAGCTTCTCTTTTTAACGATTTTCTGCAGTCTAATTACTGACCCTCATCTGAGAATGGCGTATCTTTCGTTCTTAGGTGATTTCTTCGTGAGTTATTTTTAAAAAAAGTTTTTTATGTAGTTCAAAACTTTTCGAGCATCATCCGAGAAACGTGTGCGTGTCCAGTGACTCCATCTTTGCTGGACGTTACGTTATTTGCTAATGAATTATGATAGTAAAAAATTTTATAACCCAGCTTTATACACTATTAAAAACGGTTTCTTAAAAATGAGCTAAATAGTCTCAAAATAGTTCCGAAACGATATATACTTAAATTTGAAAACCCATATACTCAATTTTGAGTATATTAACGTGTCAAACATGGGGATATTGAAATTCTTATTGGTCAACCCCCTTTTTGACCATGTTAGTATACTCAAAAATGAGTACATGGGTTTTTAAATTTAAGTATATATTGTTTCGGAGCTATTTTGAGACAATTTAGCTCATTTTTAAGAAACCATTTTTAACAGTGTATAAAGTTCGTGTTCGCAAGTACCCAAAGTTGGATATAAAAAGGCTGCCAAAAGTTGATACTATTATTTCACTGCCTGATACTGTTACTGATGAACCTCCGTTCCAAACCGAAGTGGTCTCAGTTCAGTCTCAGATAGTGGACACACTCGATGAAAAGGAAACTGTCTCTACTGCACTGCCTGATAATTCTACTGACGAACCTCCGTTTCAAATCGAAGTGGAATCAGTTATTTCTCAGACAGTGGAAACGGTTATTAAAAATCAAGCAGTTTCTCTTTCTCCACAACGTCATAAAAAAAAAGAAATTCCGAAAATTGAGGAATTTTCTGAAAATATGTTGTCGTTAATGCATTCGTAGTGTAAAAGACTAAATTACCTCGGGAGGCTTGTTTGCAGTAGGCTTGGGGGCTTGCATAATCAAAACTCCAGTGGCAGTAGGCAAGGGTGCCTGCCTTATCAAACTGCCCATGAGATACGATGTATGGTGATCTCCACGTGGTGTTTCTCGGGTAACGCTTACAACCATACGTATTTAATTTACATAAAGATGTTATTAAAGGTTTCTTAAAGGTTTCGTTTGTTTGTGTGTGTGTGTGGTATGGTTATTGTTATAACATATACTCAATTTTTTTTCTATAGTGTATATCCACTATTAAAATTACAAATTTAGAAAATTTCCATTTTCGTATATTTATAACCTACTTGAAACTCGATATGATAAATTTAAAAGAAAAATTAGCCTCACACATTGCATTTTTACATGGAAAAAAAATCATTAATTTCAATAAAACTACATCAAACATTTTTTTTTGAGTATGTTTAAAGTTTAAGCTCAATAATCCACGTCAAACAAGTTCAAAACTATAAAATATACGCGTTTACAGATGACCAAGCTCTATTAATATAAAGTAGTACTTATAAAAGAAATAATAAAATCGTATTACAGTTTAATATTCGAGAATACATTTATTTATTTATTTATTATTATTATTATTATTATTATTATTAATTTTTAGAGAACCATTAGGTTAATTTTCGTTCAAAGACGAGAAAACAAGATAGAAGTAACATTTTATCTATTAAATCTGTAACTACAAGAGAATTTAAGGAACTAGCGATAAACAAATTACGAAAAAATTATAAGATAAAAAACTTTTTATATACCATGTTTTTAAATTTTCTGTTGAATCATAGCTATAGAACTACATTAGCACTTTATCAATGCGTAAAAATTTTAAAGTGATTTTAAAGTCAATTTTTGTGAGATGCATTATTTAACTTTTTACAATTTTTTAACGTTCATATGTAATTAAATGTATCTATTTTTATGTCGAAAGAAAATGAACTCGTTTTTTTTTTTTTTTTTTTTTGTTTTTTTTTTGTTTTTTTTGTTAACAATTAAATTATAGCTAACATTTTAACGGCTATAGCTATTAGGAGGTAACTATTTTCATATTTTAATTAATTAAAAGAAAACTAATCGAAAATTCGAAAATCAGGCTTCGAAGTATTGTGTTGTCATCGGGTTCTGAGCTATTCTGAAAGTTTCAAATGTCTAGCTAGTAGGGAAGTTAGTTAAAAATCGATTGCAAGATTTGACAGGACAAACAAACAAGAATCGAAGTTAATAAAAACGTGGTAAAGTAGAGGGATTTCACCAACATGGCGGCTAAAATTTAAAATTCGCCATAGGGGTCCTTTATTAAAGCTGTCTTGCCTAGGGAAATATGAAAACTGGGCCGTGAAACACGAATTTTATTTTGAAACTTTTCTTTGAATGATTTGGTTTAACTATCATTAGCATTTCATCCCACAAAAAAACTAATAATAATTTGACTTTTGGTGAATTAAAATTTTAATTGGACGTTGAAATTGGTATAAGACTTATAAGTTTTAAATTTTAAATGCAATAATAATAATAATAAAGGAATAAACTGCGAAAATTTCGCATGGGTTTGCTAGTTGAAAGAAAACAAAAAAAAAAAAAAAAAAAAAAAAGAAAGAAAGAAAGAAAGAAACAGAAACAATAATCTTATAAATTATCTATTTTTGTCTCACTATATCATTTTATAGAAAAAAGGGAAATAAATTATAAATTATTGGAAAAAAGAAATGAAAGAAAGAAACAGAAACAGAAACAATAATCGCATAAATGATCTATTTTTGTCTCATTATACCAATTTATGGAAAAAACCAAAATGGCGATAAAAATTAAAAAGTTGCCAAGGGGAGCTATATAAAAGCTGTATGACGATCAGGTTTACAGAGTATCTCAGTTTTTAAATGCGCGCGACAACAAAAGATAATTTTTTTTTTAACCATGGAGGAAACATCTACCACTGAACGTAAAGAGGGCGTTTACTCAAAACAAACGAAATATATGTGAAAAGGAGTAGGGCGTTTAATCGAGAGATATATTTTGCGGTATTTCATGGGATTTTATGGTATATATATATGTGTGTGTGTGTGTGTATACTGATATATGTATATATAAAGAGAGCGAGAAAGAGAGAGAACTGTAAGAAAAAAAAAATACATACCATTTGTATTTTGCCATCTGAACCATGTCGAATAGTTACAGCAGCCATCTGCGCTAAATCATGGTACGTCGTTCCTGGATCATCATCCTTAATAAAATAATTATATAAATTAATCAACGGAAGTCAAATGGATGTTAATAGACAATAGTGTTCTAGAAAAATGAGTTCTTAATAAATAAACCTTTAAAAAAACAAATAGATTCTAACAATGCCGATAGCATATTAAATTAACCAGTAGATGAAAAAAAAATTCAATCAACGTTTGTAACAAAGCTATAGTTACCTTTGCATTTTTCAATTATTGAAACAAATTTATTAAGAGAAAATTATTTTAATAATGTAAAATCACGTTTCAAAAACAAATAAAATATTATTTTGTAAGACAAATTTAATTAATAGAAAAAAAAAAAAAAAAAAAAAAACACGATTAAATATTATAAACTGCCATTAAAAATTAATCTCTTATACAGAAATTTCCAATAGAAACAACATATTCATTATAAATAATCTGTTGTGGCACTCACACTACATTCTAAATCTACATACATTACTATAGGAATAAGAGGTAATGTGTTTGAACCATGGTATTAGAGGGTCTCTCTACCTTCATGGTTTGAACATATCTAGTGCATTTTAAACGTCAGTTTAAAACAGATTAAAAAATATTTTTATTTGGTACAAGTTTTTGTACAAGGCGGAGTAACTACCGCTCATCTTAACCGAGCACTGTAAAAAGTGTTGTGTAAGAATACACAACATTATTGAGGGAATTTATTTCCCTCAACCATGTTGAAAAATGTTATCAGCTAATAGCTGTGTAACAGAGGCACACAGTGGAATGTTGCGTAATTACAACTGGTAAACTTCAACTATCAACTACAGGGTTGGGGCAAGTAAACTGCCTCAATAGAGAAATGTTATCAACTATAGCTGTGTAATAGAAGCATACAGTGGAATATTACGCAATTACAACTGGTAAATATTGCTCTTCGTGGTTATGGCGAGTAAACTGCCTCAATATTGAGGAAGTTTACTTGCCATTGAGGAAGTTTACTTGCCACAACCATGTAGAGGAAGGTTACCAGTTGTAATTGCGTAACATTCCACTGTATGCTTCTATTACACAGCTATAGCTGATAACATTTCTCAACATGGTTATGGAAAATAAATTCCCTCAATAATGTTGTGTATTAAGACCCGAATAAACTACTAAGTCAGAATGCACTGAAGACGGTACGCTTAAGGCTACCGAAACAGCTGTATGCATCTCAAATATTTTTCTTTGGCGTTTCTGACGTAGTAGTTTATTCGGGTTTTAATATTCCAACGCCAAGTCTCCTGTTATTAAATGTTGTGTATTCTTACACAGTTTTTTTTTACAGTGAGTGCATGAATATTGCTGTATTTATTTTTATAATAATAAGTCTGTAAATGTTTAATCCCTATATCTATAATAATAAAAGATGTCTGTCTGTCTGAGCATCTCAAGGGAGCTCTTCAATAGAGGCTGAGCATACGTTCGGCCTCTATTAAACGCAGAAGTACAAAAATTAACATATGGATGCTCAGGAGCCTTCCCGAGAAGATAGTGAAAACAGAATTTAAAAAATTTATTTAGTTGCAGATATATTAATTAAAATGTCAACCTATGTCAATTAATAAGTGAGTCAATTCAGAGCTTAGGCAGCGTTAAATGACCAAATAAATTAGAAATATCGCTCCAATCTTAAAAAATTTGATACCAAATAAAAGGAGCAATTTTCTTGACTCCAGGGTTACAAACAACATTTGAACACGGCAAGTAGATTTTTTAAAATTAACTACAGTGTGAAATTTAGGGGCAACACTTCATTATTTTATTTAAAGGGACGTTTGAGACAACCGAGAAGTGTGAAATATAGGTTATTGCTTTAATAGTCATATCTTTTTAAATTATGCATATATCAATATAAATTTTTATGAGATATTAACAAGAAGTTCAAGATATATTTGATGCAAATCATTTACTCTTATATACTTCAGTTTTTTTTTATTATAACTGTAAACATACATATTCTTAAGGATTTTTTCACTTTATTCAATTTGGTACGCTCTTCTATAAAAGTAATGAAATCTTGAAATCATGTATGATGATAGAAAATACTTTTGTTGATGTACAAAAGTATGTACTATTTTATGTTTTGTTGTTCTTTTTTAAAAAAAAAAAAAAAAAAAAAAAAAAAAAAAATAGCAATTTTTACTTATTAGAAATATGTATTTTTTAAAACATATATTTACTGTTTTAAAAAATATCGCAAGGTTTATACATAAAAAATAAGCTCACTAAATGCAGAGAAACTTATTCTACTTGCCTCTAAAATTTCAGAGAACTACTTTCAACAGATTTTTCACAAAGTGTATCAATATACAGAAAAATGACATATTGAGAAAAATGCAAAAAACATTTTAGGCCTTTCAAGTTTAAATGTTCATACATTATTAAAACATTCCTGCCCCATAGTCATTTTGTCGTAAGATTTTTTTTTTCTTTTTTTCTACATATTTTTTCTGTATCTTTTTTACTTTCTTCTATATGTAATATAGAGAAAGTATTGGATTCGCGAAAATTTTCGACCTCCGTTTTTTGACGGATCTACACGTTTTGGGATGTCCTGAACACGAATTGATAGTTTTTAAAAAATGTCTGTCTGTGTGTCTGTCTGTCTGTCTGTCTGTCTGTATCATTTTTTTGTGGACGCTGTATCTCACGAACCAATGAATGAAATTTAACCAAACTTGGTATTTAGTTGCACCCTGACATGAACTGGTGCCCATTAGATTTGGGGATCAATAGCTCAACAGGTGGCGTTGTGATCGCATTTTATGCAAATTTTTAACATGGCAGCATAGGACAAAATACCGTATAAATGGGCATAATGAGAGTTATTTTAAACTTACGATTGTAAAATTAATATGAATTATTGATAATAGTAGTAGTTAACTAGGAAACAAATTTTGTGCATGGGGGGGCATCGGTTCCCCCCCAGGGGGGAAAATCCCCCCCGGGGAAGTAAATTTTCAAGATGGGTATCTTTCGAAAGATCTCGTTGATAATAGTAATAGTTAACTGGGAAAAAATTTTTGTGCATGTGGGGGCATCGGTTGCCCCCCCACCGGGGGGGAAGTTCCGACCCGGGGGGGCAAAGTTTCAAGATGGGTATCTTTCGAAAGATCTCGTCAATACCTTTAAAACGAATGGTTGAACGATAAATCTGTGATAATTTAAACCAAAGTTATCGATTTTTTTACTTTTAACAAAAAAAAACTTTTAACAAAAAATATCGCAATTTTTTTTTTTTTTTTTTTTTTTTTAACGAAATTTAACCAAACTTGGTATTTAGTTGGTCCCCGACATAAACTGGTGCTGATTATCTTTGGGGATCAATAGCTCAACAGGTGGCACTGTGATAGCATTTTATCTAAATTTTTAACATGGCAGCATAGGACAAAAATTCGTATAAATGTGCATAATTAGAGTTGTTTTAAACTTGTGATTGTAAAATTAATATGAATTATTGATAATAGTAGTATGTAACTAGGAAAAAAATTTTCTGCATGGGGGGGGCATCGCTTCCCCCCCTGGGGGGGAAGTACCCCCCCGGGGGGGATAAATTTTCAAGATGGGTATCTTTCGAAAGGTCTCGTCAATACCTTTAAAACGAATGGTTGAACTATAAATCTGTGATAATTTAAAACAAAGTTATCGATTTTTTTCACTTTTAACAAAAAAAAATCGTACTTTTTTTTTTTTTTTTTTTTTTAATATTGTTACTGATTGAATATGTATAGGTAAATATAGAAGAAAGTCTTGTGGTGGCCACAACATACTAGTTTTTATTCGCATAATACACTCAAGTTCAGTTTCTCTGCACTTTTAACAGAAACTTTTGTGAACTGATTGCCATGGAATTTTCTTCTGCCAAACTTTTTCTTTCGAACCATGGTCAAATAATAATAATAATAATAATAATAATCTGAAGCAATAAATTATACATAAATCTGCAGAATCTGTACTATTTTTTAAGCCACTAATTGAAAAATCGAAATTTTGAAGGTATTTCACGTCTCAGTCTCGTTATCAATTCTTCAGTGCCAGACATATTGGCTGACTATCTTCGGGTCAGGAATAATTTCTTTTCGACCACGTGACAAGGTGCTCGAAATAAAAAAAGCAGTTTTTGAATTTTTTCAATTTTAAATCGATTTAAGAAGAAATTGGAAATCGCCCGTCATTGCGACTCACATGTCTGCAGTTAAAAAATCTAAGGTATTAGCTTTAAAAATAAAAAAAAACTAGACATATTATATTTATTTAAATTCATTTTGATTTCATCTGTTAATGTAAAGAGACAAAATTTACTTTTAACAGAATAATAATGTTTTTGTTTTCTACCTTTCTCTTTTGAACTCGGCTGTAAAAAAGCAGTTTTGGAATTTCTTAAATTTTAGAAGGATTTCAACAGAAATCGCTAATCGTCCTTGATAGATTAGCCATTTTGAGTCTAAAATATGTCAAACATATTCATTAATATTATACATAATACATCATTCGAAAGATATTTTAAAGTACTTTTATGGCGGACTATTAAACTGATATAAGCCGTTTAAATTCTGTACGAAACTTTCGGGGAAAAATACAGAAAATACAGAAAATTTTTATTCTTTTATATTTTACAAAGTTTTAATTTCCGCTCACATTTCGTACTAAGGATTTTTAACGGTTTATAGCCCGGAATTACGCAAGTTTTGGAGAAAACCACGGATAAGTCAGGCACAAATCTTTTTCTAAAATTATTTATATTACCTTTGTATCACAGCTTTTAATTAAAATAATTTCATAAGTAGTGTAACATTTCAAAATTTATTTTAATTGGAATTAAAGAATAAAGATCGCAAATCTCTGCGGCCAGATGGAATTTAAATGTTTTCACGTAGATTAGGCTTAGATAGCTGTTTGTGCAGAAACACTAGAGCACTTAAAGCTCCACCCGAGACTGTATTTTGAACTCAACTGAATTTTACACCAGCTTATATACAGTTCAGGAATCTTCTAGAACAGAATCTTCTAGAATTCGAAATGTCAAGAAATTAACTGAATAATTAACATAAACATAATTAACATAATGACATAATGAATAAATAAGCAATAAACAATTTAGAATTAAACAAAAACCATTTTTATCCACTTGCCCTTGAGTGGGATCGAACTCACGACCTTTGGGTTCGTATCCTGGCTCTCTGCCACACGGCCACGATTCCCAGATGAAAAGGCTTTCGTTACATTTCCCCTCCCTTAGGGGAAAGCAGCCTTGTCTGGCAAGACTGCAGTCTTGTCTGCAATCTTGTCTGGCTTCTTGTAACCGGTTGCCTGTAACTTTCTTCCTCTCTTTCGTCAACGAACTCCTTCGGATCATAGTAGGGTTTTAACCTCCGCACGTGGACTACGTCCTTAGGATTTTATCTTCTGTGTCCTTCCATGGATTCTACTTCGTATGTCACATCAGATAGTCGTCTTGTTACTCGATACGGTCCGAAGTATCGTCTTAAAAGCTTTTCAGATAATCCGACTTTTCGTACAGGTGTGAAGACTCAAACTAAATCTCCAATGTTGTAGCTTACTGGCCTATGACGTTCGTCGTATCGTCGCTTGTGCGTTGCGTGGGTTTCAAGTATGTGGAGTTTTGCTAATTGTCTTGCTTCTTTGACCTTAGTGATCAGATGTTGTATGTTGTCATCATAGTCCTCTTTTCCGTGTGGAAAGATCACATCAAGAGGTGTCTGTATTTCTTTGCCATGAACGAGAAAGAAAGGGCTGAATCCCGTGGTGTCTTGTTACGCTGAGTTGTTGGCGAATGTCACAAAAGGCAAAATAGTATCCCAGTTCTTCTGATCAACTTGAACATACATAGATAACATATCTGTAAATGTTTTACTAAATTTCTCCGTCAATCCATTTGTTTGGGGATGGTAGGCGGTTGTCAATAGATGAGATATTTCGCACATTTCGCTGATTTCTTTTATAACATAAGATAGAAAGGAACGCCTTCTGTCACTTATAATTTCTGTCGGAGCACCATGCTTCAGTATAACTTCTTCAACCATGAATTTAGCAATTTCAGTAGCTTTAGCAGTAGCCTTTGTAATTTCGTGAGTTAATCTGTGAATTTCGTGAGTTAATCTGTGCAAATAACTATCCACCTGCTGTGGCTTTGGGTAACTGGAAAGTGTCCAAGTAAGTCTATTCCGATTTTAGCAAATGGTGACTCAGGAGGCTTTCTAGGTTGTAGTTGTTCTAGTGGCAACTGAGGAGGAGTTTTTATTCTTTGGGATTCACGGCAGTGAGTTACATATCGGCGTATGCACCCATAGAATCCTGGCCAAGAATACTTCTTCTGTATCCTGTTGTATGTTTTGGAAAATCCAAGATGACCGGCGGTTCTAGCATCCTGAAGGCTTCTTAGAACATCACGGCAGAGTTGTTTCGGTACCACTAAAAGCCATTGCTGTCCCATAGGATCGTAATTTCTTTTATAGAGTATATCGTCTTTTAAGTGGTAATTTTGGTATTCTCCACCCCTCTTGAAAATTTTAATAGTGGACTGCAACTGCTTATCTTTTAGCTACTCTTTTTTGTAGTCCGTGATGTTTGCAAGGAATGGAATTTCATCGCTATTTTCAGGTTCGACCAGTGTTTCTTGAAGGGGTTTCCTCGAAAATGAATTGGCATCAGATTGCTTGCGTCCGCTCTTGTAGATAATGTTGATATCATACTCCTGCAACCGCAAGGTCCAACGAGCAAGTCTCCCGGAAGGATCTTTCCCATTCGCCAAACAGCATAACGAATAATGATTCGTCGCTATGGTGAAAGGCTTTTCGAAAAGATAGGGTCTAAATTTACTGATCGCCTATATGACAGCAAGACATTCTTTTCAGTTGTAGAATAATTAATTTCAGATGCAGTCAGAGACCTGGATGCGTAGGCTATTGGTCTTACCTTACCATCCTGGACTTGCACTAGTACAGCACGGATTCCATAGCCACTGGCGTCTGAACGTATCTTCGCTTCTGCGTCTGGAAGAAAATGTCCCAAGACAGGACCACTTGTCATTAAATTCTTGAGAGTACTGAAAGTTTTCTCCTGTGAAGTGTTGCACACTAACTTTGCATTTTTCTTCAATAGGTCATGTATAGGCTTTGCGAATAACCTATTGCATGCCTCAATGCAAGAATGTCGATCATGTAGAGGTTTTGCAATATTGGCGAAGTTTTTAATAAAACGTCAGTAATACGAACAAAGACCAAGAAAACTTCGAACATCTGAAGTATTTCCTGGCACAGGGAATTTGTTTACAGACGCTATCTTTTCTGGATCAGGATAGATACCATACTGATCAACTAAATGTCCCAATATAGTTAGTTTCTTCTTTCCGAAAGCACATTTATCAGAGTTAAGCGTCAGTCTTGCCTCTTGGATACATTTTAAAGCTTTTTTCAAACGTACTTGGTGTTCTTGGAGATTCGGGGCATATACTATGATGTCATCTAGATAGCATAGACAGATGTTCCATTTAAGGCCTCTCAGTACTGTGTCCATCATTCGTTTGAAAGTAGCTAGAGCGTTACACAAACCAAATGGTATGACTTTAAATTCAAAAAGACCATCCGGAGTTACAAAAGCAGTATTTTCTCTATCCTTCTCATAATCCTCTTTCTGCCACTAACCTGACTTCAGATCCATCATAGAAAAATTTTTGCACCAGCAAGTCAGTCCAAAGCATCATCAGTTCGTGGTAGCGGATACATGTTTTTCCTTGCGATTTTGTTCAACTTTCTGTAGTCGACAGTCACCATTTTTCTTCTTTACAACTGGAGATGACCCCGGGCTGTCTGATGGCTGTGTTAAATCTTCTTTTAACATTCTTTGTATTTCTTCGTCAATCACACGCCTCTCAGCAGCTGGTGTGCGATGAGGTCTTTGTTTGATTGTAGCACTGTCACCCGTGTCTATCTTGTACTTCACAGTATTACATCTTGATTTCTTGATTTTTATGTTGAAGTAAAAAAGTCACTAAATTCTTCTAACAGATTGAGCAATTCGTCTTTTTCAGCGGCAGTTAACTTAGGATCCAGAATTTTTGTAAGTTTTTCCCAAATGAGTCTCTTCCTGGACTTGTGTCCCTTAGTCTCTTTTTCGTCCTTATCAGTGAGCAAATTGATCGAATCATTTGTTATTGTCGTCACACAGCCTATTTTCATACCTTTTGGTATTATCTGAGTTCCTGGAGAGCAATTCGTTATCCAAACTTTGCAGCAACCATCCTTGACAGAACTTATTGTGGCTGCTATAAACAAATCTTTTTCCCACCTGAGAATTTCACTTCCGATGATCCTAGCTGCATTTGCTTCTGGAATTAATGGATTCAGCAGGGGCGCGCCAGCTTTGTCAGGCGCCTGTGTGCAGAGTTTCAGGTGGCGCCCTATATTATCTTTAAAAAAAGTCATTTTATAAAAAGTTATCATTTAGCATGTCAGTTGAATCACGAATATTAATAGTAATAAGTTTATTGAATGGCTAATGAAAAGTATCAAATAAAATGAAATTTAAAAAGAAACAAATAAAAAGTGCATCTTGCAGAAAGAGATAAAATCTTATACAGGGAGTCGAGGTACAATTGCGAAGACAAATAGAGGAAACCAAAATAGGCAGCTTTAGTGTTAATGTGGGAGCAGAAAATACCGCGTTGAGGCATTACAACAGATGGCTTAGATCAGGGTGGTTAACATTAGAACTTTTCCATGACTATTTTTCACTATTTTCCTTGATTTTTACCTGACTTAGGGTATTTATTTCCCGCAAAATTAACGCACATTTTAGCAGTTGACAATAACGAGCTTTAAAATGTGGCCTGCTTTTACAAAATTTGGCAGATTTGGCCCTGACTATTCCATGACTTTCGCAGACTCACTTAAATTCCCCGACTTTTCCATGATTCCCTGACTTTCCCTAACCAGTGTCCACCCTTTTAGATGAGAGCTGTAAATGGAAACTTTTCTATTTGTTTGGGTCTAATTTTTAGGTAAATATTTAAACACACACACACACACAAAATAGTCTTAGTAAACTGAATGTTCCCTTACTTCACTACAACTTTTACGAATATTACACATATCATATTGATCCGAAATATCGGTCACTATCCATATTGTTACCAAAATGTCGATTTTCTTGCGTGAAAAAAGTAATTGTAAAGAAACAGGCAGTTTCTTGTCAAAAGATACACTTTATGATTACTCAATGATACTTTATGATACTACTCAATGATTATTCTCGAAAAAACCAGTAAATTATCGTACTCAAATTCATAACTCAAAAAGTCGTAAAACAACATTAAAAACACCACAGAGTAGAATTTCACTCATTTAAGAGTAAATATAAACCATTTCAACCGAAACGAACGTTCAGAACAGATGTCCGAATACAACTGACCGCTTTGGGAGTGTCTCTTCTGTTTTTATAGTTTCTATCATGATTCCACGAACTTTCGAGGTTATTATGTGCCAGAAGCCAATTGATGAATACAGAAAATTCCAGAACTCGGCTCTTATTGAAGATAGAGCTTCTAAACTTTGAAAATACTGAATTATTACTTCTCGCCAAATTTGGTTACCATGTCGCCAAATTCATCGCTAAGTTGCCAAGTCTGTATCCAAGGCTGACAATCACCTCCCACCCCACCCCCGTCAAAACTGAATGAACTGTTCGTTATTAGCACTTTAATTGTAAATCTGCTTTTATTGCCATAACACCTTTCATTTAGAAAGTGGTTTAACTCTTTGCAAAACTATTATGAAAATTTTTTAAAGTTAGTGGTACTATTGCAGTATGCTTACACTTATAAACGAGTTTAACATTTTGTGCTAATACAGATAAACGGAATTTATAAGTATATAAAATTAGAACTCACAATAATAATAATAATAAAAATCCTGTAGTGAATTCTATTTTTCTCAATTTCACTGTTGAAAACTTTCGAAATACTCTTAAGATCAAATTAATATATGGCTATCGATATAATGACAAAATTTGACTTGGTTAATAACTGAAGAGTTTTTATTTATTTATTTAATTTAATTTTTTTTTTTTTTTTTTTTAAGGAACAAATAAATTTATCTATTATATAAACGGCTAAGATATTTCCTTGGACTCTGTTTGTCTGAGTGTTTACGCAAGTTGCCACCAAATTTTCATTCTTTAGTTAATTTGAAAAAAAATCTTATTGGACGATCGATAAGCTAATTAATCCGACGGATTCAGAAAAATCGCCTCTTTCATTTGGTACCTAATTTGTAACGAAAGTTTTATTAGATTTTCTTAATTTAATTAAAATATGAAAATAATAAACTGGTAAAGTATGTTTTGGGCGCAGATGAATCACGCTTGGCATGAAAGCTAATTCAGCATTATATGAAAGAGCTGTACTTAGTGATAATCCTGGTTAATTTTTAAGAATTTGATGCTGAAATAGATTGGACATTTTTCGCCAAGGACTCCACTTTCGCAAAATCCACTTTAAGCCAAGTAGCGCATCAAAAAATATAAATAAATTATAAAATATTTAAAAACAGAAGAGAAAGAACAGGTAAGGAAAAAGAAAAGAAAAGAAAGAAACAGAAAAAATACATAAACATATAAAGTATGTATTTTTGTCTAAAGTGGAGATAAAATTTGAAAAGTCTTTAAGGGATGCTATATAAAGGCTGTACCATGATCAGGTTTACATATTTCATTATTTATTTTTCTATATACCAACTACTATTAACTAACTCACCTACTATTTTAACCCCAAAAATTTATCATGCGATAGACGTAACCGATCATATCACATTGTAATATTATATTTGGCGCGAAATTGTTGTCATTTTATGGTTGATCGAATAAATCAAATATAGAAAATAACGTGAAAGAAAATATTATGTACACCACTTATAGTGTTTCTCCTATGTAACTGGGATTCAAATATAAAATTGCTACTTTAATTTTTTCGATACTGTCCGTTTTGAAAGTGTCATCTGATAAGCACCCAAATGGAAGCCCACTGGCAACCTATTGTCACAGACACAATAGACACAGGCTCCCGAGAGTCTAAGAATGAGTGGGTCGCTGCCGAAGGCAGCGGGGAACCAAAGCGGGCTTCAGAACAATTTCATGATTTATTTATTTTATTTTTTTATATAAAGCGATATAGAAATAAGTTTCCTTTAAATATAGTGACCAGCGAAGAGGGCAAAGCCTTCGTTAATTCACTACCTTCATTGATTTTCTAAATTTAAAAATGATTTCATTAACAAACTTTGATCTATTGGCACATAAGCAGTCTCTGGCCGAGTCTTGTACATTTCGAGTTTGATTGTAAAATTTTTCCAGCATTCAGAATTCGGTTCGTTCCCGAACAGGGGCTTTTCTAGTAAATACATAAAATAGGAGCATATATTAAATATTACTTGGTAAATATGCATAAAAAAGACTTAACAGGAAAAAAAAATATGGTGAAAGGAATTTTGCCCATTTTCATTATCTAAGCTTTTTGTGTAATTTGTATGTACATTTACATGTGTTTTTCCGTACAGTAGTAAGATATAAAAATATATTTTAAACTATTTTACCGCGATGTTTGTACTCTGCACAGATATAAATAATACATAAATTTATAATTAAATAAAATAAGAATATCTAATAAAAATTATTAAGTTTTAAAGTAGATTATATGAACAATTAAACAGATAATATTATTTAGTGAAATGCAATTCATTTGCTTGAGTTTTTGTGAATTCTGGAATAATATATATTCATTTGATAAAAAATATTTTATACTATCGATGTAATTGCAAATTTTAAAAATCTGTCTGATACCTTGTGGAGCTTAAGTATTTTTTGATCATTTTAAATTTAGAAAAAGATTGTTCCACTGTTGCTACTGGTAATTATCACAAAATAATCTCGTAAACAATTAACTCACACATAAAATTTATTCTTGCTAGATAATTTGGAGTAATACGCTTGGAAATTTGTTTCTGGCCTCAAGGAAGGAAAGGGGGGATTTCGTAAAATCTCTCTACAATAGGTGTCGGATACATATAAACAATTTATGCTCCAAAATTCGTAATCGCATTTCCCATAGATTTTACATGACAAATTTAGCGCTAAAAAGGGGGTGGGGTCTTGAATTTATCCTCTCTTTACACCTTCCCCCGAATCGAAAAAAACAAACAAAAAAAAAAAAATTGGGTTTCTGGAAATATCTTAAAGAAGACGCATATCTGTTTTCATTATCTTTGTACCATTTTTAATAGAATCCAGATTTTCCGAAATTTCCCCCGAAAATCGATTTTTTCCTCCCCCCTCCCCCCCCTTAAAAATCGAAAATTCCAGATTTTTTTTCTTTTTTTCTGTACTCAAGTCTAGTCTTCCCATATGTAATTTCCTCATCGTGAAGTAATTTGGAGCCCAGTTATGCTTAGAAACGTGTTTTTTGCCTCCTTTCTCCCTTGAAAAGGTGAGGGGGAATTTAGTACAGGACCAATTTAGTGTTAAAAGAGGGGTCTCAAATTTACTCCCACGTAACACCCCTCCCCCCCTCCTCCAAGATCGAAAATTACAAACACCAAAAATGGGTTTTTGGAAATATCTTAAACAAGATGCAGGGCTGTTTTAAACAGTTTTGTACCATTTTTGGTAAACTTCTATTAACAAATCCGGAATTTACGAAATTTCCACCCGAAAATCAATTTTCTTCCCCCCCCCCCCCCCTTAAAAATAAAAAATTTCAAAATTTCTTTTTTTTATTTGTACTGAAATCTAGACTCCTCATGTGTAATTTCTTCGTTGTAAAATATTTTGAAGCCAAGTTATGTATATAAACGTCTTTTTTCCTCCCAGGAATGGAACAGGGGGGAGGGAGGATTTACAAAAGTTGACACATATAATTTTACATTGGGTAATTCCTGCCAAGTGTCGTTGATTTTTGTCCAACTGTTCTCACGTGATACCCAGACAAAAATGTTAGACATGCAGACACAACGACTGCACACGCACCAAACACATACACACAGAAAATTTTCTGAAGTCAGATTTGGCTTTCACGATGTGTGAAACGTGAAGATTTGTGAAACGTGAAGATCGCAATCTTTTTTTAATTTGAGAAATTTATAGACAAAAGTCTGATTTTATTAATATAGATGTTACATCGATAATACAAAGGGAAAAACTATTCTAAATAAAATCTCCGGTTCCATTAAATTTTAATTTTTGCAATCGAATTATGTTGTCTTTTTACTAACCTAAGTGGCCTTTTTCCGGCAGAAGAGGGAGAGGAAGAGATTAAGGCGTTCCTTTAAATTTCAATATAATGCTTTGGTATTTTTTAAAGGTAAAAGAAAATTTGCTGAAAGTATGAATCTTTGCAAAGTTATTCCAATTTAACGTGCCCTTTCACAAAAAACCCTCCTAAATTATTTGAGGAACACAAGTTTTGCCAGTATATTTTTCAAGGCGCCTCATTTAGCCACATTAGTCACATGGCTTCAGACCAGCATTATGAAAACAGATTTAATAAAGCAATATATATATATATATATATATATATATATATATATTCAAATAATTTATCCTCGGCTGGCGCCTTTCTTCACCTGGCGCCTGTGTGCGCCGCACACTTCGCACACTGGGTCGGCGCGCCCCTGGGATTCAGAGCACATATCTGCTGGATTGAATGTGATTCGATTGCATAATCTATTGCAGCAAACAAAGGGCAGTCTGATTCAGTTGATGAGGTACTGTCTGAAAGAATTTCTGAAAGTTGAAGTTCTTCATTTCCACAATCTATGATGGCGTCTGTGGCACGGAAAAAGTCCCATCCAAGTACCATTTGGTGGATACAACTTGTGAACAGCAGAAATTCAAAAAGTTTCGTAGTTCCACTTAAAGTTACTTTTAACACACAACTTCCTGAGGCGGCTACGGGTTTTTCACATGCAGTTCTCAATATAGGTCCATTCTTGGAGAACATGGGTGCATTTAATTGCGGGCGTAATTTTTCAGAGATGACGGAATAATCAGCACCAAAATCAACAAGAGTCTTTACACATTGTCCATTTATTGAAACATAGATGGTGTTCTTTTCCAATTTTGTCGTGGTATGCGTCTGAGGACTTTCTACAGTTGCGACCTTACCTCCTTCACAGGTAGCCTGAATTAGTTTTCCTCGTCAGGTCGGCGTGGGGAGCAACTTGAGTGACTTACAGGTGACTGCGACTGTCGGCGGTTGATGGAACGGCGAGGATAGAGAGAATCACTTCTATAACTGGTAGACGTGGTCTGTATGTAGTTACTATCAAAACTACTTAAGGATTCATTGTCTATATCTCGTCGAAGTCTGGATATCCTGGAATTTCTTGTGTCTGAAATATTTGTCGTCTTTCTCTGCAGTACTTCAGCACATGTCCTGGACGTCTGCAATGGTAGCAGATTGGTACATTACTGACAGTTCTCCATAGGTCTGTCTTAGACTAGGTAGTGGTGTTATTTCTGGATCCACATCTTTGCTGGGGTCTAACTGGAACTGATTGTCGAGGTGTGATATTGCGTGTTTGCCCCGTGATAGGAGCTAAAGCTTCCATGACTTCTTCTTGGACAATCGTGGCAATGTCCATTGCAGATTCAAGTTCGTTTTCTTGAGAGATTCTTCTATCGGGCAAAACTTTTTGAAGCTCTTCTCTCACAATACTGCGTATCAGTGACCTCATATCATCGATGTGCATTTCATTTGATACAGTGGACACGATACAGTGGACACGTCTTTGTAATCTTGGTCGATTTACCCTCATTCGTCGAAGGCTCTCAATCTGATGGCAACGTTTTGTAAGAGCTTCACTGTTTGATAGTCTTGCGTCAACAAGATCTGGTACAGGTCCTCTGCAATACCCTTCATGAGATGAGCCCCTTTTTCTTCTTCTTTTTGGAAGGGTTGACTTTCCGGCAAAGAGAGAGTACGCCTTGGATATAGGACTCAGATGTCTCTCCAACTTGCTGTACATGAATAAGCAGCTGCCTCTCGGCTTGTCGTCGTACGTCATCTGACCGGCAGAATGTGTTCTTTAGTGCCTCCTGGAATACAGTCCAACTAGTGAAAGTGTCCTCGTTGTTATCAAACCACTGCCTAGCTGTTCTGGCAAGGTAGAAGATTACGTTTGCAAGGCACATTTGCTCATCCCAGTGGTTGTAGGCATCTTTAGCCATTTACTAGCATCTTGTTGGTCATCTCCGGAAAGGATGCACGGATTTCTAGGTAACTGGTATGCCAAGATTGGTACTTTTGGCAATGTTAGACTTTTACTCGGCCTCGTCAGGCATCTTTCTTGAACTTCTTTCTGGATTGGGCAGGCTTTCCAACTCTGGAGGGAAGTCCTTGGAGTCGCTTACTTTTATGGGTTTTACATATAGCGCCTCCACAAAACTGTTACGTAGATTAGGCTTAGATAACTGTTTGTGCAGAAACACTAGAGCACTTAAAGCTCAACTCGAGACTTTATTTTCATCTCAACTGAATTTTACATCAACTTACTCGTATATACAGTTGATGAATCTTCTAGAACAGAATCTTCTAGAATTAGACAAGTCTAGAAGTTAACTGAATAATTAACATAAGCCTAATTAATATAATGACATAATGAATAAATAACCAATAACCAATTTAAAATTAAACAAATACCATTTTTAACCGCTAGTCCTTGAGTGGGATCGAACTCACGACTTTTGGGTTCGTAGCCTGGCGCTTTGCCTCACGGCCACGGCGTTCACAGATGAAAAGACTTTCGTTACAATATTTTAAAATTTCAATATCTCCAATTCTAATTATGATTAAATTACTTATAACACATCATTTGAAATATATTTTATTGCGGACTTTTAAACTGATATAAGCCGTTAAATACTGTGAGGGAGTTTCAGCAAAAACCACGGAAAACCCAGAACACCTTTATTGCAATATATCCAATTCTAATTTCAATTAAATTACTTATATCATTTGAAATATATTATACAGTAATTTTATTGCGAACTTTTAAACAGATATAGGCCATTAAATTCAGTACGGGAGTTTCAAAGAAGACCACAGGAAAACCCGGAACACCTTTATTCTTTTTTATTTTGCAGACTTTCGAATTCCGATACTCTGCTCACGTTCTTATTAAGGATTTTTAACGTTATTTTGCCCTCAATTACGCAAGTTTCAGAGAAAACCACGGAGAAGTCAGACACAAATCTTTTTATAACAATGTTTATATTGCTTTGGTATCTCAGCTTCTAGTTAATGAAATTTCATAATTAATTTATCATTTTAAAATTTATTTGAATTGGAATTGAAGAGTACATGTTGCAAATCTCTGTCGCCAGATGGAGCTTTGATATTTTAATAATTCAGTATCTCCAATTACATTTAAATTATCTGGGAGTAGATTAGGATATTGTAAGCCCCACCAGGGTGGGGATTTGCCACGATCAGAATATTCATTGATTCTTTACACGGTGAGCGAACAAGATGTTTTAAATAATGAAACGTAAAAGGGCACCGCAGTCGTCACAGAGCTGAAATTTACTACAGTTAAAATGTTCAAAGCTATTTGCACTATGAGCGAGCAGGCTGTTGTAAGTTCTAAAACGAAGATAAGGCGCCGCAGTCGGCACTGAGCGGGATTTTGCTACAGTTAGAATTTCCAAAGATCATAACATGGTGAGCGAACAAGCTGTTTCAGACACTAAAACGGGAAGAGGGTGCCGCAGGCGCTACCGAGCGGGAATTTAATGTAGCAAAAGTTTTCAATAAAGCTATTTGTACTACATGTCAATAAGCTGTTGTAGTTCCTGAAACGGAAAAAAGGCACCGCAGGCGCCCTCGAGCGGGAGTTTCATACGGTCGGATTTATCAAGGATTGCGAACTAGCTGGTTTATTAATAGTTACTGGTTTATTAATAGTTTATTAATAGTTTATTGCTAATTTATAGTTTATTACTAGTTTATTAATAAATCTCGAAAATATGAATAGTTATAGTTTGCAGCAAATTAATTATTTAATGAAACATAATCCTGGAATGCCAACACTCTTAAAAAAAAAATTTTTGTTGTTCTAAGAAAAGAGCTTTTTTTTTTTTTTTTGTTACGCAGGCTAATAAAATATTTATCGTAAAAAGAAAAAGCCTTCTGATACTGTATTCTAATTCGCAGTTAAGATTACTATTTTTTACTACTTATTCTATCGCTAGTAAATAAAATCCCCTAGACAGTCGTAGTATAACGCAGCAGTTTTCTTTGTTAAATATCACGATTCCCATCGAATGACTTCTAAGAGAGGACGACATTTTTAAAGACGATAGTACTTCATTCAGAGATTTTCTAAAAGTGACGCTGTTCAAACATCCTATAATTTATTATTATTATTATTTTAATTATATTAAGACGCTAGGTGATTTTGATGTATTCACGGTAAAATGTTTAAATCGCATGCATGAAATTTTCAGAAAAGCACAATTTTATAACTTTTTTAATCATTTCAATTTCGAATATTTGAAAACATCTACTTAAAAAGAATGCATGCAGTAGAAATAGACTACATATCAAATTTGAAGTTTCTAGCTGCATTATTACTGTAGATATCGTACAAAAATGTGATTTGCGAGAGGATTTTTCCCCACTCCCTCCCATTGTGATAACGTTATAGATATCAAACAACCTATGTACTTCAACACTGATATTAGGCAATAACTGTGCCAAGTTTGTTCGAAATCGGTTCAGAAGTTTGGGAGAAGATGTAAGATATACCCAATCACATACATACGTAAAATGATTTATTTATATTAAGATTATTCAGAGAATTGCCGACCAAACCACTCTTATCGAAATACTGGAATTGGAAACTTATTGGACTAATTTTGAATAACACTTTATACTATCCATAAATTTTGTACATTCCGAACAATGTATTTATACTTAGCACAGCACCAAAAAAAAAGGAGAGAGAGAGAGGGATGTATTAAGTTGTGTTAAGCTGTATTTACCATAAATTTCGTCCCCAGTCGTAATCTATTTAAATACTTTTGTATGTCTTTATACACGAACCATTTTTCCGATTTCAATAAAATGTTTCAAGTAGCATACCTATATGAACAGACTTAGAATACTATGTGTGGTCTTTCTGATGACTTTTGTTTATAAGTGAAAAGCTGATCTACAGACAGACACACAGAACAACCACTAAAATCTTCGATATTTTCGGATTTAGAGGACCTCAAAACACGTAAATGTAGCAAAATCTCAATTTCGGAAATTTAATCCAGTATCAATACTCTTTCAACCATATGAATATATGGATAAAGGCAAAGAGAACACATATTATTAATGGGTTACATGGGTTTCGAAGACTGGAAAAAAAAAGCATATTTTCTCTCTCTCTCTATTTTTTTTTTTTTTTTTTAATGTATGCTACATAAAATTTTGTATTCAAAATTTTGAACATATAAATGAACAACATTTAAATAATATTTTATAAAATTTTTATTTAAAAAATTGAAAAAATTAGCCGGTGGGAACTGGTTTGCTATGACCATTCAGAAAAACGGTGGACATAACTCATAATAAGCTTAGTCAAAAAAAAAAAAAAAAAAAAAAAAAATGCTACTTGATAAGTATATAGTTAATGCTTGAATGAAGGGTTAAAAAAGAAAATTTTTGAATTTTTGCTGAGTTTTATGGAAAAATAGTACACTTTTCGGTGCATTTTACCCTCCGCATAACATCGTAAAATCAATTATAATCAAAAATAAATAATTAATTAAATAATTAAATAAATGCTTCATTCGATCACTAGCCGATTCTATTGTGAAGAAGTGTGCAAACTTTGTATAAAATCCGTGCGTTGAAAAAAAAAAAGCGATTAAAGTTTTATGTAGGAATAAAACGAACTTAATGTGGGAAATTCCCAAAAGCTCTCTGTCCTTGATTTTTAACCCGACTGGTTTGAAACTTTGGGATAATATTCTATACATACACTATAAAATCATCTAAAAAAAAAAAAAAATTGATTTTTTCAAACTTATATAACTCCTTAAATTGAAATAAGTATAGTCGGAAGCAAAATTATTGAAGCACTAGCAATATCTTCTATTTAAAAGATGTGCACCTAAATATTGTTTTGTTAAGCAAGTATTTGCCAAGTTATGATCTTAGCCTTATGCTGTTTATAAAAAAGTAAGTTCATGATAAAAATTAACGATCAAGTTGAATAAAAATAGATGAAAAAATGTAGATGCGTGCTTCAATAATTTTGCTGCTGACTGTATGTACAATAGTACCTGATTGTGAATTTTTTTTTTTTTTTTTTGGTCAATTTTGCTCTTTCGACGTGGAGTGTAGCGGTCACACAGCAGCCTTTTTTTTTTTTTTTTTTTTAGAAATTGCCCGCAGTATTTGCTATTTGCTTTTAGCTGCAATTGCTATGAACGACCTAGATGGTGATTATACTATGCTGAAATATTTTTTAAAATGTTTGTCGCATGTACTATGTAGCATGCGTAAATAAAATCGAAGTCATTATCATTACGGGCTACTATTATTATGAAATATTTTTGTAAGCTTTAAAGCATAAAATAGTTTATTAGAGTTGAAAATTATAAAGAAATGCTTTTTCTTTTTCTTTTTTTAATCCCTACTATTAGTTCACACTCTTACTATATATACCTTGTACAAACCTTGCAATCGATTTTTAACTAACTTCCCGACTAGCTAGAAATTTGAAACTTTCAGGATTGCTCAGAACGCGGTGACAATAAATTTTTTTTAATACTTTTAGCCAACTGTTTCAGGCGCCTACTGGCTTCCACAGCGTTACTAGTACAAAGCTTGCAATCGATTTTTAACTAACTTCCCGACTAGCTAGGCATTTGAAACTTTCAGGATAACTCAGAACACTGTGACAATACATTTTTTTAATACTTTCAGTCAACTGTTTCAGGTCCCTACTGCCTTCGGCAGCGTTTATATGATTCAACAGAAAATTTATTTAACTAACTTTCCGACAAACTAGACATTTGAAACTTTCAGAATAGTTCAAAACACGGTGAAAATGCATTTTTTTAATACTTTTAGCCAACTGTTTCAGGCGCCTACTGGCTTCCACAGCGTTACTAGTACAAAGCTTGCAATCGATTTTTAACTAACTTCCTGACTAGCTAGGCATTTGAAGCTTTCAGGATAGCTCAGAACACGGTGACAATACATTTTTTTTAATACTTTTAGTCAATTGTTTCAGGTCCCTACTGCCTTCGGCAGCGTTTATATGATTCAACAGAAAATTTATTTAAATAACTTCCCGACTAGCTAGACATTTAAAACTTTCAAAACAGTTCAGAATACGGTGAAAATGCTTTTTTAAAATACTTTTAACCAACTGTTTCGGGTCCCTGCTGCCTTCGGCAGCGTTACCAGTACAAAGCTTGCAACCGATTTTTAACTAACTTCCCCCATTTGAAACTTTTGTAATAGCTCAAAACACGATAACAATTATTTTTTTTAATACTTTTAGCCAATTGTTCCGGGTTCCAGCTGCCTTCGGTCGCGTTTATATGATTCAACAGAAAATTTAAAAACATGGTATATAAAAAGCTCTTTTTATCTTATAAATATTCTTATTATATCACTGAACTGAGTCCACGAGCATAAATATTGTCCATTTTATTTTTAAACCAACTTTTTTTTAATTCAAATTTCCCGTAACTCTTTAACCAATCGCATTAGAACGTCCATCTTTGGAATATTGATAATAAGCATTTTCTCGCCAAAAGTCGCCAAAAACGTCGTCAAGGGCAAAAAGTCGCCAAATTTGGCGCCAAATCCATTACCTGCCTATTGGAGCTTTTTAATGCGTTTTAAAGGGGAAATTAAGCTATTTTAACGCAAAAAGAGCTGGAAATGCAAAAAAATGACATTTTATCAACTTACTAAGCCTCTTTGAAAGAATTTATACAAAAATAAATAAATTATTTACAATTTGATAACAATACGCATTGATAAAGTGCTAATGTAGTTAGCTATGATTCAACAGAAAATTTAAAACCATGGTTTATAAACAGTTTTTTATCTTATAATTATATAAATCTTATTTTACTTTTTATTTGATTTTGCACGTGCACTTTTTATTTCTATTTATTAACTAAAATAAAATTTTTCTTTGTTGACCTCAACGAGATATATAAAGTAGAGTGATAAATGGTAACCCTTGAGAAGGTCCAAGATGAGTCATGTGACATGCTCTCCTTGCACCTGCGTATTCAGCGGTTCCCTTGGTAACGGCTTATTTTCAGTAAATTTCTATGGCAACGGTTTGGAGATTGTTCAATGTTTTTGTTTACTTACGTAGTTTAATATTCTTTTGTTCTAAATCATTTTGATTTTGATTTTACTTCTTTTTTATTTCGTGTAGTTGAACTTTAACCGACAAAACGCTTAAAAATAGTTGAAAAATTATTGTTTGTTGTTAAATTTAGCTCTTTAAAAGTTTAAATTTTCTTTTAAAAACACTTTTAAACTTTGTTGGGAAACGATGAAAAAAAAAGGTATTTATTATTTATTAAAATGTGAAATATGTGTAAAATTATTTTAAAAACAGTTTATTTCGGTCCTAGGACTGTCATGCTACCTAATAATAATGATAATTTGTCGAACTGATATTTTAAATGCCAAAATAGCGATAAAGGGCCAAACACAGCAACCTATTGGAGCATGTCACGTGATTCATCTTGAACCGCGGAAAGCTAATCCTTCATCCATTGAATCAGCACTCTAATATATATATCTCGTTGGTTGACCTAAGTAGGAATTGACTTATTATTATTATTTTTTTTTTAATATTACTTGTTTTTTCCCTTGTCGTATTTGTTTAAATAGTAGTTTTACAAGCATTTCTAAATAATGCCCGAATAGAGGTTGAACATGAAGATTCTTTCATAAGAATATTTTAATAATGTATGAACGTTTCATAATTCTGCCCGTAGTGCATTTTTTAACTGTTTATATATATATATATATATATATATATATAATGTATATCGAAATTTAATTTATAATTATGTATTATTTTAATGAATATCAAACGCTTAAACGTATTTGAATTCGTTTCGATTCGTGGTAGTCATTTTAAGATGTTCAGGAATTTCATTTCATAGTGAATTTCTTAATACATTGGTGAATTGTTGTATAAATGACACTGGCATAAATTCCCAGAAACAATAGATTTATTGGAAATATATTGCTACATATACCTACATATAAGTCCCAAACATACAAGCTTATTATCTGGTAGTTTTATGAAATACGACTTAAGTAGATTTTACAGCTGATGTTTACACTGTTAAAAATAAAATGGTACGTTTCACCAGAAAATGGTGGCAGCTCTTGTTGAACAAATATTTTGTTACTAATTTTTACCATTCGATAGTACTATTTTAGTAGTAAGATCTTTTTAATTGGTGAAACTTATCACCGAAATATTGGTTGCAGCTAAACTGAAACAATTTTTCAGGTGAAACTTACCCTTTTATTTTTAACAATGTAGGTAAATTACATGCAGGTATTGTCAATATTGATTTTACATAAAATCATAACAAAAGGTTATGAAAAAATTCTACATGTTAACCAAAACTAAATGCAAAACTGGTGTACAAACGATAAATAGACAATAAGACTTCTTCACACACCATAAATTTTAAGCCAGCACAACCGGTTTCGAAAGGACGTAGCCTTCCTTCATCAGGTGCAAAAAAACACGTGCTACTGCCTTGGAGGAAAAAGCAAGACTGAAGTCTTGCTTTTGCCTCCTGGGGTCTTGCTTTTGCCTCCAAGGCAGTAGCACGTGTTTTTTTTGCACCTGATGAAGGAAGGCTACGTCCTTTCGAAACCGGTTGTGCTGGCTTAAAATTTATGGTGTGTGAAGAAGTCTTATTGGCTATTTATCTACATGTTAACGTCCAAGTTTCTGAAGCATAAGTTAAAACAGGCAAAACGCACTGATCAAAAACTTTTTTTTCAAACAAATTGGGAGGTCGCTTTTGAATATAGTGCTATTCCTTTCGAATGCTCTCCATGCAAGTTTAACTCGGTTGTTAGTTTCTTCCATGATGTTTCCATTCATCGTAAGGACTTGTCCCAGATAAATATAACTGCATACCGTTTCTAATTCATCCATTTCAACCGTGATCTTCAGTGGATCAACAAAGGAATTTGACATAACTTTTGTCTTGCTGAGGTTCATTTTCAATCCAACAAGCTTGGTTTCATCGTTTAATTCCTGCAGCATTTCTTGCAAATCCTCAAATGATTTATAAACTCTCCACCAATTTTTATGCCTTTCTGTCCCCAATTTAATTTTTTAAAAACTTTTTGAAGTACTACCTTGAAGAGTTAGGGTAAAATTGTGTCCCCTTGTTTTACATCCTTTCTAATTTTGAATGCGTTACTCGTTTTGTGGAGTTTTAATTCAGCTGTTGCCTCTTTATAAATGTTTCCAATAAGGTGTGAATATATCCTGAATTAATATTAGCATTCTTTAATGCATCCATAACTGCTAGTGATGATACGGAGTCAAAAGTTTTTTCGTAGTCCACAAAAGTCGCACACAGAGAGAGTTCGTACTATCTACCAATAAGTATTTGGACATTTTCGAATTTAGACGTTTTGTCAAATATCAAGAAAATTTCTTTAGGAATGATCTTGAAAATTTGGTAGTGTAAAGAACATGTTATACCTCATATATTTCTGCGAAATTTGTGTCCTGAAGATTAAAAGGGTACGAGTAAAAAATTAAACAAAACCCAATATATTTTGGATCACCCTGTAAAAGGTAATGCTTCAAACACATTTTGACTGTAGCATGTGATTATGAGGATATTTTCCTTTATCTGGATTTTTATAAGGCTACCACATATATACATAACAGTTTTCTCAAAAAAAAAAATCCACTTTTTTAATCATAACATGTTGGGTATTAGTGCTAACACATTTTTAGAAAATTTGGCATCCTACATCAGATACAGCATACTGCAGTTAGAATGCAAAAATGTTAAATATCTTACGAAATATGAGCATTTTTACTAAATAGCTTTTACCTACGCATGCGCTAGCTTTTAAAATATTTCATTTACATAATTTAATAGTCAAAATTATTGAGCAACTTATCTGAAAACTCCAAACAAATATCGTTTAAATTCAAAAATTTATTAAAGATAGAATGAACAGAATTTCAGTTCTCTAAAAATGAAAGCTAAAATAGAGTTCTGCTCACATTTCTAATTTGATTCAATCAATGCCCAATGGTAATACAGTATTCGCTGATTATAAATAAATATTGATAAAACTCCCTATCATTTTCCTTTTTATTGAGATGAACTGAAATTCTGTTCATTCTACCTCTCATAACTTTTTGAATTCACCCGATATTTGACTGAAGTTTCCAAGTTGAAGTTTGATAAGTTGCCCAATACCTTTGGCTATTAAATTATAGATATGAATTTTTTTTAAGTTAGTGCATGCGCAGTTATTTTGTTTTTTTTATTATAAATGTTCATATTTCGTAAAATATTTAACTTTTTGCATTCCAATTGCAGTATGCTGTGTCTAATGTAGCATGCGTAATTTTCTAAAAATGGCTTTGCAGTGGGTCTAGTCGGAGCCGGCGAGATAGTAGGTATTTTTCCTCTCGTATGGACCTGCTTCACAGCATTCGTGACGTCACACACGAGATCTGAGTGAGAAGCGAGCAAGCCTGCGTAAAGCAAATGTAGTGCTTTACTTTTTTCTTTTGTGATACTTTATGAATTATTTAAATTTGTTTTCAATAAGTTGTTTGCAGGTATAATCCAAAATATACATTTAATAAAGGAAAACGCATTAAGAGGACTTGGTACTTTTAATAATACGTGAGACGGCAAAATAACTAAATGTTAACGAAATACTGGTAAAATGTTTTTTAGTAAAATATAAATTTTTTTGGCCGTTTAAACAGGAAATTTGGCTTTAGGCGGCCACGTTGCTCATCCAAGCAAGATAATCGCAAGTTAAAAAGCAAATGTTTAAAAAATCGATTTGTATCATGTTCAAAATTTTAAAAAGATTTTTAAAAAGTGTATAGCAAAATACTTTCTTCAAAAATAGTCCTGAAGCAACTAAACAGAGAAGGTTAAAAACCAGGAGATCTACAAAAAAGCCATTATTAAGGTCAAATATTAAAAAAAAAAAAAAAAAAAAAAAAGACATCAGCTGACCAATAATTTAAAGAAAATTAGTAGTTAATTATCGGGCTGAACTCAGTTTCTCTGATGAGTCAAGATTTCGAGCTGATGAAAAAAACTACTAGGACGGTAAAAATGGGACTGACTTAATGAAAACTGCTCTTTTAAAACAGTGACACAATCTCCGTACATTATGGTACGGAGGTGCATACTTTTTCAAAGAACCAGACAAATTTTCATGCTCAAGGGATCAATTAACTCAAAATAAAACACGGTGATTATAAAAGTGGTGCCTGGCCGAATATTTTGGAAGCATTTCAGACTTTTCTTCAAACAGCATTTCAAGATGATAATGCACCTTATTGTATGGTGTCTGTGGTACGTCAATTTGAATCAAATTGTTAAAATTACCTATCCATTCCCATGAGCACCTATAATTCTGTAAGTAATGATATCTTTTTTCACTCTAAGTTAAATCCTACAATGAATATCGTAGAATTTCTTCTTTATTAGACTTGGAAACAGTCCTAATCTCAATTCGCTCAAAAATGTTTAGTAATAAAAAGGCGCGGGGAGAGAGAGGAGGATTCGAAATTTGAAGTCTACAACTTTGCAAGAACTAGAAAAATTATTTACAATATTTAGCACAGTGAAATTTTTGAGATTTATATTAAAAAACGGTATAATACTATGCCAATGTGCATTAAAGCAGTAATTCTATATAATGGTGGAATTAACCCAATGCAGAATGCATACTTTTGTGAGGTTGAGACTACAGAACGTCTCCACAGTTGTTTGAAATTAAGCTGGATCCAGCAAAGTATAAAGTTGGGAAGGTTAAATCGCTTCGTCACCAGTTACTCGGTGAAAGTTTAGGTCGGGTTAGTTTTGTGTCGGCATGGTGCTGCAACGAAGGAATTAGGCTGTGGGAGGTAGATGGATTGGAAGTGATTTTAAAAGTATTGATTGAAATGAAGAGAAAGGAGGTTGGTAGGAAATAGTATAAGATGGAGATGGTTTTAGTAGATTAGGGGAGATTGTGGTGTATATTATAGGAGATTGTGATGTAGATTGTGAAGATTCTTATTTTGGCGAGTATTGAGGTGTGGAGTAGTGGAGATTTAGTTGTGTGAAGATTAAGTAGTGATGAGTGTTGGTGCGCGTATCTACTAGCATTCGTAAAGGTAAAGTTGGATCAGACGGGAATCCTCTGATCCACAGTGGAGACACAGAAGCGGAGTTAAAGAGTACATCCGTCTCTATACCTTCGACTGTTGCCGGGGTGAGATATTTAAAATTATCTAATTTAGTTTCTGATACATATATTTTGATAAAGTAATTAAATACGCTGACTGAGCTATCTTGATTGCCAGACCGCCCTCCCCTTAATCTGTTCAAATAAAAGTCTTATTTATAGTTTAATTCAAGTCTCGTGCTCTCTTTACTTATCCATTTCGTTATCTAAGTAATTAATTAAGATGGAGTTTGTATCAACGCAAACCTCACACTTTTATTAAAAAATTGCTTAGATCTAACAAATAAATAGTTTTATTTCATATATTAAAAAATAACTTGTTTATTTCATATAGTAAATCATAATAAAATACAAAGTGTATGGTTATTGCATTAAGCTTAAAAAGAAAGTTTTATGTAGATTTTTATAAATTATTTCGTAGAGTGTAATAAAGCGAATTATTAAATCGAAAATTTACATAGAAATTTTCGATTGAAAATTTCCCATTTCATCCCTTTGGTATTCTGCAAACATGTCAGTTTTATTTGTTTCAAGCATTAATTTTAAAGTTATTACAAATGAAAAAGGTATAAATCAATTTTTTTGCAGTGCGGTTTTTATTTTTTATGACTTTGTGTATATTCAACTAACAGTTCTTAGGTTTTCTGACATCTTTTTTAGAGATTTGAAATCGTGAAACTGCATTTTCCCAGTTTGCATTTTCTCATGAATTCTTGATCTTCAACATGCATGATATTCCAGAAAATAATAATAATAATTATTATTATTATTATTGATGTTTAATAGAACCTACTTAAAATAATTAGGGATGGATTTTTAAATTTATTAATTGGATTTTTGGAGAAAAATTATAAATTATATGTCTATGTAAAAGTTTGCAAAAGTATTATGATTTTCGTTATTTTTTTTTTTTTTTTCTTTTAAAAATAATGCCAAAATCTATCCCTAATTCTTTTGAATAGGCACTATTATACATTCGAAATAAATAAATAAAATAGTATTTTCTTAAATATCTGTAGTAGTTTTAGTATTTTGAAGATCACCAATTCATGAAAAAATGCAAACTGTAAAAACACACTTTAAAAATTTAAATCGGTGAAAAATATATCAAAAACTATAAGAATTGTTGCCTGAATATATATTTTATTGAACAAACCTAATATAGTTCAATTAAAAGAGAGCAAAAATACCCTCTATCTCGCCGGCCCCGGTCTAATACCTTACTCGTTATAATTAAAGAAGTGGATTTTTTTTTTTTTTTTTTGCAATTTTTTTAAGAAACCGTTATATTTCCATGAATATATATATGGTATTGATAAATATTTATGCAGATAATGAGAAAGATCATCAACCACATGCTACAACCAAAACGCATTTAAAGCAATACTTTTTACAAGGTGATCCAAAATATTTTGATTGTTTAATTTTTTATTGGTCCCCTTTTCCTCTTCAGGATACAACGTTTTCTGAAATATATGAGGTATAACATGTTCTTTACACTATCAAAGTTTCAAGATAATTCCTAAAGAACTTTTCTAGATATTTGACAATACGTCTAAATTCGAAAGTGTCCAAATACTTATTGGTAGATAGTGTATAACTATTTGTATTGTCAGCAATAAATCATAATTTATTAAAAAATAATATTTTAAGGATATGAAATTTTATTTAATATCATTAAGAAAGATGTGGATATGCTTGTATAATATTACATTTTACATACAATAATAGAGGGATATAGTAAATTTGTACTTATTACATTTTCAAAAACACGATCGAGATAGAAACTAAATTTTTAATTCTAATTGTTTAGATTTTTCAACAAATTCACCATCCAAAAATATAAATCTTTCTCATTGTTTCTTAACCTTCTATATGCCCTCATTCTAGAACAGGGTGGATGTAGATTACTTTAATCGAGGGCTTCTTGATTCCAAACGAATGAACATCGATAGCTACAGTTTGTAACATTTCGTAGTTGAGGATGAGTTTACATCCAAAATAAATTTTATCCATGTGTCTCGGCAGTTTCGTAGTAATAAATAAAAATGTACGATACAAACATAGGTTATGATGTTTATCGAAAATGGAAAATAATATAATAATAATAATAATAATAATAATAATTATCGTAGTACCTCCTGTGTCATTTCTTTGTATTGGATGCCATTATTCGTGCTCTCTGCTAAATACATTTTCATAGACCTAAGGCCAGCCTCAAACTCATTATTTCGATGCAAATTTAGCTGAACATCACGTCCGAAAGCAGATAAGTGAACCTGCCGGACAGCTTCGTTGGGCTCGCTGCGTTTGGAGAGAGATCGGACATAAACCACTTCGTATTCAGGAACTAAAAAAAAAAGGATAAAATATTTTCACGTCAATACAAATATTTCTAAATAATAAATAAATAAATAGAGAAAATACTAGGTATAACAAATATCGAAAAAGTATGAAAGTAATTAAATGAAAGAAAAAAATATCATCGCATGGTAATTATCATAAATTCTCAAAATATAATCGAGAGAATAATCTTTATGGATACAGCTGCTAGCTATTACAGTCATATTTTAATATATGTATTACACTATGCTGGTACTGGTGAAGATAAAAAAAAATATACACAGAGAAAAAAAATATATCGCCTTTATCTAGAACGAATAAGTAGTTGTTTTTCTGAATCCCTATACTAGAAATATAGATTTCCGAGCTATGCGTATAAATAAACAAATAACCTGGATAGGCAAAATGATCAAAAATTTCTATTCTACACTTTTCTAGGCAGTGGTGCAATATTATGCGATAGTTCGAATATTTATAATTTCGAATATTATGAATCCTTTGTATCGCGAGATATTCTCGCTTGATTTCCTAGGATTGGGTCATGAACCAAAATTATAGTTACTAAAACTCACGCCTTGTTTTTGCATTTATTTGCACAGACTTTTTAATACGTTTGACCACGATAATATAAGAAAACGCTCTAGAATTTTAATAAGGGTTTTAGAACTTGCTAGCGCAAAGGGAACTAGAATTTATAAGAATGACATGGAAATATTTTCTTCGAGCCGCAATTTAGTTTGTAGATATAAGTCACAGACATTTTTTTCAGTGTACTGAACGATTTTTTTTTCTTTTTTTTTGAAGGTGGGAATGCAAATATTGTTTTATTATATTGCAGTCCTTGGTTATGTCAAAACATGCAATGATTATGTCATCGGCAAGTAATATATTAACTTGATTGAAATAAATGTAGGTACGCGTGTTGCTGTTAGATTTTTGACACGTTTGTTTCCTAATATGAAGCATTTCTATCAACCCTTTTTATAAAAGTAATCCATTTTAGTCAGAACATGAATACGATGAATTTAATACAAAATATTTCCTTCATAAAAAAAAAAAAAAAAAATCTATATTTTAAGAGAACACTTCTCAAATTTCTCAGATATTCATCATCATTTGTCTTTTGCGCTACTTCGCCAAACGTATACATAATTTATGTAATTTTTAATTAATTGCATGACTAGTGGGTACATATTCATTCTTGAAAAAAGTGCAATACAGAGACATGGTTTAAAATGTGAGTATGTTCTATGGTACAAAATAATTCAAATTTACCTTGAACTCTACATACAAATATGGAAATGATTGATTTACTGTCGGTAGCAAAAGTATCCGAGCACTAGCAATAATCCTTGTCTAAAAAAAGTACACTTAATACTGCTTTGTTAAATAAATACTTGTAGAGTTATGTTCTTAGTTAGTCTAAGAACATCATTCGAAAAGGATTTATTTAGCAAAACAGTGTTAATTGTACTTTCTGTATATCGGAATTGTTGGCTAGTGCCCGGATACTTTTGCTGCCGACTGTATGCGATAAAAAGGCTTTTTACCCAAGAGATAACTGTACCAACAATGTATTACAGGTCCATTGGCTGTATTGCACGCCTTACGTCGTCGATGAAGCAAATCACGTGCACGTTTGAAGTTTTCATATGTGTTTTACAAATGATTAACCAAACGAATGACTAATGACGTTTTTTAACTGTAACTAAAGAAAAAAAGTGTTCACCGAGGTCAATCTATTATATTGAAAAAGGTTTTGTCCATGTAGTTCTACAAATTTCAGCAAAAATGTGCGGAGGCTCCGTTGTACTAGGACCATATAGTATTTCTTCGAAGATTCACTGATACATTTTCAAATCAATCTGTCAGCATCTGTTAAAGAAAGATGGAGTACATTTGTTCACCTGGCCGGTCTAGTAAAAGATATAAGCTAGTTAACGATGCAAATTGAATATATATATTCAACTCAAACTTTAGAAGTCACACTTGCAATGCTCTAACCAACCGCTCTTAAAGATAATGACTGTCTGATAATTGACAATGAATAAGAACTAAGAAGGATGGGTTTTATTTAAAGTGACATTTCATCTGTGTAGGGAAATGAATGTAGATAATCTGTGCAGAGAATCAAGAGAAAGCGACTTCTGTATATTTTCAAGAATGATTTTTCTCCGTTTTAAATATGTATATAGAATTCCGGAGTACTTTGCATAAAAAAACCTAATTATGAAAAAGAAACAGTGCAATTTAAAGGTAAAATTCAGGTACAAACTATAGTACATAAACCATTCCTACGATCTTAAAAAAAAAATAATAATAATCAACTGATATCTCTATGGGATACATGATTCAGAATGGAGATTTCCTGTAATATCTATGTGTGTGAAGTTGGGTTATGCTTATGGCAGAGACAAAAACTTACAAACCAACCGCTAAAAAACAAGTTTTCGTATTTATTGGACATTAAAGTGTGTAATTATATCAAAGAGTCAGTTTCGGAAACTTGACCCAAAAACAGCACTTTCATTATGGATGAAAGAAAGTAAGAAATATATACGAGGATGCTAGATCTGGAAGAGGATGGGAATTTCCTATGTGGAGTTTATTTTAAGGCCTGAAAACAACACTAAGCCCTCCATGAATGTTATTGTAAAAATATCCGAAAAGCTGATGTTAAATGATAAAGAAGAAATTTGTAAACAAATGCTATATAATGTACTGTGTGTGTGTAATTTTTTTTTTTTTTTAAGATATAAAAATTCTCTGACATTCATGATGAAAGTTTTAAGATTGATGGAACTAAACAGAAAAGTGTAAGATTTTTCCAATGAATAAATAAATAAATAAAATGAACATTCATCCATAATAATATCAATTGTATTATAATATCAGTAAACAATCTGTTAAATAATCCTTCGTGTAATTATTTAATCATTCCTTTACAAATGTACTTCGGCGTACATTACCTAAAACTTTGAGTAAAAATTCATCAAATACCGCTGCTATAAATATTTTAAACCAAATAAATTTCTAGGCACAGGATTTATTTCGCCAGGTGTATAACATACACGTCTATGAAAATATGGTGAGAAAAAACAACTCGATTTACGTATAATTCTTCAATTTTTATGAAGATAAAAAAAGAATAAAATATTACAAATTGATTTACATATCAAATAAACTTAAAATATATTATAATAAGCCTAATGATATTAAATCCTATAGAAAACTTTGAGGTCAAGTTGAGAAAATCGGAAACGGCACCAAACCTCCTACACATTAGACGCATCCAATTTCTATTTGATAAGTTTTATCCTTGACACACAGGTCCATCACACACCGCGTATCTTCAGTATCTTACTTTAGAACTTCCTCGTTTGCAGACGACTCCAAGGCTGCAAAGAAGAATATTCTATAAAAAGCAGATACCGAAATATATACCGTTATAGAGTGATGTAATCAAGATAATCAGGGTGCGCAGAGAGAGTAACACAACAAAAGAAACTCGTTTTAGATGATTTTACGACGGCTGCTGTTAGTTATGATTAGAATTCACCTCTCGTAAGCGAAGACCAGAAGATGAATAAAAGCTTCCTGCTGGGACATGCCATTGAAATGGTTCTTAGTTTTTGCTCTGTTGAACGCTAGTTATTATTTTGTAATAAGATGGGTTCATATTTTATGATACAATTGGTTTTCAATCCTGATCTACTGTCACTTCTAGGTAGTGAGGGTAACCTAACAACTACAAAATTTATTTCACCATCTTGATTTCGTAATGTGGCATTCTGTCTAGTTCCTTTTTATACTTTTTAAAAACTCAGTTCCGTTTCTTTCCTTTTCTTTGTGTGAATGTGTGTGAAATATATTAAAAAGAACAACGTCTTTGTTTACACTTTATATAAATTCTAAACAATAGCAGCTGAAATGATTATCTTTCATGATATTGAGAATACGAAATAGTTCTGACTTTAATATTCAATTTCTATAAAAATGGTGATGATTCTTCTATATGAAATAAAGCTATAATTCCATTTCAGACAGTTTATGAATTTTAATGTCTTAGAGATCAGCACATAACCTTCTATGTATTTGTACATAAAATTTGATATATTGTGTAATAAGAAATATACATTACAATACAGTACTAGGATATATTATCCAGATTTTATAAGTGTCAGACTACACATTCTAATTTACAGAATATCGATAGTTTCAATTTTGAAGGACATGAAATCACTAACATATTTATTGGCAAGATTTTGCAAGATTTGATACTGGTATAAGTGGAAATTAAGTGCTTTAATACAAAGTGCTTTAATGCTAAGCGCACTTTTTTTTTTTTTTTTTTTTTTTTTTTTTAATCCATACATTTTTTTTTCACTGCAGTAGATTTAAGAAATAAATCATTTTATTTTATAATGCGAATTTTATTTACTTTAATATCTAAGTTGTTGCAAAAATCGAATATCAGGTGGTTTTCTTATAGGAAAGAGCAAGAATAAATTTGAAGTAAAAATTTTCATCTTAAACTCACTAGTGATAATACGAATAATGAACGCTACGTAGGTGTTATTAAACGTGTTGTGTCCGGCGAAAAGTAAATAAAGAAACCAAAAGTATGATAATAATATTGTCATGATTTGAAGGGGAAGTATTTTGTGTAGTTTGAAATGGCAGACGTACCATACGTTCATTACCCATTACCAAGTATTTAATACTTTTATCTATTTTTTAATACTAATAGAAGCTCGTGTAAAAAATTGTGTTCTGTACCATCGTCTGTTGTTGTTTCCATTGCCATTGAAATTAGCTTCCTCACTAGGTCTAGACAATAAAAAGAACAGATTGCATCTATCAAGTGATTTTGTCATTACTAAACAAAACTTTAAAATTTAAATACTTTGGGAAAAAAGAATCCTTCAGTATCATGCTATTCCGATGAGCATTTCAATCTTGTTTTTGACTCAATTAAAGGATGTCTAAACCAATTCACGGTCTCATGTATCAATTGATTCTGAACTGCTACATTTTCATATTAAAGTTCTAAGTTAAGGCTATGCAACAGAAAAAAGTTCCACTCTAAGCATTTTTTCTGTACAGAGAGCCTCTAAATTAATGGAACAAGAATTCAGGACGATAAAGCACACAAAAACATCTTTTGAGATGAAGGTGACTGTTAACTTTCACTATTAACTTATTCAATGATAATTACAGGGTGCCTAAAAACAAAGATTTTTATTCAGAATTTTAACAACCATGAAGATCTTGTAAGGATATCTTTAAAATATTTGCATTTCTTTGTATCAAAGGGGGTAACATCATAAGAAGTACCAAATATTTGCTGTTCTGCGGTTAGTGATAAATAATATGACCACCTTCAGAAAAACTGAGTAACTAACTCAATATAGTCTGAATGCGAATAAGGATAATTTCCAAGCCTTTATATTAATTCCACAACATTAATAATAATAATAATAATAATAATACATTAACTGTCGGTCATGTGTGGCTGTGTTGACAGTAAATACTCCACATCACACGCTGGCACGTGATCGGCAGTCATTATGTTAAGCAAGTTTATTGAAAATACAGTATGTAATACCTTCCTAATTGTTACAGTTATTGCAGGAACTAATTATCCGTCACTGTACTCAAACCACTCAAAAGCATTTGCATAAGCGTATTAAGGCTGGTTTCCACTAGAGTTGAAGCTCGAGGTTCAAAAAACCATTAATCACGCTTCCGACACAAACAGCCAAATGTCTTGTCATCATTTGTAACCGTTTTTTATCAGATTGCGCCGTTACTTCAAAGGAAAGTATGCGAAATTAACAAAGATATCTGCCTCGGGCCCCTCAATTATCTCAGCAGGGGGTTAGAGCCAGGGACTTCTCTTATACAACCAACCCGTCGAACCAACTCCAACCGCTTGACCACATCAAAGGATTCTGAATAGCGCCGCTTGAAACAGCCTCCAGCCAACCGCAGTGGAAACTGCACTTTAGGACTCATAAAGCTTCTCTCTGTAACTATACAGCAAAGCACGTACAAAGTAAGCAGAGCAACGTCTGTGGGGGATATGTCCGCTCGATTGTTATCCGTTTGGGGCGGCAAGTGTAATATAGTAACTTTTACTTCGTACCGGAAATATTTAAAAAAAAAAAAAAAAAAAAAATTACACTATTAGTAGCAAATTAGTAATGCGATTAGTTTTCCTGGGAAAGCAATTACTTGCTATTTTGGATTTTAAGGTGTTTGTAACACATCCCGATGTAAATGTTGATTTTTACTGCATGCTTTCTTTCGTCTGCTAGTAATATTTTGCTGCTGGCTACTTTTATGACACTTGACCGCTGCAAACAAATGGCGCTGCTGTAGACGGACATTTTTTAACCACTACCTTGTACTCTGTTTGCTATGCAGCTTCTTAGTTTGTGTTTGGCCAATGACCTAGCAAGTTATGTTGATTCGATTGAAACTATTTTTAATATTCTAAAGTTATTGTTGGCTATTATAGTATGTCTGTAACACAACCTACATGAATACATAAAAGCCATATTATAATGTATAACTTCTTGTTCGATTTGGTGGTAAAAATTCCGTTTTCCTAAAAGTGATCACAATCTCATATCTAAAAATGTATATTTTAACGAATTTCATGAAATTTTAAGATTTTATTGCATTTATTTAGAGATATAGTACATGATATATGATATTTATATGATAATTCACCTTATATAACGGAAATTGAATGTTTATAAGATCATCAAGATAAATTTGTGTCATCTTTTTAGATATGTTTATCATTTTTTTAGAATGAAAATTGTGTTTGAAAAGTTTTATTGAGAATGTTATTTGGTCTTTGTTATTTTGAACAAGAATACCATAAAGTGAAATTAATCAAACGTAGTACCCTGATAAAATGTAGCATAAAAGTTAGAAACAATAAAATAATCTTAAGTATTTTAAAAGCTATAATTTTAATGCTTAAAATTATATACTGATGTTATCCATTAATTTATAGTAGAAATAAAAGACATTTTGTGAAGCTTAATGGTTAAATACTTAATTAGACATATGTAAGAAGTATTTCTTTTATTATTATTATTATTATTTACAAGAACATCATTATCTATTTGAACCTTCCATAAATAGCCCATGAGGACACAATATAAATAACAATTATACAGTTTACTTTCGCATTTGAAAATTTCTACCATTTTGGTTTTCGCTTACATTGTTCAAATGAAATTATATCTTACATTAAATATTTATTTTTAAGAAATGGAAATAAATGGAAAAAATAGTATGATTGAAATTTTTGCCACATTATTTCAAGGGAAATACAGGTGTTAATATGAAAAACTACCAGACTTTATTCCGCTTCGTCGATCGCTACATTTAAATGCATTTTCAAAAATTTGAATCACTATTTTTTATATTACTTCATAAATGAACTCTAAAAAGAAATCCGCTTAAAATGTTCGAAACCCCATTTTCAGCAATTACATACGATTTTGTATTTTAAGATTTTTCTAACTTATCCCGCTGCTGCTGGATTTATTTTACTACCCAATAACTTCATGCAGTTGTCGCTGCTGCAGGTGGACATTTTTTAGCAGTATACTGTGCTACTTACCTCGTATTGTACAGTCACCCAAAAAAAAAAACGCCACCCCCCCACCTAATTTCGCCGTAAATTATCGTAGAAACATGGGACTGGTACCGATCAGTTTGTAATAACGTCTAGTTTATAATGTTATAGTTAGATTTTACTTAGGGGGTCGTCTACATATTAAAACTGACATCAACTTCATTTTTTTCAAGGGTAACCCACCTTTTTTATAATATTTTTGATTTCTTTGGATCAAATCATCACGGAAAATGGTATAGTTTATATATTTCGCTCAATTTTCCATAGAGTTATAAGCTGTCAAAATTTGGGGATGCTAATGTTAAATGAATGTGACAAACATTAAATCATATCTTCCGAAATAATTATGATATTTAAATTCTGTTTTTTTTATTCGTTAGAATGAAGTGACCCAAACATATTCCATGCAAATTTTTGCTAAAAAAACATTTTTTGAATTATGAAAATTTTTAATAAATTCATATTTGAAAAAATTATGAATTATGACCTATGTTAATTTTTACACGAATAGAACGGGCATCATCAAAAACATGGGTTTCCAAATTTACAGCTCGTTCCTAACATTATTTTTTGAGTTACAGTGATATTTCATTTTTTACTGCTGTTAGGGGGGCGTCACTTGTTATAATTTGTATCATCTGTGAGTCAATATTTCTATACATTTTGACGAAAAACTATTTTAATTTACCTTTATGTTATTATAATTGTTTTCTAAGGAACATTTCGATGTTTATTATACAAATTGGCTTATTTTTTATAAAATTATCGCAATGCAGGCAAGAGATTGGGAAAGAATTCCAAAAGAAATGTAGCCCCGCCTCTATATTGCGGAAACAGTATTAAAAAACTTAGTTTGCATACTCGTATATGACACTATATGTGACGCTGGTATGCATAAATGTCAATGGCATTTACTGCATTGAATGCTGAAGACAAAATTTAAATGATTTAATTGGAAGTATGTAAAATAATTTTGTTTTATAATGTAAAGTTTTAGAAAAATTCTGTAAAGGCGTGGCTTTCGTTGCAGAAGGGAGTTTACTCGATTCTGAAATGTTAAGTCTTTGTTCTTAAATATTACATAACTTTTTCTAGCTTCTCACTGCTAAAATTCTATTTTATCCCTTTTGTCTTTTGTTTTTAACTTGAATATTCTAGGATTCGTGCACCTCAATTAAGTATCATGACAGTAAAAAAACGCGGTAAGACGAGGAATATTATTTGAAAGAGCAATACGCAGTGAACAATACTTTTGTTTTTTCCTTTTTTAAAATTAATATAATTGATTTTTATTAATTTTTATCAGAATTTTTAAAACAAATTTTCTGTTTTAATCTTGTGAAATTTTCGCATTTGCTTACTCTACCGTTTATGCTATTTAAATTTTATCGCATGACGTAACATAATAAAATATAAAACTTCTATTAGATGTTTTTTTAATACTGAATAATAAAGTGGTATTTTTTTTTTTTTTCTTTAAGTTTTAAAATCTATTATTGAAACAAAGTGCAATATTATTTATTTTCTATTATTCTAATCACGGCGTAAAACTGTCGTCACATTTATTACGGAAAAAGAATTTAAAACAAAGTAATATGTCTTATTACTTTTAAAGATATAGATTTTACACATTTATAATTAAGAATTCAAGTACAGTAGACGATTGCAGAACGGGGAATATTCGTTCTAGGCAATAGGAAACCGTTTTTTCCATATCCATGTTTATTTTCATATGAATATACACAATAATATGAATATACACTCTTTCTAGTGAAAAAATTTGTTTCAAACTATTTTGTTTATTTAAATATGAATATAAGGAATATTCTTAAGAAATATCGTAACACACAAATTGTGAAAGAAACGCCCACTGGAGGAGTTACAGATTTCCAAATGACGTGAAACTACATCAGCAGTCGCGAAAATATTAAATATCCTTTCTCAGATTTTAGTTTAAATCTTGTTATGTATATTTTTGTATATTATCTATTGTTGGTTTGTACGCCTAAAATTAAATGTAAAACATTATTGTAACACTTTCATGCGAGGCTTACTGTATAAAATAAAAATATACCCAACAAGAAGTAGATAATAATTGTTAGTTAGTAAATTTTAATTATTTTTATATATATTTTTTGTTTTTTAAATGTATTTTAACTTAAATTTTTGTCTCTTAAATAACACAGTTTTTGCTTTTAAGAAGTAGATAATTTTTTTTCTTAAATATTAAACACCTTTTTTTTAACTGCTATTAATATTATTATCATTATTACTACTGTTCTTTTACCTTGGTATTTAGATTTTTGTAATTCAATATTGTAGGGTTCATATCATTCAAGCTATTATTTTTCTTCGTACGAAGTGATGTATTTAACTTTCAATAATAATGTTTAATAAATTGAAACCAATAAAAATCTTTTAATTCATAAGCTAATAAAGAAAGTTCTGCGAATTTGAATCGTTTTTTATTTTATAATAAACATACCTGAACTTTTTTTCCGGTGTGAAATTTTATAAATAATGAATATTGGGTAGTTGATCACGATTTATTTTTTCTAAATGTATAGACGGTCCCCTAACACATTTTCACGTGTAACTCTGTTTAAAATTGATTTAAAGTCTATAAATAGGTAAGTTTTCCGAACTGCCTTGATCTCAGAAATCTGAATATGAGGTCAAAAATAGGGGTCGTCATTGAAAAAAATGAAGTTTATACGTGTTTTAATATGTAGATGACCCCTTAAGCAAAATATAACTACACCATTAAAAACTAGACGTTATTACAGATCGATAGGTACCAGCCGCATGTTTCTACGATAATTTACGGCGAAATTGGGTGGGGGGGTGGCGTTTTTTTTTGGGGGTGACTGTACTTTGCTTTGTTTTATATATTTTTACTAATTGGAGTAATTTAATTTAAAGTAAATTCAATTCATTATTTCAATTTAATAAATAATTTATTTATCTTAAATTAAATTAAATGTTTAAAAAAAATTTTTAATTGAAAAGAAAAAAAAAAAAAAAAAAAAAAAAAAAAAAAAACTGGAAATCTTTGGATTGTTTCGTAATGTTTCGGTATCTTTCGTGTTCTCCTGCTTTCAGCGATTCGTGAGGAGATAGGATTACATACAATCAGATTTTAATAATATAATAGTACCACAAAACCGTATTTTCTCATTTACGGGATTTTCTCTTACACTACACACACATATATATATTGATATAGATAGATAGATAGAAAGATATTTTCTGTATAAAAACTGAAAGGCGTAACTCTGCATCCACAAGATTCGAAATAATGAATACAAAACTAACCATAAACGTTTATTTACTTTTTCTTTCTTTGTTTATGTACGACGAATAATACGTCATAAAATTGCATTTTAGTTTTTTCAAATGCTGCACAGAAATAATAGATACAACCTTGACGAAAAAGGGTATACAAAACTGACAACATTAAAAAAAAAGAGTAAATGTTAAAATTTTTAGCACAGGTAGCTTTTATTGACTGTTGTTCCATCAATGCATTTTGATATAACCTTGAACCAGGGAGATGGATGGTACATTCAAATTTTTATCCTTTCTCATGTTTGGGTGGGAACAACCAAACAATCCTTGGTCACTGGCTGAAGAATTATTTGGTGGCTTATGATAATCACAGGGTGGAATTCACTTTAGTGAATCAGGAAGTCTGTCAATTTACCGCTTAATCTTATATGTCAGTCACGAGAAAAACTTTCAAATGCTTTGAATGTGAGTCGTAATGTTTATATACACAAGAACAATAAAGAAACAACTTATCTTTTTACAAATGTCTTGAGAATAGTAAATAAATAAAATGAATGTCAGTCTTTTATTTGGGATAAAATGTAGACATACTTGCTACAGAAACTTAACTTGAAGGTTCTAAAGTATTAACTATTGACCTTCTCTATATTTATATTTACATTCACGTAAACGATTGTTTTGACTGGTTCAGCGGGATGTTTTTATTATTATTATTATTATTATTATTATTATTATTTCTTTATACCTTTGATTGAAAAATATGTTTTATATTTATCGATATTTTACATAAAAAAATATATGTAAATAGCAAAATAACACAAAGCTTAAATATTAGCTGATAATGTCTAAATTACTTTTAACAAATATTGGCCCCTAAATTTTCTTTTGTTTGATTCGCACTGGAATTTTAAAACTTTAAGCACAAACACACAAAATAAATGAATAAAGAAACAAACAAAGATTAAAAATAAATAAAACATACATTAGAAATTTTCTTATACAAAAAATTATTGCGCATTTTTCAAACTATTGTAACACCATTTCTATTGTACAAAATCATACTACCTTGAAAAAAAAAATGCTATTTTTTTCTTTATAATATTGCTAAATTTAGTTTTAGCATTGGAAGTTTTAAGATTTCTTTAATAACGCTGAATCACTGGTAACGTTAATAACAGGTAAAACAATTAGTGTTTTTTATCTCTTCATAAAAAATATAAAAATGTCATTGCTGTAAATTTAAAATAAAAGTTAAAACATTGATAATACATCAGGTCGTCAAGAAAAAACTTGTAATTAATATTACCACAATTAACAGCTTATTATTTGACATTGGCTTAATATTTTACTGCTTTACTTTTTTCTTTCTTTTTTTTTTTTTTAATACATATTTCACCCATTTAAAGAAATCATTCTAAACTCTGAAAGATATTAAATACTCTTTTCGTAAAATAATTTTGTTGAAGATGAAATTGTCGGAAATTTGCACTATTATGAATTATGGGTTCTTACGGGGAACTGCGGAATCGCAGACCGCGCAAAACATTAATAGTGAATTTGGCTCTTTGTGTTACTCACAGCAGACAGTAGCAAATTGGTTCACCAAATTCCGTATAGGTTATTACTTTGAATTCACAAATGAACCACGCAGTCGCCCAGAATCAAGAGTAAATAATGACGAACTAAAGCTCATCATTGAGTCTAACCCATCTCAGGGAGCCTATGAATTATCGTTGAAGTTTGGTGTCAGCAAACAAGCCATATTAACACATTTAACTCAAACCTGTAAAGTGAAAAAGTTGGATAAGTGGGTTCCGCATGAACTAGATGAAAAATAGAAACAAAAGCGTTAGGAAGCTTGTTTGTATTTCCTTAGTGTAAAAAATCTGATCCATTTTTGAATTTTATTGTCATTTGTTAAGAGAAATAGAGTCTCAATTCTCCAAAATTCCCAATTCTTCTAAATTCCTAATTCTCCAAAACCATCTTATTTCCGATTTTTTTTTTTTTTTTTTTTTTATTCATTTATTTTTTTTAAACAAAATAGTTAACATCATCTGATGATTTGCAAATGATTGTTAGCGAATATAGAGGAGAACGAATCATCGAATTTTTTTTCAATGAACGCATACGAACAATGACGGATGAAACCAAAATTACAGAACCAAATTGCGGAATATTTAACAGAAAAGGAACAAATAATAGAGAGAAAATGCCGAATAAGAAATGGAGGAAATAAGATATAACATGCCAATCAAAGAATGAACAATATTAGATTTCATAGGTAAAATTTTGAATTACCCTAGACATTATGAAAAATTGAAAGCTTTTGAGTTAAAATTTGCTACTCGAATGAAAAATTTTCAAAGGAGATTAACAAGATCCCTGTAGTAAATGTTTTGTTGGGGGATAAATGCCCCCTAGACACTATACACAATAACATATACTTCATTTGGATCCTTGGATGGTAGGTATATAGATAAATTTGGATCCAATGTTCAACGAACACATCTATAATCACAGCTTTTTATTTTATCTATACACTATCTACCAATAAGTATTTGGACTAGAGTCCTAGGTTTTACCCGACCCGAACCCGACAGATGAATTTTACATCAACCCGAAACCCGATAAAAAGTTTTCCTCAATCTGAAAACCGAGCAGAACCCGCAATAGAGAATTTTTACAACCCGCACCCGACCCGATCCCGCTGTCTTTATACCCGAACTCGAGCCGAAACCCGAAAACTAAATGAAGGTTACTAATTCATCTAAAAATCATGGAAAACTTTTTTAAATTATAAAACAACGTAAATTTTCGTTGTTATACAGTTGCTAAATTACTTTAAAAAGAATTTAAAATGTAATTGCTAACTGTATTAAGTTAAAAATTTAAAAATCTAAAAAATACATCAATAATAATTTTAACCATTTATGTGAGTTGGGAACTTCAAGAGTAAAAAAAATGTACTTCAATTTAAGTGTTATTAATTTATGGTTTAATACTTACATTCTGAAGAAAAAAAATGTAGTATTCTTTATTACTTTCGTTCGATGTAGATGGTTACTTTACTATAATATTTTGGGTAGCATGTATTTGATTCACAGTTAAACATCTGCTTTCACATTTTAATTAAATTCACACGATCAGCAAATTAGCTTCCTGCAGTTACAGTTTTCGTGCATTGTTTATTTGTTCTAGAGAAGACGTTAAAGAATATAATCTGCATTGATGGAATTCATTTCCTAAATGTGTTTATTATACATTACTTTTTTTTAATTAAATCGCAAGTATTTCCTTTGTATTGCTGTATATAAAAGTGTAGATGGAAGAAAATTCAAAATTTCGTTAATATAAAAGCGAGGATTAAAATTCATTGAAAGTAAAATTATCTTAATGTAAATGGAGAAATAATTTAAATTCCCAGAACGTAAAAGCGAAGTTATATTGTATTTCTGTTATATATATATTAATAATATTCAATAAAGACATACTTCTAATTTTCATACAATTTCTACAGAAGATCCGTGTTAGATTTGTTGAAGAAAAGAAAACGTATATGGATATATATATATATATATATATATATATATATTCATGCTTATACTCCAGATATGAATACGGATCTTTTTTTTTTTTTTTTTTTTTTTTTTTTTTTTCAGGCGGATATCCGCGAATACGGATACGAATACGGAGCTCCGACTCATGTCTAAAATCAGTTATAGAGCTATAATTATGTCTACAAATAAATGCTTACAATTCTAAAATTTTTTTGAAAGATGTTCTCAAGTCCACCCGACCCGAACCCAAACCCGACACACAAGAAAAAGAATAATTGTCTACCCGACCCGTGGGTCGGGTCGGGTTCGGGTAAATTCGGGCTACCCGACCCGATGCTGGACTCTAATTTGGACACTTTCGAATTTATACGTTTTGTCAAATATTTAAGAAAGTTCTTTAAGAATCATCTTAAAATTTTGGAAGCGTAAAACACATGTTATACCTCATACATTTCAGCAAAAGTTGTATCCTGAAGAGAAAGGGGGGACCAGTAAAAAAATTTAATAGAAATAAAAATGTTTTGTCTCAACCTGTAAAAAAGAATGCTTTAAATGTGTTTTGGCTGTAGCATGTGAATATGAGGATTTTTTTTTTTTTTTTTTTTTTTTTTTTCATTATCTGTATAAATTTTTATGAGGCTACCACATACATTCATGGATATATAACAATTTTAAAAAATAAATAAATAAAGCACTTTTTTAATCATAACATGTAGAGTATTAGATTCAGTGCAAAACCAATTTTAGAAAATTTGGCATATTATATTAGACACAGCTTGCTACAAACAGAATGCAAAAATGTTAAATATCTTAAGAAATATGTGTATTTTTACTAAATAATTTTTAACTGCGCATGCACAAGCTTTCAAAAAACTTCATTTGCATAATTTAATAGCCAAACGTATTGAGCAACTGAAAACCCCAAACAAATATCCTGTAAATTCAAAAAGTTACGAGAAATACAATGAACAGAATTTCAGTTCTCAAATGAAAGGGAAGATGATAGGGTCTTTTTTCAATATTTATTCACTATCAGCGAATCCTCTATTATAATTGACCATTGGCTATCAATCAAAATAATAATGTGAGTAAAACCCCTTATAGTTGAACTTTTATTTTGGGAGGACTGAAATTCTGATCATTCAATCTTTTATAACTTTTGGAATTTATCTGATATTTGTTGCGGTTTTCATATAAGTTGTTCGATACTTTTGGCTATTAAATTATGCAATTTTTTTTTTTTTTTTTTTTTGGTCTGGTGCATGCGTAGTTAAAAATATTTCCGTAAAAATGCTCACATTTTGTAAGATATTGAACATGTTTGCATCCGGATTGTGGTATGCCGTATCTAATGTAATATTTCAAATTTTCGAAAAACGTCTTCGCACTTGGTCTAATACCCTACGTATTATAATTAAAAATGTGGAAATATTTTTCTGAAATCTTGTTTTAAAAAAAAAAAAAAAAAAAAAAAGAAGTTATGTTTTTATAAATATACACTCCTGTTCAAAAGTTTAGCCAGATTTGCAAACGATCACTTTTTTTTTTTTTTTTTTCAAATTAAAAACTTATCTCTCAATGACATGTCTTCAAACATTGAATATTTATAGAACTGGGTCTTCTTCATGTTTTTTAACAAAGATTGGTTTAAAACAACAATTAGGGGGCCAGTAACAAATTGAGAAAAATTAATAATGCTTGTGATCACCCTGTATCGTTAAGTAAACGAAATGAACTATAACTTTAGGATATATTAGTATAGATCAATTTCAATTTGTGGATGAATTTGTATGACGATAGCATGTTAAATAAGGGAGACATAAGCATTTGTTTTAAAACTCAAAAAAAAAAAAAAAAAAAAAAAAAAAAAAAAAATCTACATCTTTTTTACTTATAATACACAAAGTTTTTAACGAAAATTATTCCCACTTGCAGATAAGTTTGAGAAACACATTTAAAACAATATACTGAAATCGGAATACAAATATCTTAAATATCTCATGAAATATGAACATTTTTATGAAAAACGTGTTTACTGCGCATGTACGAAAGATGAAACATTTTTTATTGCATAGGTTGAAAGCTATATGTATTGGGCAACTTTTAACAAAAGTGCGTTTGAATAGAATAAAAATTAAGAGAATTGTACAAAAAAGCACGAGCTAGATTTTAGATATTTTCCAAGAGTTGAAATTTCTTAACGGCCCTCTTCACTCACTATCGCCGGAAGCCCGAGACAATGTTATTGCTATGGGGAAATTTTCTTTACAAATAACTTATTAACTAATACATATTTTTAAATTATGTTTTCACATTCAGAAAATTCCCAACTGTTAAATTGACGGACCTTTTTTAAAAAAGTATTTTTTTAAATTTTTAATATTTTATTTAGATATTGCAAAATGAAAAAAAAAAAAAAATCACATATTAAAAATTCGTATTTTGCAGCTTCAAAATAAAATATAAAAAATTTAAAATAGAATTTTTTAAAAAAGGTGCGTCAATTTAACAGCTGGGAATTTTCAGAATGTGAAAACAAAATTTAAAAACATGTATTAGTTAATAAGTTATATGTAAAGAAAATTTTCCCATAGAATAACATTAGCATCGGCTTCCGGCGGCGGTGAGTGAAGAGGACCCATAAGGGGATTTTCACATGCCGCGTAATTAATTTTAAGATCCAATTATTTTAACCACACTACAAATGTACTTTTGTGAAAAATCCCTTATAATCTTGCAATTCTAACTTTTTTTGTTTATTTACTATGATTTGTGAGATCATAAGAGGTTTTTCCCAAAAAACAACCTTTGGAAAGTGGTTGAAATAATTGGATCTTCAAATTAATTACGCGGTATGTGAAAAACCCCTTATTAATTTCGACTCTTGAAAAATATCTAAAATCTAGCTCGTTCTTTTTTGTACAATTCTATTAATTTTTATTCTATTCAAATGCACTTTTGATAAAAGTTGCCCAATACATCTAGCTTTCAACCTATGCAATAAAAAATGTTTCATCTTTCGTACATGCGCAGTAAACACGTTTTTCATAAAAATGTTCATATTTCATGAGATATTTAAGATATTTGTATTCCGATTTCAGTATATTGTTTTAAATATGTTTCTCAAACTTATCTGAAAGTGGGAATAATTTTCGTTAAAAACTTTGTGTATTATAAGTAAAAAAGGTGTTTTTTTTTTTTTTTTTTTTTTTTTTTTTTGAGTTTTAAAATAAATACTTATATCTCCCTTATTTAACATGCTATCATCATACAAATTCATCCACAAATTGAACTTGATCTATATTAATATATCCTAAAGTTACAGTTCATTTCGTTTACTTAACGATTCAGGGTGATCACAGATATTATTAATTTTTCTCAATTTGTTACTGCCCCCTAATTGTTGTCTTAAACCAATCTTCACTGAAAAACCTGAGGAAGATCTAGTTCTTTAAATACCCAATTTTTGAAAATATTTCATTGAGAGATAAGTTTTTAATTTGAAAAAAAAAGTGATCGTTTGCAAATCTTGCTAAACTTTTGAACAGGAGTGTATCGGACAACCTCAAAAAATTCATAAAGATAATGAGAGAAGTCTTCATAATCACACGCTACAGCCAGAAACACATTTAAAGTATTACATTTTACAGGGTGAACCAAAACATTTATTTTATGGTATCTTTTTCCTCTTCAGGACGCAACTTATGATGGTATATCATTTTCTTTACACTATCAAAGTTTCAAGATGAATGCTAAAGTACTTTTGCAAATAACTGACAAAACATTTAAATTGGAAAATGTAAATATATATATTGGTAGTTAGTGTATATTGTTGCGTACTTGGAAGTTCGTGAATTCTCTGTGAATGAAAAGCAGATTTACAGAAAATTTCAGGTTACACGTCTGTAAACCAACTATCAACTTCAGGTTCACCAGAAAACACAGCTTAAATAACAGCTGACAGCATCAAATTCGCAGCATAAAACAGTATAGCATTAACACACAGCTATATGGCTGTAATTGACTAATCCTCTTTTACATACAAATAGTTACTAATATTTACAAATTCGTAACGATATGGTAGAGAAAGTATTGTTTTAGGGTCATATTTTCCAAATTGTCCAAATTTTTTTTAGGGCCAAAGTTTTTATGATTTTGCTACATTTTTTGTCTTATGAATCAGAAAATCGGTTTTAGCGATTGATTTGTGTATCTGTCTCTGTGTGTCTGTCTGGAGTATGTGTGTGCCTGTTATCAGCATATCTCAAAAACAAGTAGAAGAAAGTCTAAAATTTGTAGTCTAAATCTGTCGCATATAGTGATGTTACACTAAACTTTTCGTTGAGATTAAAGAAAAAAATGATTTGGGTACACGGACATCTAAGAGCATTCAAATACATTTTGTCTATGGAGAAATTTCTTTTTGGTAGAGTCAGTGTAACATCTATAGGCTGCTTTAAACAAAACGAAATGAACAATTTTTTTAAATGCATAAAAGCATGTTTTGTGTAAATTGTGGACTGGAAATTATTCATCATTCGTTTACAGGGCTATCCAAAAAATTAGCATATATTGGGGCTATTTATGGAAATTGCTAGAATTGTAATTCACTTTGTGTTTGGTGTATTTCAGGTAAGATTAAATTTAAATACACAATGTGATGTGTATATAGTTTATGGGGAATAAACAGGGCTACGTAAAATAGAGCTAAACATTCTTTTTATTGAATGTAATTTATTGACGTGCTTTCCTACATTTTGCTACATCGACGAACACTGCTCAGAAAGGAAAATTAATTTTGCATACCAATACTGTAAATAAAGTACTTTTGAATTTCTTTTTGAATTTCTGGTTTTTGATATAATATCATATTTTGAAGTGCGCTGATTACGAAATTCCATCTTTTAGCGGTTGATCTGTATATATACATGTTACCAGCATAACTTAAAAATAAGTAACTGCAAGAAATTCCAATTTCGTATTTTCAAATTCATAATACGTTGTTACTTTAAAAACTTGATCAAGATTGGCAAGTTTTAAAGCAAATAAAAAACAGCCTTGATTTTTTTTTTCTTTTAAATGTAGGCACAATAATTGGTTGAGGCGTGAGGGGAGCGGTATACCCCCTTCCACAGAATTATAGGCGAAATGGAACTATTCCTAAACATCTTTTAGATTATTTTTAAAATACATTAAACTTTTATAATTTTACGTAATTGATTTTAAGATTTATTAAGCAATTTGTCTTTATAGTATTGAAATGCAGAGAAACAGAAAATCGTGTATGTGACATACCAGATTATTTCAAATAGAAACAAGTGGAAGATAATTTCGACAGTTAAAAACACTGATAGCTTTGGATAGGTCGTCTCATCAGCTTTTAAGGGGCATAAAAGCAACCAGCAGGGAAAAAGTTGCGACGCGACGCAAGTGGAATGCAAAACATTGGTAAGTCGCGTCTACCTTAACATATGCTACTGCTTTTCACCAGTCTCACGTGTTTTCGTGTTTTAGTATTTGCAAGACAGGTAAATTAGTCATTTCTGCTCACCATCGTCTTTATCATCCGATTCGTTTACTTCATGAACTCTGATGGTACTGGTATGTGACCCAGTGTTCGGGCATATGCGTGCTGCCATATCACTGAAGAGACATGAGTACATGAGTATATAGATTAATTATTAGTGCACCACTAAATACGCTGGAAGAAGAACACTTTGTTGTTGCCATGCGTGAACTTTCTTCTTCATATTCATTTGATCTGCCAATTTTGATATTCTTCGTTTTTCAATAACCAGGAAAATATTTTGATTGATTTAACTGGTACACATCCATATTTATTCAGTGTCAAGTTATCTAGAAATGTAATGACTACGCGAAATTGCAGATTGTAAAAATGTGCTGATGTAATAAATAATCTGGTGTGTCACTCACACGACATTCTCTCACACTGAAATTTAATACTATAAGTACAGATTGGAGATTAAGGGGTAAGATAACGAGTACTGTTATGCAAACCTATGTTAAAACAATTCAAATTAGGCTTCGGAGCAGCTTTATTTGACAATTAATTAATTCTATGTGAGGGGAGCTACTGCCCCCTCAACTCCACGTTTCACTACTGTACCTACATTTATATAGAATTCGAATCTGTTATTAAATTCAAAAGTTCATTTAGAATTATTGAGAGAATTTTCACAACAACATTCCTTGAAACTTATCAATCTTGGTCAAACTTTTTTAGTAAAAAAATACATTAACTTCAAAATACAACATTTGGATCGCCTGAAATTATTTGTTTCTAATTTATTCTAATAGACACAGACAAAGGTCAAACGTTAAAAATTTGACCTCAGTATTTAGGAAGCCTCAAAATATCTAAAAATACAAAAACCAAGTGATGAATATTTAGCTTAAAAAAATACATTATTTACCATATGGCTATGAGGAATTAATTTCAGTTGCTGAACAGCTTTCCTGGACATGGTAAAGTATTGCAGTAAAGCACTTCCACTAACATTAAAAAAGAATGTTATGGCTTAAATATTGGCATCCCTGTATATCTTCTATAAGTTATGTACACATCACGTGGAGGACATAAATATAATCCTATAATAATAATACACGGCATAACCTGAAATACACTTCCATCAATTTTCAAGTATTGTCGTACTATAATCTAGTTCTTTTGTGTAGCCCTGTAAATGAACAGAGATTGTTTTTTATACCATATTCTATACGAAACACGTTTTTACGTATATAATATATATATATATATATATATATATATATTCCTTTCATTTGGTTTAGTGTAGTCTATAGGTGTTAAACTCTACTTACCTGCAATTTTTCCCATAGACGTAATGTATTTGAATTCGCTTGGGTGTCCCTGTACACGAACCATTTTCTTGATCTAAACGATCCCTATATCATACACATTTAGAATACCAAGTTTGGACTTTCTGCTATATATATATATTTATAAATAAGCAAAATAATTAAAGCCAGATGAAAAATTAATCCCAAAACATACTTCATCAGGGAAGCTCCCACGTGTAGGGAAAGGAAAGTGAGAAGTTTTGTAAGGAGACGCTGGTAATTTAATCAAATAACACGTTTCTAGCCGCCAACTTCCCACAGATGGAAGCAAGACCATACAGCAAACGAATTTTAATTAATACAAAGCATAAAAAGCAATTAAATTCAGAAATCAAATACAAAACATAATACATCAATATAAAATACAAGAAGATAAATAATACAAGAATATATAAATACATACTAGGGTAACGTCGAATAGTCATTAGAATATGAAAATTGAAAACTGCCCCCCCCCCATTATAAACATAGAACCCGCTTCAGCTAGTAGGGCCACTTACCAGCACTAAATGTCTCCCAAAATGGAACAACAAACCTTAAATGGGATTGTGATCAAGAATACTGCAATGTTTATTGATTACAAAAACAGGATAGCGGTAAAAAGTTAGTATGCTTTTAAGATTTTTTCAAAGCCAGATTCAGGTCTAAATTGTTATTGCAAATCATTTTAATTCTGTTTATTTGGGTGAACATAATATTTTTTAAAACTTTAAGACTAATACAGGAGAACCAATTTGTTAAATTACAAACTTTAAAGTTAAAATCTTGCCTTTAATACTAAGTGTTAACCACTATCCTGTATTGCAAATCATTTTAATTCTGTTTATTTGGGTGAACATAATATTTTTTAAAACTTTAAGACTAATACAGGAGAACCAATTTGTTAAATTACAAACTTTAAAGTTAAAATCTTGCCTTTAATACTAAGTGTTAACCACTATCCTGTATTGCAAATCATTTTAATTCTGTTTATTTGGGTGAACATAATATTTTTTAAAACTTTAAGACTAATACAGGAGAACCAATTTGTTAAATTACAAACTTTAAAGTTAAAATCTTGCCTTTAATACTAAGTGTTAACCACTATCCTGTATTTGTAATCAATAAACATTTCAGTATTCTTGATCACAATCCCACTTAAGGTTTGTTGTTCCATTTTGGGCGACATTTAAGTGCTGGTAAGTGGCCCTACTAGCTGAAGTGGGTTCTATATTTATAAGGGAGAGTGGTTTTCAATTTTCCATATTCTAATGATTATTCGAGTTTGCCCTGGTAAGTATTTATATATTCTTGTATTATTTATATTCTTGTATTTTATATTGATGTATTATATTTTGTGCTTGATTTCTGAATTTAATTGCTTGTTAGGCTTTTATGCTTTGTATTAATTAAAATCCGTTTGCTGTATAGTCTTGCTTCCATCTGTGAGAAGTTGGGGGCTAGAAACGTGTTATTTGGTTAAATTACCAGCGTTTCGTCAGAAACTTCTCACTTTTCTTTCCCTACATGGGGGAGCTCCACTGATGAAGGCCCTCATGTGTTTTGTGATTAATTTTTCATCTGGCTTTAATTATTTTCCTTTTTATTATAGTTTTATATTTCCTTTTGCTGCATTTGCGCATTGGTTTATAAAAACTATTTTCTAGTTCTATATATTTAATAATTCAAGTTTTACTCCATCCTATATTTAAATTTTATCTTATATATATATATATATATATATATATATATATATATATATATATATATATATATATATATATATTTGTGAGATATGCTGATAACAGACAGTCACACAGAGAGACCAACCGCTAAAAGCATGATTTTTGGATTCAGGGCACATCAAAACGTGGAAATAAAACAAAAATTCAATTTTGAAAATTTGACCTAAAAACAATTACTTTCTCTACCTTATGGGTAAGGGAAAGTAAAAAAGATCAAGAAATGTTATTGAAATGAACATGTAAAGGCATGCTTTACTGCATTTGCCACCGGAAGATCTCGCTACTAAAGAATCATTTATTATTGTAACACGAATTGTAACACATTAAAGACAAAATAAATGTTAATACCAATCGATTATTAAGCTTTATCGTGACAATGAATTTGAAAGCCAGTTTTGTGTGATCCCTTTCGAAAATTACTTCACAAGTACACCAAAAAGTTTCCCATTGTTTTACGCTTTAATTAATTAATTATAGATCAGATTAGACACAGATATGTAAGTAGATACATAGATATATAAACATGTTTAGTTGTACTATTGCTCTTAAAATATCCTGTCAATTTGTATTCATCAATGTCCTTAATGGGCTATATTTTTATTAATACAAACAGTTTTATACCAATTCTGAGTAAATTACGTAATTTCCTTTGCAGAAGTAAAATAACTGTGTTTACGATTTACTATTGCCTTGCTTTTAATTCTTAGCAATAACATACTGTCCATTTTTCAAATCCATAATAAACAAGAGAGATTTTACTCGAAAAGGGGTGGACGCTTTCAATGAGATGAGTATTTCCGAAATTGTATCTGCTTATCTTTCCATTCCACCCCTATTTTGATAAAATTGTAGCAGCATTGACTCATCCGTAACAGCGCCCATTGGACTGTAATAAGAAAACAATGACTACTTCACATTTTTAAATTTATGTAAAAAATTCATTGTCAAAATTTTCTGGTATGCAAAAAATAAATTGTTTATAGTTACATACATATGTTAATTTAAATAATGTAATTATATAATAATAACGCAGTTTTAAATTCCATCCACAGAATTAAGAGTGATAAATCTCACTCGAGAAATAGTAATTTAAGGATTTAGTCAATCATACACATCGATCGATTCAATTAAAGAATTTAAATCACTTAATGAATCTCACCTTAGTCGTTCGACCGTGGAAACTGGCATCTTACTTCATGGAACTTATAATCACATTTTTCAAATACTAAATAAGCTAAATCTTATGAAGCATAAAATTCCTTTCTTATTTACCATTTATATCGCAAATTATGTTGGATATTTTAAGTCTGGAATACACTTACAACGTTTCATTTCATTTCTTTCGATAAAATAATTATTGAATTAAATTATAATAAAATAATTATCTATATATATAAAAGAGCAGAGTCTCTGTGTGTGTGTGTCTGTGTGTCCGGTATAGAATCCTAGGCCGTTTCACCGAGCGGGACCAAATTTGGCACGGTTAATGTTTACGACCCGAGAAAGACAACGCCGCAAGCGGTTTTACAAAATTCGCCGCCCAAGGTGGGGGGGGGGAGGGGGGCAAAACGTGATTTCACAAAATCCTTCATTTCTCAAACAAAAAAACAGATATCCGTAAAATTTTTGCTTTAAAATATAGCGAATAGAAATGTCTAAAAATCGGTTTCTGGAATTTTTGAAATTCGGTCCCCAAGGGGGGCGGGGGGGGGGCAAAACGTGATTTCACATGCGTAAAACGTGATTTCGCATAATCCTATATATCTCAATAAAAAAAAAATAGATATACGTGAAATTTTTGCTCTAAAATATAGCTAATGCAACTATCTAAAAACCAATTTCTGGAATTTTAGAAATTCAGCCCCCAGGTGGGGCAGAAAGGGGGGGGGGGCTATGGAGCAAAAACATAGAAATACAGTTAGGCTGTTCAAAATTGGTACAGATAGGTTTTTAAGGCCTGCAAGTCGAATGGGGATATTTTAGACTGTGTAAAGTTATTAGGAGGGGCAAGAAGGGGGAGGGGAGGGGGGGGGGCAAAAAAAATAAAATAAAAATAGTGTCAGATCGTTCAAAATTGCTACATAGAGGTTTTCGATACTTACAAATCGATTGCGGATATTTTTGAATTTGTAAAATTATTAGGAGGGGCGGGTAGGGGGGTGGGGCAGTAAGGGGGACAATGGGCAAAAACAAATAGAAATACAGTTCGGCCGTTCAAAATTGGTACAGATAGGTTTAAGAGGCCTGCAAGTCGAATGGGGATATTTTCGATTGTGTAAAGTTATTAGGAGGGGCGAGAAGGGGGGAGGGGAGGGGGGGCAAAAAAATAAAAATAGTGTCAGATCGTTCAAAATTGGTACATAGAGGTTTTCGATATTTACAAATCGATTGCGGATATTTTTAAATTTGTAAAATTGTTAGGAGGGGCGGGTAGGGGGGTGGGGCGGTAAGGGGGGGCTATAGGGCAAAAACAAATAGAAATACAGTTAGGCCGTTCAAAATTGGTACAGATAGGTTTAAGAGGCCTGCAAGTCGAATGGGGATATTTTCGATTGTGTAAAGTTATTATGGGGCGAGAAGGGGGGGAGGGGAGGGGGGGCAAAAAAATAAAAATAGTGTCAGATCGTTCAAAATTAGTACATAGAGGTTTTCGATACTTACAAATCGATTGCGGATATTTTTAAATTTGTAAAATTGTTAGGAGGGGCGGGTAGGGGGGGGCTATGGGGTAAAAACAAATAGAAATACAGTTAGGCCGTTCAAAATTGGTACAGATAGGTTTAAGAGGCCTGCAAGTCGAATGGGGATATTTTCGACTGTGTCAAGTTATTAGGAGGGGCGAGAAGGTGGGGAGGGGAGGGGGGGGGCAAAAAAATAAAAATAGTGTCACATCGTTCAAAATTGGTACATAGAGGTTTTCGATACTTACAAATCGATTGCGGATGATTTTGAATTTGTAAAATTATTAGGAGGGTCCAGTAGAGGGGTGGGCCGGTAAGGGGGGGCTATGGGGCAAAAACAAATAGAAATACAGTTAGGCCGTTCAAAATTGGTATAGACAGATTTAAGAGGCCTGCAAGTCGAATGGGGATATTTTCGATTGTGTAAAGTTATTAGGAGGGGCGAGAAGGGGGGAGAGGAGGGGGGAGAGGAGGGGGGAGGGCAAAAAAATAAAAATAGTGTCAGATCGTTCAAAATTGGCACATAGAGGTTTTCGATACTTACAAATCGATTTCTAAGATTCTAAGACGGAAAGAAGCCGCTCACCACTATGCAGTGGTTTTGAGCGTTTTTAACCTTTAGAGAGGGGCTCCAAAGCCACTGTGGAGATTCAGAAGAGCCCGTCTCCAAAGGTTAAGCCTCCCCCGTTGTTTATTGCATAGCAAATAACAAAAAAAAAAAAAAAAAAAAAAAAAAAAATTACAAAGGTCGCCAGAGCAGAGCTCTCCCGCGACAAAAGGCGACAAAGTTGCATGAAAGTGAAGAGGACCGGTGCCAAGTGGAAGCCTAATTACAAAGTTCATTCAGGTAATGTACAAATTTCACAGTCTTTATACAATGTTCTCGCAGTCTTTATATCAAACCCAAACACCCTAAGAACAATGTTGGTTAGCAACATCATGCGCAGGATGATTGCTTTCCGAGAGCACTTCAGTGGAATTCTGTAGCATCAGACATGACCAGTATTCGCCATGTAGGAGAGGAGGAAAAATTAAGGAAAGATAGAGAAGGAATTTAGTTTGTTGAATTTGATAAATCTTGAAGGAAGGCATAGATGCGCTTTAATTTGAACCTTAGGGGCTTTCTAGTTATTATATTGTTCAGCCAGGTTGCTGGTCTAGGATAAGGGTTCCTTAAATGGTAAGGTATTGTAAGTTGACAGTGAAAGTAGTAATGTTGTGCAGTCCCCTCCTCACCGCATGAACATAAGGGTGATCGTCGGCAATGAAATCTGTGGAGGTATTTGGGGAAGGGGCCATGACCTGACAGAAAGGCAGAGATTTCCGGAGAGAGGTCCCAAATATTGAGTGAGACATTATTAGCTCGTGAGTGTATCTCCCTTTTGGAGACACACTCCAGAGACTCTGCCAGTCATTAATTAGTTTTTGATTTAGGTGATATTTTATGAAGGAAGGGGGAGCTGGGAGTGAATATGCTATGTCACTAGATTTTGTTGCTGATTTTGCAAGAGAGTCCGCTAGTTCATTTCCGACGACCCCCTTATGGGCAGAAACGTGTGCCAGGGAGATTTTAGTTTTTAATTTTGAGAGCTTTATTTTAATTTCAATTACTTGTGGGTGTCTGCTCTTGTGGCGAGCTATGGCCTGCAGGCTCGAGAGGCTGTCACTGAAGATTGAGATTTGATTGTAGTCTGGAGAGTTATTTTCTGACCACTCAACTGCCTTCAGGATGGCAAAGAGCTCAGCCTGAAAGACCGAATTGTGGTCTGCGAGCCTGCCTGCCCACTGATGGAGAACTTTGTTATTGTTTAAAACGCAGAGTGCAGCTCCCACTCCATGATCGGTTTTGGAGCCATCAGTGTAGATCGCCAGTTGAGCAGACGGGGAGAAGCTGTTTTTTGCACAATTTATGAAAAGGGAAGCAGCATCCTGTGCTGGGTGTATTTGCCAGCTGTTAGAAAGCTGTTGGACATGAATATTAGGGAGGAGAGTACCTGTGAGAATGGAATTATTTAATTGCAGGACGTTAGTTTTGTTAAAGTTGTATTTTAATTGGAGGTGAGCATGTGGAATACCAGTGATGACTGTGAGGGCATCAGTAGAGATTGTTTTGTAACCTCTAGAGATTTGGACCAAAAACATTCTCTGTATTGAGTTAAGTTTATTCGACGCTGCTTTGGTGAGGTTGACCCCCCAAATGCCAGCGCCATAGGTTAGGATCTTTTCTATTACTATTTTATACCAGGTTTTTAGGAAGAAGGTGGATATACCCCACCTCTTCCCTGCCATTTTTGCTGAATTGTGGAAGATTTTAGAAGTTTTTATTTTTAGGTCTTTGTATGTGTGCCAGCCAGTTTAGGTTTCTATCTATTGTGATTCCCAATATTTTTAGTTGTGGTACATGACGGACACTGACGCCATCGATCCTCATCACTGGGTTCCGTTTAAGGAGTCTTGGAAAGGAGAAGGTTAATGCTTGCGTTTTCCAGGGTGAGAGTGTTAGATTGCGGATATTTTTAAATTTGTAAAATTGTTAGGAGGGGCGGGTAGGGGGGGGCTATGGGGTAAAAACAAATAGAAATACAGTTAGGCAGTTCAAAATTGGTACAGATAGGTTTAAGAGGCCTGCAAGTCGAATGGGGATATTTTCGACAGTGTGGAGGGGAGGGGGGGCAAAAAAATAAAAATAGTGTCAGATCGTTCAAAATTGGTACATAGAGGTTTTCGATACTTACAAATCGATTGCGGATGATTTTGAATTTGTAAATATATTAGGAGGGTCGAGTAGAGGGGTGGGCCGGTAAGGGGGGGCTATGGGGCAAAAACAAATAGAAATACAGTTAGGCCGTTCAAAATTGGTATAGACAGATTTAAGAGGCCTGCAAGTCGAATGGGGATATTTTCGATTGTGTAAAGTTATTAGGAGGAGCGAGAAGGGGGGGAGAGGAGGGGGAGGGCAAAAAAATAAAATTAGTGTCAGATCGTTCAAAATTGGTACATAGAGGTTTTCGATACTTACAAATCGATTGCGGGTATTTTTAAATTTGTAAAATTGTTAGGAGGGGCGGGTAGGGGGGTGGGGCGGTAAGGGGGAGCTATGGGGCAAAAACAAATAGAAATACAATTAGGCCGTTCAAAATTGGTACAGATAGGTTTAAGAGGCCTGCAAGTCGAATGGGGATATTTTCGATTGTGTAAAGTTATTAGGAGGGGCGAGAAGGGGGGGGCAAAAAAAATAAAAATAGTGTCAGATCGTTCAAAATTGGTACATAGAGGTTTTCGATACTTACAAATCGATTGCGGATATTTTTAAATTTGTAAAATTGTTAGGAGGGGCGGGTAGGGTGTGGGGCGGTAAGGGGGGGCTATGGGGCAAAAACAAATAGAAATACAGTTAGGTCGTTCAAAATTGGTACAGATTGAGGCCTGCAAGTCGAATAGGGGGCGTCATTTAGAGGCCTGCAAGTCGAATGGGGATATTTTCGATTGTGTAAAGTTATTAGGAGGGGCGAGAAGGGGGGAGGGGAGGGGGAGGGCAAAAAAATAAAAATAGTGTCAGATCGTTCAAAATTGGTACATAGAGGTTTTCGATACTTACAAATCGATTGCTGATGATTTTGAATTTGTAAAATTATTAGGAGGGGCGGGTAGGGGGTGGGGCGGTAAGGGGGGGCTATGGGGCAAAAACAAATAGAAATACAGTTAGGCCGTTCGAACTTGGTACAGATAGGTTTAAGAGGCCTGCAAGTCGAATGGGGATATTTTCGAAAGTGTGAAGTTATTAGGAGGGGCGAGAAAGGGGGAGGGGAGAGGGGGGGGCAAAAAAATAAAAATACAGTTAGATCGTTCAAAATTGGTATATAGAGGTTTTTGATACTTACAAATCGATTGCGGATATTTTCGAATTTGTAAAATTATTAGGAGGGGCGGTAAGGGGGGGCTATGGGCAAAAACAAATAGAAATACAGTTAGGCCATTCAAAATTGGCACAGATAGGCTTTAGAGGCCTGCAAATCGAATGGGGATATTTTTGAAAGTATAAAGTTATTAGAAGGGCCGGGGAGGGGGGGGACAGAGGGGCAAAAAAAATAGAGTTAGATCATTCAAAATTGGTACATCTTTGTTTTCGATACCTACAAATCGATTGCGGATATTTTTGAATTTTTAAAATTATTGGGAGGGGTGGGAAGGGAGGAGGGAGCAGAAGGGTAAAAAAATAAAAATAGAAATAGATCGTTCAAAACTGGTGCATAGAGGTTTTTGATACTTGCAAATCGATTGCGGATATTTTCGAATTTGTAAAATTATTAGGTTGCTCATATATATGAATTCGCGCGTGCGCATCGCTCACGGATGTAGTGCTGCCGAAGGTACTGGGGACCCGGTGTGACATTTTTCCCGATCAGATTTTATTTTCTTTTTTTTTTTCACATGATAAAAATTAATGCAATTTTGAGAATTCATTAATTATAATGATTCATTTAAAAATAGTGACCAGCGAAGCGGGCGTAGCCTGCTAGTTTATATATAGAACATTAATAACTAGAAAAAATGGATCATATTAGTTTACAATAGCTATAATTTTTACTTCATTTGATAATTAATTATACTAATTTTACGTTTGGTTTTTATTTTTATTTTTCTCATTACGTACATAGATAAAAGTACTCTTTTTTACTTTCATTACCCGACTACCGTAGGTAATAGAAGTATTGTATTCGGTCCAAAAATTCGATAACGAGATTTCACCTGATTTACATGTTTTAAGGTCTCCTGGGTTCAAAAAAGTGGTTTTTGGCAATTGGTCAGTGTGTATGTGTGTGTGTGCGTGTGTGTGTGTGGGGGGGGGGGAGTATCTTCTGGCTGCTATATCTCGGAAACTAATAAAGATTGATCTACGAAACTTTAGAATAGAAACAAATCTGGTGTACAGATAAATTTTCTAAATTTTGGTAAAAATTGGAAAACCGGAACTGGGACATCTGCAACCTTAAGTCCAAATCTTAAAATCGGCTCTAACGATTTTCATCAAATTTGTTATGTAAACACTCTATTAGATGTCCTTTCGAATGATATAGTTGGTTTGTTCAGTAAAATTGACAGGCGTCCTGTATAAATAGCTCAATTTCAGGTCCTGTAAGTGCGTTCCTTGCAAAACGGCTGTATGATTTTTTTTTTCAAACTTGCCTTATTAACCCTCTTTTAAATATCCTTTTATAAGTAATTGTTTCTGTCTGGTCAACAGTTAATTATGCCAAACTTTGGTAAAAGTCGGCATCTCAAAAACGGCTCTAACGATTTTCTTGAAAATTGTTAAATAAACCCATTTTAGATATCCATTTCTCGAGCTATACCTAATTATCACAAGGAAATTAATAGTCATCCTGATCAGATAGATCAGCTTTAGATTTCTGAAATTGGTGTTTCAAAACAATATAAATAAATAAATAAATAATTAAAAAACTCTACAAATTTTCTTTTCATTTCTTTTTCTTAAAAAAAAAAAAAAAAAAATCGCTGTGTAAACTCTGTTTTATGTTTTTACACGTGTATTAACCTTCTCTTACCGGAAAATTTTTAGGTATCTGTTTCATTAGGTCAGTTCTATGTCTTCAGATAACATTATCTCCGAAAAGTGCATATAATACGTGTAATAGTGGGTAATGGAAATTGTGTGGTGTTTCAAACCAGATTTTTTTCTTTAAGTATCGACTAACTTTCATTCCTTTTGCAAGAAATTTCATGTTTAAAAAAAAATAATAATAATTAAACACTAACAATATTAATTTACAATATTTGATTTATTATTACACTGAATTGTTTTTATTTTTGTTTTTAAGTATTTATTTTTGTTTTTAAGTTTATATCAATACTCACCATAAAACAGTTTTTTTCTACGTATTACTTTACTTCAACTTTCAACTTTCAAATTTAATCTTTTTTTTTTTTTTTTTTAACTTGTTTTGATAACAGACTTTAACGTTCACATTTTATTCTCTGTTAGTCATGATTGGTTTCTGCAAATAAGTGATATTTTTTCTTGCAGGAATACTCACGAACTGTGACACATCGATCGTAACCAAACTTGCAGGTAGTTAAAGGATTTGAAGATATACACTTTTACCAATTTATATCTTCGAACGTTACTTCAAATAGAGTACTGAAGTTCGAAGTTCGAACTGTTTTTTTGTGACGTCATTCAATTTATATAATTGATTTTTCTATTTTATTCCCCATTAAACATGCGCGATGTTTCTTTTTATCTATATATAAAAGAATCCACTTTAAGACACGTATAAAATTTTAATTAAAAACATTAAAAATAACATATTGCGTCAAGGCCTTTCACCCTGAGTTTCAGGGCATCATCAGGATATAGCTATCTTCTAACATATAAGTACAGCAACAATATATATATACAAAAGACTAATTTTCGGTTACAGTTATTAACATAGATGCAACAGTCCAATTAAAATGATAGTAACTGTATTAATAACTGTAACCGAAAATTAGTCTTTTGTATATATATATTGTTGCTGTACTTATATGTTAGAAAATAGCTATATCCTGATGATGCCCTGAAACTCAGGGTGAAAGGCCTTGACGCAATATGTTATTTTTAATGTTTTTAATTAAAATTTTATACGTGTCTTAAAGTGGATTCTTTTATAAATTGTAGCTTTATACAAAATACACGTGAGATAACATGTCTCTATATGAGATATTATTGTATATTTCTTTTAATCGTTTGCACATGCATATTTTTCTTGCTCTAGAATTCTTCTTTTTTTTTTTTTTTTTTGACTTGAAAAATAACATTGAGTTTTTGTATAATAAATATTTCAATTAGAATTTTTCACAGTTTATTTAATTCCTATTAATTCCCCGTCATACTGTAGGTATGGGGAACATAGGTAATCGTGAAAATATTCGACACCGTTTTTTTTTTTTTTTTTTTTTTTTCAGGTGTGAGGAATCCGAAAATATCAAAATGGGTATGATGTCCGTCTGTAGGGTGTCTGTTAGTTTGTTAGTTTGTTAGTCTGTGTACACGATATCGCAGATAGGTCGGACCAGTTTTAAAATATTATTTATTTTTGGCAAGAACCATGCTTATTTGCAACATTCTGATAAAAAAAATTCAGAAGTTATACGAAATTTACGATTTTCTTAACATGAGAGGATAGGGCAAAATTTCACTTAAACGTGCATGAAAAGAAATATTTTTATCGTAAAGATGGAAGAACAGATTTAAATACCAGTTTTGATGCTGAGATGAACATCAATAACTATAAACATGCTACTTTGAAAATTTCGTAAATTATTCGAAATTTACGAATTTCTTAACATGGCAAATTACGGCAAAATTTCGCATAAATGCCCCTTTTGAGTGATATCTTCCTCGTAAAGATGTCAGTTAAAATATTATATAAGATACTGGTATAAATATCCTTGACAATGAATTTTCCAATTTAGAAATTTCGTAAGCCATTGGAAATTTACGATTTACTTAATATGGCAGAATAGGGCAAAATTTCGCATAAACGTCCATTTTGAGTGATATTTTCATTCTAAATATCTCAGAACACTTTTAAAATATCATTTAGGATACTGTCATGAATATCCCTGACTATGAATTTTTTAATTTAAAAATTTCGTAAGTTATTTGGAATTAACGATTTACTTAACATGGCAGAATAGGGCAAAATTGAGCATAGACGTCCATTTTGAGGATCATAAGCATATCAGACAACTTCAAAATAACATTTATGATACTTGTTTGTACATGATTCACTACAAATGTTCTAGTAGGAAAATTTCGTAAATTATTCATAATTTAAGATTTTGTCAACATAGCAAAATTGGGCGATATTCCATATAAATATGCATTTTGGGGATTGTTGCATTGGAAATAGTAGCATGAAAACTAAACTACGAAATTGACCATAATAAAATTACTTAATAGATTTGAATGAGATAAATATATCGAAGTGAATGGTGAATAACCTATTAGGCGGAGATTTCATTCTGTCACTGTGTCAAATGTCTGGTTAAATTCATTTCTCTTAACATGATTATAATATGTCCTGCACTAGAAATGAGAACATATAAAACTGCTCTAAGAACTGCTCTGCAAAACAAAAAATCGAGATCTGATACCATTCTTGCTGATTCTTATGTAAAATGACCTCCTGAATCCGAATATGACTCCCATTTTGCCCAGTCATCCACCTTTTTCTAGATACACCACCCCTTCCCTCAACTTCTTTCCCTGTTCGATAATTTTATGACTATGAATTTGATTTGAAGAATGAAAAATAATTAATATAACACCTAAAAATAAAAATATATAAAGTTTAAAAAATAACATTAATAACAGATTAAAAAAATATAAGAGATGCAATGCATAATTTCAGTGGCAACCCTCCACCCCCCCCCCCCCACCCAAAAAAAAAAAAAAAAAAAAATCCCTTATCGAAAATGTCCATGTTTTAGAATTTTCCAACTCTGTAGCTCCTCAGAAGATATTTCTGTACTGATAAGTATAAAGGATTTAAGTCCATATTCTTGATTTTTCCGGAGACGAAAAATAAAGTTAATCTAACTAAAAACTAATCAGAAGAATCGATTAGGAAAAAGGGATTGTGTTGATTTATACCCTTTATACCATTCAGTGATTGTACACCTTCATTTAATAAAGGGGAAAATTTGAATTAAATATTTTATACCAAAGATTAATGTTAAATTTCTGACTTGAATCTTTTTTTACCAATGGATTTTCTCAAAGACTAAATGGCATGGATTTAAATCCTTTATACCAATCGATAGAGAATTTTTTTCTGGGTCTGACTATGTATTTAACTCAAAATCGACATTTTTGGACTTAAATCCTTTATACTTATCAGTACAGATTTAACGGTTGAAATAATCCTCCCCCGTCCTAAAAACCAAATTTATAGCCATGAAATCACCAAAAAAAGATAAAAGTAGGAGGCCATTCCTAAAAAAAAACGGTGGGTTATAGGGCAAAATAGGTGTTCTATTCGGATTCAGGAGGTCAGTTTACATAAGAATATGCTGAAATGGTGTCAGAAGCAATTTCTATGCCGGGCAGTGTTATCTGTTACGCATATGTGTTATGCATATATGATTAAGTATAATAATTGTAAAAAGTAAAATTAGATTTTAATGATGTTAAAATAGTTTACAGCGTCTCCTAGTACTGAAAACTTTAACATACACTGTAATGAAAATATATGGTTAAATGAGTGAATGATTTTAGTGAAATTTAAAGTGTTTCGCAGCGTCTTCTGGTCGTCAAAATAAGAAATGAATAAGCATAATCATTGTATGAAGCGAACTTATTTTTTTAATGATTTTAAAAAAGCCTTACATCACACTTTAACAGCGAAAAGGATTTTTTCTTGCGTGATTCCGTGTTTGAATGATTTTTGTTAATCTGCATTTGATGGGTCTTCTTTTTTCGGTTGGTATAACCTTTATTTGGAATGAAATATTTCTTTGATAGTTCAATATATTTTTAACATTTTTTTTTTCGTAATTTTAAGGAATGGGGACAAAGGTTCTGCTTTTAGAAAGCGTGGCTTGGCTAATGGGAAAAAAAATCGAATCAAAGTCAGGAATCGCGTACAGAACTTCGTGTATTAAATGCTGTTTCTATTCAAGAACACATCAAACAAATGACACCCGAAAAATTAACCGCACATCATATTGCTCATGCTGCATCAGCGTATTGATGGAATGAAAACCGAACAATTAGCCGAACTGTACATACGATATTAAAAGAAATTGAAATTTTAATAACTATTTCATATACATTAAATTAAAATATTTGTTATAGTCATCACTTTTTAACGGTTACCTTAAGCTATTTACAACTAATTATAAGACAGAAAAGGAAGTTTCATTGTGTAGCATTTAATGTTATTGTTGGTAAAATAAATTGTCTTAACTTGTTGTTAGTGTTACGTTCGTCAACATGAAATGGTCTTAGAGGGCTCATGTCAACACAACATTCAACATAACTTCATTTAAACAATGTCAGAAAACAAAGAGAGCCTAGATAATAACGATCGTTTGTATTATACAAGGCGGTTGTAAGCTGTTCCGTTGCATCTGAAGAAAATAAAAATATTTTTTATAAACACGCGTTGCTACCTTACATGATTATGGCCTTCTTGCGAAATAAATTTCTGATTTCTTAAATAAATTCTGCATTTTTATTATTAATGCTTAATTTCATCTTAATTTCATTTCCTATTTTGAATGTCTAATAATACATTTCGTCTATTTTCCATCTTATATATTAAAATCTAAAGCTGTTTCTTTATGTGATTAAATGAAAGAATTTAAACATGCTGAAAAATCTCTGAGCCATTTCGAAACTATCACATTCCTCTCATTTGACGTTGGATATAACGTTGCATATTTGTTTCTATGCAGAAAGTATCAAGAAAAAGGAAATGATAAAGTTGAGTTGTTTTAACGTCGCTTCGTCGCTTTAGAGCTATACAATGAGCAACTGGCGACGCGACTGTCTCACTCTAGTGGTACTTGGAAACCTCCTATTCTGATCCTCTTTGAAAGGGATCGACAAGAAAAACAAACAAAGAAAGAAAAGTGTTTTCTTTTTCTTTTTTTCTTTCTTTGATGTTTTTAAATCTGTTGCATCTGAAGATTTTTTTTTTTTTTTTTTAATATATATATATATATATAATTACATCATCATTTTGATCGTCTTTTGTGCATTCTACCGATGCTCTTTTATTCCTGGTACGTCATTTTTAAAAGGTCGAAAAATATACATATTCGAAATTTGGTTTTTCGTCTTATTTTCAATAAATAAAAAATATCCTTTTTCGATTTTCGCATCGGGCGCAATTTTCGTTAAAAATGTGTGAAAATTGCTAAAGCCAAGCTAGTTTAAATATAAAATAGAAACAAACTTTAACAATTTCTTAAAGATTATATTTGCAAATGAATTAGTTTACATAATATTATTTTCCATTACCATCTGTTAATTTACATAAAGCACTTTTTAACATTTGAGGTATACATTCATCATTCAGAGCAAGGACAAATGTTATGCTTTTATAAGCCTCATTTTATAATCAGCATAATTGCTATGATTATTACAACAAATGTGCAGTAAAATTATCAAACAAGTTCTGTTTGATTCAAGGTTAGTCCAAGTAAAACTCATTTCACGGATATTAGAGATCATAAATATTTTCATTTCATTGATTAACAAACAGCTGAAAGCCATTAATAATTTGATATTGTTTAAATTTTATTATATTAATATAATGCAATAGGGTCGTAAGTTTTAGCTTTCCATTTTTCACATTATAAATTAGACGTAACCTTACTAAAGTTTGATCACCTATTAATAAATGTTCATTGCATAAAATTTATGTCCGGATTTAAAATACAGAAAATGCCAAAAGATTGACGATGTAAGTTACAGCATGATGAGACCTTTGCTTTTCCAATGATAAACAAAGGTATGAAAACGTCAAGGTCTATTGGCAAAATTATGGAATTTATTGCGCTGACAAGTATAAACGATCTTTCTGATCTCTATTGTTAAAACTCTCCAACATGATGGTAATTCATAAATATGTTACATTCATCATCTTCTTTATTGAGGTATTCAGTTTTCATGAAAAAAAAAATCTTAAAGGAACATCTGAGTTTGTCAGCATATCAAAGATTTCACTGTTGCGTGGTGGGCTGTGATTACACCTGTGAGGAATGCCTTCAGTGCCAAATTTGGCTACCAGAAAATTTTAATGGAATTATATATATATATATATATATATATATATATATATATATACAGGGTGTCCCATAAGTCTGTAGACATTTCAAAAAATCATAACTATTGAATGAATTGATAGAATTGAACGTGGTTTGCGAAAAAATCATTCTCGTGAAGTTCGAATATGTAGGCATATGTTGCATATGTAGGCATATGATGCCAAAATGTTTGCTGAAGAATATGAGGAAAGACATGTTTTCCTTATTCGCAAAACTGAAGAACAACAGGTTACGTATTTTTCAAGACATGCGACAAAACGTAAAAAAGGGAAAATGTTCCTATTATTTTGTCCAACACCTGTACACCACAGATATAGTAATACATATAGATCTGTCATCCCCATGTTATCGAGCAAAAATTTTTGATGCCGGAAAAATGTTCTAAAATCAGCCATTAGAGAGTATTGAAAAAAAGAAAAAAAAAGGAAAAATGAATTTGAAACTGTATCTGGAGTTTTTCATTCACCTTTAGTAAATAAATTATTCACAAATTTTATTTACTAAATTATCCGTGTTTATTCCTGTGTGTGATTTACTTGGGGAAAAGCAGGCATTAGAGTGACTTTTCCCGAGGAAAAAGGTATCACTTTTTCCCTCTCGCTGATCAATCTATGTCTTATTACTATATCTATGCTGTACACATGCAAAAACTTAATTTTCTCCCTCGTCACATATAAATGGAAGTTGTTCTTACCTTCATCATATGATTCAACATGAAATGTGTGTTTTAATAAAGAGCGGTCCATCCGCCTGTGAAGCTGCAAAGAAAGAAAAATAGTCACTTGTAAAAACAACTTTAAATAAGATGCATGCACAATATAATTTTAGAAAGATTTCATATTTAAAAATTATTAAAGTAAATCATCTTTTAATAAAATTGAACATATCAATACGTCTCATTACTGTATAAAATTAAAGTAACTTTTAAAATGAGATATATATATATATTATAAAACACGTTTTAATTAAAAACACAAAAACACATAACAAACGTTTCAGCTAAACATTAGCCCTCTTCAGTGTCAATATGCATGCATAGCGTAACGCCATAACAGTACAATAGTACAGTAGCATACGGGGTAAGTAGCATAAAGTCACAAAACATTACAACAAGATTAAGTACTCGAGAGGAACTGTTTTAGCCTACAAAACATCACAGCAAGATTAAGTCTGGCGAAACTGGCAGAACTGGTGATATTAGAATTAATGAACATATACGCTTATACAAAACTGGTAATATAAAATTTAAACTAGTAATTCATTCCCTTGATACAATACAGATCATATTTCTGATTTTGACAATATTTAAATATCTTGGCTTCTAACGTAAAGATGTACGAATCACGAATTTTCAAAGAGAGCGTTTTCACCAAACTGCATCATTCTCCCTTAAACGAGGCTAAAACAGTTCCCCCTGAGTATTTGATTTTGTTGTAATGTTTTGTGACTTTAACTTAACTGTTATGCTACGTATGTATAAGAGGGTTAATGTTTAGCTGAAAAGTTTGCCATATGTTTTTGTGTTTTTAATTAAAATGTATTTTATAAAATAAAATTATCTCATTTTAAAAGTTACTTTAATGTAAATCATCTTGTTTTTAAAAAGTGCGTAAAGAATGTCAAACGACAACTAGGGTTAGTAAAAATGTATGCAGTTGGATCTGACAACTAAAAATGACATTTAAAATGCTAGCGTGACTTAGAAATTCATTATTCTAGTATGTTTTGTCCATCACAAAACTCTCTTCTACATTTTCTTATGCAAATTCACATAATGCAAAATTTTTGTATTAAAATTATTATTTATCAAAATTATTTTCCCTGATGAATGCAGACATCTTTCATTTCAGAGAAATGTAACACCTGCAGACCTGCACACACAAATAATTATTTTATTTGACTGTTATTATATATACAGGGTGTTCCACAATTACAGTGACGAGCTTTAAGGGAAGATAGGGCACTTCATAAGGATTCATAATTGCATCGGAACCCATGTTCACAAAGGTCATCTTAACCCTTTAAAACCGACCGTTTTGGGGTGATTTTTAACAGATGAAGGCGGTACAAACGTAGGGCTATAAGCTTTAAATTGATGTGAATAAAAGCTGAAGAAATGAGGAATACATAGCAACCCGTAACCGCTAACATCTTATTAACTTTTTAAGGAGCGGATACATTCTGGCGTTTTTTAACACTTACCGCCATGTACGAGTATTATCGACTACTAGCTGGTGGTCTAGCTTTTTGGTTATTTGTAACTCCGCCTACCTTGTAAAATTTGAAATCTTGCACATTTCTTCATTTCGTAAAATCATACGCAATATGCGTATTAATATAATCAGTGTTTTAAGTACATCTATTATAAACAACATTATTAATATGTATATATTTTATGTAAACATTAGTCCGAAAAATACATTTTTTAAAATCACGCCTACATCTATTAAAAAATAAGCTAAAGCTTCCGGTTTGTAAAGGGGTAAGAGGACATTTGCGGACATGGGTTCCGATGTATTTCTGAATCCTCATGATATACCCTATTACCTCTTAAAGTTTGTCGCTGAAAATTGGGGCAAACTGTATACATATATATATATATATAAACAGGGTGTTCCAAAAGTCCCACACCCCTCTCCTGACTCGAAAATGAGTCGGAGTTATGAAAAATGGCGAAACACATCTTCAATGAATTCGAGAGGGACCTCTTTTGGTGTATAAAAATTCTGGGCCCGGGAAGGGGGTGGAGGGGCTGGGAGAGCCGTTAGGGAGGGCAACTTTAAAATTTCAAATAAGAAGGTATGTTTTGTGATACATCCCTGAAAACGTCTGTTGAAGACAATGAATTCAGTATACAGAGACATTTTATGAGAACATTTATGTCGAAAAATTTAAAGTAAAAGTTTTTTTTCAAATACCTTTAAAATAACTTTTTAAAATACTTTTAAAGTTATTTTTAAAACAAATGTTCTTTCAAAAAGTGTTTGGACAGGACGTTTACATAGAAATTCTTTATTACAAAACTCTTATGAAGTCTTCCTGTTATTTCTAAGTGTAAGAAATAGAAAAACGGGAGATTTATTTGATTTTTTTTTTTTTTTTTAAGAAAGTAAAAAGAGAAAGTTACTATTCGCAAAATGAAGTATGTAACATTAGGTTTTGTTTCTGAGTGAACGTGTATGCATGAGAGTTTTCTTTTTTTTTTTTTTTTTTTTTTTTTTAAAGAAAAAGTGTGTGTGAGAAACAATACTGCTTTTAGCGAATCCTTGTTTGAAGAACTAGGAGATAAATTCCTCTTCCCTTCATTACAATGCAAAATGTAACAAATAAATCATTAAACTTAAGATTTGACTAATAAAGCCAGTTGTTGAAGTCTACTATTTTGTTGCTAATATTTTTATTTTATTTCAATTTTTAAATTGTAAAATTAAGATAATTCTTTTCACTCAGTGAAATATGTTTTGATACATTAGGAGAAATGACAGAGGAGGAATTAAGTAAATATAATTAGTTTTTATGGTGTTTTTAAGACTAATTTAAAGTTGCTTACTACATATTTACCAGCTGTTGAAATCTTTAATATATTGGAAAGCATACGAGAACAATATTACTTACAGGTAGGTGAGTATCAAGTTTGGCATGAGATAGGACTGTAACAAGACTGAATATCCAACAGGAGAATAGGAAATAGTTCCTCATGACTGTTGAGGTCTGCCGGTGTAACCTCATCTCAGTTCATCCACTAACCCGAGGCGAGGGAAAAAGATATCTGAATAAAACAAAACAGATATTAACTAAAACACAGAAGAACGAGAACTTTTATTTCTTTCATTATTACACAAAAGATATATTTTTCTTTTTCTTCTATAATCCTTTAATAATAAAAATAAATATAATAATCACAAGGTCTACATCTGAAATGCAATGGAATAGTTACATTATACACTATCTACCAACAAGAATTTGGACACTTTCAAATTCAGGCGTTTAGTCAAATATCTAGAAAAATTCTCTGAGAATCATCTAGAAACTTTTGTAGTGTAAAGAACATGTTATACCTCATATTTCAGCAAAAGTTGTGTCCTAAAGAGCAAAAAGGAGACCAGTAAAAAATTAAAGAAAAATCAACAGGTTTTGAATCACCCTGTAAAAAGTAATGCTTGAAAAGCATTTTGGCAGTAGCATGTGGTTATAAGGATTTTTCTCATTATCTGTATAAATCTGTATGAGGCTACCACATACACTTTGCGACAAAAAGATAGGTACAAAGGGTTTTTTCTTTGATTTTTCATAAAATAACATTATCAAAATTGGGCTTATCATTTATTATTATCATAAAATAACACTATTCCCGGACTAATTTTTGTTTTAAGAAGAATTTAGAAAAATTTTAAGACTAAAATTTTTCTGTTTTAAGACTACACACCGAGACAAAAAGATAGGAACAAAAGGTTTTTTTTTTTTTTTTCTTTTTTGAATATGATTATTTTGAATATGAATATTTTGAATATGATTCAAATAATTAATATGTTTTCGAAATGATATTTTTTTTTTATGAAAATAAATGATCAGCACAATTTAGATAATGTTATTTTATGAAAATTTAAAAAAAAAAAAAAAAAAAAAAAAACCTTTGTTCCGATCTTTTTGTTGCGGCGTGTAGTCTTAAATTAGAAAAATTTTAGTCTTAAAACTTTTCTAAATTAGTCTTAAAACAAAAAATAGTCCGGGAATAGTGTTATTTTATGATAATAATAAATGATAAGCACAATTTAGATAATGTTATTTTATGAAAAATCAAAGAAAAAACCCTTTGTACCTATCTTTTTGTCGCTGGGTGTATATTCATGGAGATACAACTCTTTTTTTTTTTTTTTTTTTTTTTTTTTTTTTTTATCTATAACACGTAGGGTATTAGACCCAGTGCAAAGCCATTTTCAGGAAATTTGGCATACTACATTAGACACAGCATACTGCAATCAGAATGCAAAATCAATTAAATATCTTATGAAATATGAGCATTTTTACTAAATGATTTTCAATTACGCATGCGCTAGCTTTAAAAAAAATTCATTTGCATAATTTAATAGTCAAAAGGATTGAGTAACTAATATGAAAATCTCAAACAAATATCGTGTAAATTCAAAAAGTTATGAGAGATAAAATGAAGAGAATTTCAATTCTTCCCAAAAATAGAAATGGAAGATGATGGTTTTTTTTTATCAATATTTATTTACAATATTTATTTACTCTGTTACCATTGGGCATTGATTGGATCAAAATAAATATGTGAATAAAACCCGTTATAGTTTAGCTTTTATTTTGAGAGAACTGAAATTCTGTTCATTCTATCTTTCATAACTTTTTGAATTTACCTGATATTTGTTTAGGGTTTTCATATAAGTTGCTCAATACTTTTGGCTATCAAATTATGTAAATGATTTTTTTTTTTTTTTTTTTTTTTTTTTTTAAATATAAGCTAGTGCATGCGTAGTTAAAATTTATTTAGTAAAAATTCTCATCTTTCGTAAGATATTGATTTTTTTTTAATTAGGATTGCAGTACGCTATGTCTAATGTAGTATGCCAAATGTAGAGCGACAGTGGGTGATAACCAGCTTAGTACCTATCACATAATAACCGTTGACAAGGTCACCGTGTCTGCAAACGCAAATGTAACAGGTGAGACTATATTAATCGTAGCACAACTTCATAGACCACGAAATTACATGAATATTCATTTTAAGTAGATTGGCGTGTGAAGGTTGATTATATATATATATATATATATATATATATATATATATATATATATATATATATATATATACCAAGTACGTGAAAAATGCTAGAGTCGGGAATGGAACCAGGCTCCTCCGCTTTAATCGAATCCGGACCCTCCGCGAAATTTCATGGTCCTCATGAAATTTCGTGATTTATGGAATTGTGCTACTTTTAATATAGTCTCACCTGTTTCATCTGCGTCTGCAGACACGGTGACCTGGCCAACGGTTACTATGTGAGAAATGCCAAGCTGGTTATCAACCAGGGTGGCTCAGTGGAAGAGCATCCGCACGTTAATCAGAGGATCTGGTTTCGATTCCCGGCTCTGGCATTTTTCACTTAGTTGGTATACAAAAAGAATCAACCTTTACACTCCAATCTACCTAAAAGGAATATTCACGGTTGATGAATTCATGAATAAAAATTTCTAAAATGAATACGTATATTTTAAAGCTTAATGTCTTAAATAAATTTTTGTGGGAATTAGATGCATAACAGTGAAATTTTTCGCCTTTTTTAGCATCAATCATTTAGCATAGTTTTTTTCTTATTTAATTGAAGAATTTTATTCTTTGAATTAACAAAATGATTTGGAAATAGTGGTGCGAAAAAAACGGTGGAGTTGATAACTATGTAAAATGTAATGACGACGATAAAGGTTTCCCGCAAGGCAGAAGGTCTCCGAACATGGGACCAAAATGCAATATTTTTCGTAAGTAAAAAATATTTTTACAAGCAACAACGTCAACTTTAATACTGCAGAAATTTCCTAGTACCAGCAATGGGGCGTTTAAAATAAACGTGTCAAATGTATCATCTAGGTACGCTTCTTCATATTAACTTTGAATTTAAAATTTATAACTTTCATATCCTAATATAGTTATATTAAATTGTTTTTTAAAACAGTAAATATACAATACGGTTAATTATAAAGAGCTGAAAATGTACGATTATAAACGTCAGGTACCATTTTTTGATGAGGGACCCTTCTCAAATATTTGTGGGAAGATCTCTCCCCCTCCAAATTATCAGATCCGACACCAGTAAAATGTAAAGACTGGTTTATTTACAGCAGTGCAGAAATAATCTACAAGTTCTGTGTAAAATAATGTCAAATATCAATTTTAAAAAGTAGCTTGAAACCAAATATGGACACTATCGTACAAAATATTCTAAGGAATATTGCAATACAAATACGTTTTTATAAAGCACAATTATCGTATTTGCTAATGTTTCCTGAATTCCCGAAAGATATAACACCATTAAACTTTAATAACAATTTTTAGTAACAGCTTTCTACTATTTATCTACGATTAATTATATTGGAAAAGGCTGTTAGAAAATAGTGGTGGTTATTCATTTGAATAGATCTCAAAGTTGGCAACTATGGCACTCAGTCATAGACCTACTAGTAGAGGGTCACATTTTTTTAAACACTTATTCACTATCTGGAAATTTTCTTCTATACATTAATTTTAACAGTTAACAAAAATTTATACTTTTTTAATACTCCCGATTAAGCAAGAGACTACTAACAGGCGCCCTTGGCTAAACCCGTTTGGCGGAAAACTGTGATTTAAAGTATCTATCTTTGGGTGTGCCAACTTTATCTCGAGGTCACGATTTATTTGAATATATTTTTTATTATTATTTTCATTTGACATAAAAAATTTTTGTGATGCTTCTAAATTTATAAATTATCATTTTTTACAAATATCTCGTCAGATGTTTTTAATTTGTGTCCCTGGAGCATCCTTATTTTCCCTCTTACTAATGGCAGATTAATAACTGTCAAGCCATCTATTGTATTCTTTCAGCTGCTGATTAAGAATTACATAATTCAGATTATATGAATTTCAAACTCATTTTAAAACTCCACTGCGCCCGTAATATCGTCATAATAAGCTAATATTTAGAATTAGTTAAAGGCCAATTTTTTTTTTTTTTTATCAACTATTTCCCAGCAAGTTTTAAGATTTCTACGGCAATCAAAATCAAGAAAATTTCCATAAATCTTTTGTGCGAATTTTACCGCTAATTGCTTTCATGATCGTGTTCTTTGTTTCTCCACTCATAAACATTTTAAACACTTTTCAACAAAATTAAAAATTGTTTATGAATTTAGTTGTATATTTGTCTGACTAAAACTCTGCACGGTTTCATCTTCGTAAATATTATTACAACGGGTTAAGTCTTTTCCTTTGTATCAATTGTCCTATTGCAGTAAAAGTGGTTTTACAGGCAAAGTGAAAGTAAAGAAGCAGTTCATTCACTTTCAGTAAGGTTAACCTTGGCTACAAACATGACGATTTCGGGACGAATTTAGTGACTTGGCGACCAAATTTGGCGAAAAATAGTAGTTCAGGGTTCCCAAAGTTTTCAGGCTGTCCGACGCATAGCAGCCGAATTCTAGAAATTACTATGGAACTCTCGATAGAATTATCGCCAAATCCCATCGCAAAAGGATATAAATAGGAATGAGATGACTTCTGTGAGAGAGTGTGAAGTCATTGCCAGTCAGTGTTGTTCAAAGAATTATTTTGAGTGTTTGCACTTTGGAGATTGTGCTCCAAGCGACTGAACCTTGTTCGAGAACTAGAAAAAATTCCTGCACTAGTGTATTTGATGTTATTAACTTTACTCCTGTTGAACAACAGATTTTTTTTCTTGGACTCTTCCAGAACATTCGTCGAATAGTGACTTTTGCGGCACGAGTGACAGCTTCATTGGACTGTTTCTACAATATTCGAAGAATTAACAGTACTATCGAACTGTTTTCGAAAATATTCATTGTAAAATGTTTTGCTGCACAGATTCAAGAAGTTACGCAGAATAAAATGCATCTATCGACTAGAACCTGCCTGTTTCTTTACGAACTACTTTCTCACACAAGAAAGTCGACAAGCTTTTCGTAACAATATTTTGTAATGCCTTGAAAGACTATATTTTATTCAGATTCATTATAGTATGTTTCCTTTTGAAAATAATGTAAATAATATCACTGGTTTGTGAACAGAAACTCGCAAAAAACTGCAGATATGTTATAACCCAAGAAAGATATTACTTTGAAGTATATTGTAATACCTTGATACTGCACATGTATAAGGATCTATAACAGATATTACTATAATGCATATACACTATCTACCAATAAATAATCGCGTACTTTTGAATTTAGACGTTTTGTCGAATATCTAGAAAGGTTCTTGAGGAATTACCTTGAAACTTTGGTAAAGAACATCTTATACCTCATATATTGCAGCAAAAGTTTTACCCTGAAAAAGAAAAGGAGACCAGAAAAAAATTAACAAAAATCAAAATATATTGGATCACCCTGAAAAAAGTAATGTTTGAAATGCGTTTTGACTGTAGAATATGATTATGAGGATTCTTTTAATTCTCTGTATAAGTTTTTATGAGGTTATCATATATATTCAGGGAGGTATAATAGTTTCTTTAAAAATTTTTAAAAAAATCCACTTTTCTTATTATAACACGTAGGATATTAGACCCAGTGCAAAGCCATTTTTAAGAAACTTGACGAACTACATTATCCACAGCACACTGCAATCATAATGCAAAAATGCTAAATATCTTAAGAAATATAAGCATTTTTACTAAATAATTTTTAAATATGCTTGCGCAAGCTTTAAAAAAAAATTATTTCTAAAATTTAATGGGCAAAAGTATGAAGCTACTCATATGACAATCTCAAACAAATCGTGTAAATTCAAAACGTTATGCGACATAAAATGAACAAAATTTCAGTTCTCTAAAAAAAATAATCTGGTGTGTCACTCACACGACCTTCTCTTACCCTGAAATTTAATACTATAAATACAGGTTGTAGATTAAGAGGTAAGATAACGAGTACTGTTATGTAAACCAATGTTAAACAATTCAAATTTGGCTTCGGAAGAGTTTTATATGATAATTAGTTCTGTGTGAGGGGGACTACCCCCCGTTTCATTACTGCACCTATATTTATAGAAATTTAATTCGGTTATTAAAAAATAATCCTGTTTTAAAAAATAATTTATTAAAATTATTATTTTAAAAAATTACCTTTATTGATAATACAGGCGATTTCCATATTAGAAGTAGTATAACTCTAAATATCCAAAAAAAAAAAAAGTTGAATTTATTCTCAATATTACATTAAAAAAAAAAAAAAAAAAAAAAAAAAAAAAAAAATTTTTTTTTTTTTTTAAAATGAAAAAAATCGATAACTTTATTTTAAATTATCGCAGATCGATGGTTCAACCATTCGTTTTAAAGGTATTGGCGAGCTCTTTTGAAAGATACCCATCATGAAAATTTACTCTCCTCGAGGGGGGACTTCCCCCCAGGGGGGGAGGCGAGGCTCCTACATACGCAATTTTTTTTTTCCTGTTGACTATCTCTATTACAAAAAATATATATTCGTTTCATTTGGTTTAGTGCAGTCTATAGATGTTAACCTTTACTCACCTGCAATTTCCTCCATAGACGTAATGTATTTGAATACTTTTAAGTGTCCCTGTACACGAACCATTTGCTTCATCTCAACGAAAAGCTTACTGTAGAATCCCTATATGATACACATTTAGAATACCAAGTTTGGAATTTCTTCTACTATTTGTTCTTGAGGTATGCTGATAACAGACACACAGACAGACACACAGACCATTCGCTAAAAACATGATTTTCGTATTCAGGGGACCTCAGAACATGTAAATAAAATAAAAACTCGCGTTCGAAAATTTGACTCTAAAACAATAGCTTCTCGACCCTATGGGTAAGAGAAAGTAAGAAGGAAGATTATAGTGGGTTTTATCAATATTTATTTATAATCTTCGAACACTGTGTTATCATTGGGCATTGATAGAATCAAAATAAAAATGTGAGTAAAACCCTATTTATAGTTCAGCTTTTATCTTCAGAGAAACTGAAATTCTGTTCATTCTATTCTCATAAATTTTTTAAATTGTACGACATTTGTTTGGGACTTTCATATAAGTAGTTCAATACTTTTGCCTATTAAATTATGCAAATGAAATTTTTTTAAAAGCTTGTGCATGCGTAGTTCAAAATTATTTAGTAAAAATGCTATATTTCGTAAGACATTTATTAACATTTTTGAATTCTGAATGCAGTATACTTCGGCTAATATCTGTATATATATATAAATTACGTGTCACGATGTTTGTCCGGGGTAAACTCCTAAACTAAGGAACCGATTTTAATGAAATTTTGCACACTGTGTGCAGTTTGGTCCAACTTGAGAGATAGGATAGTTTTTATCTCAATTTATTGTCACAATATTGTTTTATTGCAATTATTTGTTAATTATAGACCTTTATTAAAGTTGCTCCAAAATATCTGTGAGTTCCATTAATTTAATTGTTGCCAAAAAAAAAAAAAAAAAAAAAAACCGAGTTCATTTTCTTTCGACATAAAAATAAATTAATTTAATGAAACGTGAACGTTAAAAAATTATAAAAAGTTAAATTATGCATCTCACGAAAATTGACGTCATAATCAATTTAAAAATTTTATACACATTGATAAAGTGCTAATGTAGTTCTATCATAGATATAGTAATATATATAGATCTATCATCCCCATGTTATCATACAAAGATGTTTGATGCCGAAAAAAAAAAAAAAAAAGCTTTGGAAACAGCCATTAAGTGGTATTGAAAAAAAAAAAAAGAAAAAGAAAGAAAGAAATATGAATTTGAAACTGTATCTGGAGTCTTCCATTCCCCTTTAGCAAATAAATTATTCATAAATTTTATTTGCTAAAATATTTGTATGTATTCCCGTGTGTATTCACTCGGGGAAAGACGGCCATATTTTGGTAAAAACGTCGTCTTTTCCCAAATGAAAAGGAATAACTTTTTTTCTCCCCAATGATCACTCTATTCTATATATGCTATTATCTATGAGTTCTATACGCAAGCGAAGTGTGACTCACTGACCGTCTGTGCAGCCAAGAAAAAGATTTCCTATGTTAATTGCCCACTGGATTTTTTGTAAGAAATTATTAAAAATCGAGGAAATTTATTTCCCGATTTTAATCCTTATATTTGGGTATAGATATGTATTAGTTATCGCGAGTGTTAGATTGAATTATTTTGCTGTCAAATTGACAAAATTTTAATTATAAATTTCAAAACTCTGTCGCCCTTGGCTTTTATTATTATTATTATTATTATTTGGCGATCAAAAGCGTAACACGAAAATATACATGCCAGATGTATGCATTGTACGAAATGTAATATGTATTATTCATTGTACGTATGTATGACATGTAATATGTATTGTACGAAATATTGTTTCATATTATTCATTACTCTTTTAATATAAGTTGTTAAAATAACCATGATTTTTGAAAGGAATTAAATATTTTCGCCAGATAATTTGGCGATATTCTTTTTTTTTCGCCAAGGATGACAGAAATGAAATCTATTCCGCTGCAAAATATTAGTATCTTACATCAGATATTTTATTTAGACATTTGAAAACAAATTTGACTTCAAACTATGATAGAATATTTATCATTTTCCTTTTAATTAGTATATTATTAGTATATTAAAATTTAAAAGCATGGTATCTAAAAAGTTTTTTTTTTTTTTTTTTTTATCTTTTAATTATTCTTATCTTAATCCTCAATGTTTCCCATCTTTATTAACTTGAATTTACTATTAAAATTTTAACGTACTCAAAAACTTCTCATCACTTTGTTAAAATACACTAAACTTTTCCAAAATCTTTTTCTATTTAAAATGATACATGTATTTACTTTAAATGTCCAATATTTCATAAGATTTCCAATTTTAAAGTTTTAAAATATTTATCAAATTTACTTATTTTTCTGGTTTTTCCTTATTGTTTTCCTTTTTATAACTACAGCTGTTGCCCTCTTTAAAATATTTAAAATGATGAGGTCATTTTATAGTAAAATTATCCATTATAGCATATAGTAAATTTCACTCCTCCATAAAAATTGATTTTAAAATCGTCTGTTTCTTTTATACTTTTATTTTAATAGAATTTAATTTATATATTAGTCATTTTAGCAATTTTATCCAAAGTAGCATTAGAAATAATATATATCACTTCTCCATTAAAATTTATAGGACCCTACAATAAAATTAATTTGTGCTTAATATCAACACTACGAAAATTTTTATCAATCGCTTCCAAATTTTGACCCAAGTTTCAAATCTCAACCCTGTGGGTTTTTACATCGGCTACAACGTTTTCGTCTTTGTTCGTAAATAATAATTTGATTGTACTAAATAGTTTACAGCCGTATAATTCAACGTATAACTTAGTCACAGCAACGCGTGGCCGGGTCTGCTAGTAGCATATAAAATTTTCTGAAAATGGTCTTGCACTGGGTGTAATACTCTACGTGTTATGATTTAAAAAGTGACTTTTTTTTTTTTTTCAATTTTTTAAAGAAACCTTTATAGTTCCACGAATATATGTGGCAGCCTCATGAAACTTTATACTGATAACTAAGCGAATCTTCATAATGACATGCTACAGCCAAAACGCATTTCAAGTATTACTTTTTTACAGGATGATCCAAAACATTTTGACTTTTGTTTAGTTTTTTACTGGTCCTTATTTCCTCTTCAGAATAAAACTGTTGCTGAAATATATGAGGTATAACATGTTCTTTACGCTCCCAAAATTTCAACATAATTCCTACAAAATTTTCTAGATATTTGACAAAATGCCTAATTTGACAAACGTCAAAAGTGTCCAAATACTTACTTGTAGATAGTGTAGTGTACGTTTAAGAAAACTGACGTCGTATTGCGCACGCTACTTAATGGACACCGTCGCATTCCAGAAAAACTGTATTTATTACATTTTGGTCGCATTCATTTTATTTACATTATTTTTATTTTTTATTTTTTTTATTCTAATTTCTTTTACTTCTTTAATATAAATATTCATTGAATTAAATATAAATATCATTTTTAAAATGATAATTAGGTTATAAAAATGTTGGCGTACAGAGTGCGCCACTTGTATTCTTCTGTCATTCGAAACTGTCCATGATCTTAAAAGTTAATATATTTTTACTTTACAAACTATAACGAAATTAATATATATTATTCAATATGGGCACAAGTATACTTGCTATATGATTAGCATTAACTACTGATTCACAGTTGGGACTCGATGGGGCACACAAATATTCAGATGCATTATGGGTTATAAGTAGAAATTGCTCCAAGTGGCAATGAGTAACTATCACACAATTAGGTAATGAGGGAGTAAGTGTGTAGCCGGGTTATACAACGCACTAGTGCTACGCTAAGGGCAATTGGTGACGGTAAATTTTCTTTCACGATAAGTCAACTTTTAAATATTTAATTTTAAAAGAGAGAGAGCGAATCAGTAATTGAAGCATTTTTTTTTTTCTTCTTCTTCTAATCGTGATCCACCAGTGGCTGAGATGTTATAACCTCGAAGCAGCAAAACATGAGATGCCAGGCTCTATCCGAGGTCACGCTCGTCGACTTAACCGTTGGAAGTTTTCCGTTTTTTTTTTTTTTTTTTTTTTTTTTTTCCGAACTAGTGTAGCAGCCCACAACAGCAACCTTTTCTTTTAATCTGCAAAACAAATATTAAAAAGAATATTTTAAAAGTCTTTAATGTCCTGTCACACTATCGTGTTTCATATCGAATATGATATAAAAATCATTTACCACTCGCTTACAAGGCTAAACAAAAGAATTGTGATACATTAAATCTACGGTTTCAAATTGATTGATGTTCATTTCATATTGAAGTATGCGTTTTCCCCACTGTGCTGAATATATAACGTACATTACGTGATGCGTGTAAAATTTTTAATTAATGTACTACGATTTGATTCCGTGGTTGAGAGGTAACATCATCGTCCACTACGAAAATGATCCTGGTTCTATTTTGGCTGTTCGACGTCCTATTTTTATTTAATGCGAGTTTTCTATTAGAATATGTCCTGGGGAAAAATCTATTGTGTAAGAATATTTTCTGTAATATTCTGTTACAAGTTTTTGTTAATGTACTGTTTTCCATAGCATACAGATATTTTCGGACAACTTTGTTGCCAGAAATTTTTTGTAATATAACAGGATTTTTTTCCCCTTTTTATAATGTCTTCACAATATTGAAACGCAAGATAAAAGAAAGAGGTACCCTGGACAAAATAATATATGCCAAATAAAATTATTCCTTTTTAATAATTTGTAACTCGCTATAAAAATGTTCGAATACAGAAACTCATATTACAACTTAAATTGCAATAATCCGTCTTTGTAGAAATGGTGTCATCTTAGTTCCGAACTTTCTTTTTCCGAACCAGACAAATATCGTGCGTTTTCCGAACGCAACACCCGTGAACATTACCTTCTCCCTTTTTCTGAGAAACAGACAATAAAAGGAAACATCTGCCCCCTCCCCCTGTCCACCAGTGCATGTCAATCATAGAAATGAACATGGGGTGTGAGGTTCATCACACAGATATATTTATTTGTTTAACAATAATTTTATAAATGAAATATCTACTTTCACAATTACGGTATAACAATTGTTTTTCACATACACACAATACATATATGCATATGGATAGTTGGGTGAGTTGTTGAATATTACACACACACATACATATGTATCCCAGGGGCGTATTGTGAATGACATTTTAGGTATGCTCCACTCGAGTGGTTAGAAATAGTACATGATGCATATTTAATCATCTTATTGGTTAATTCGCTTATTTCGAGAAACAACGTAGATATGACGACATTTCAACAGTCAAACAGAAGAATGAGTTTTTCATGATAGTGAGCTCTTTCTAGCCACCCGTATAGAGCATACGCTAAACGTCATTTACGATACACCACTGATATATATATATATATATATATATATATATATATATATATATATATATATATATATATATATATATATATATAAGAAGAGTTAAAGAGAAAAGCATTAAACAGATTACTTTTATGTAGAATATATATCGTGTAAATTGCACATACACAACATATGATGTACTAAAAAAAATCCTTAGAACACTGAAAATTTATATTAAATAATTTTTCCTTATATATACTTCACAATCAATCTGAAACACTTTGTGAGACCCTGTTATCAATCATTTACGGTAATCGTATCCTATTTTCCAGGTATTGGTACTGGTATTGAGAGTAAGGCCGATTGACTGCACTAGGGTCCTAGTCCTGAGGGGGAGTGTCTTCCGTGGCAGGTCTTTCTAAGGGGTCCTAGACTGTATTTACATAAGTCTTGGAGAAAACCACAGAAAACTCCGAACGCTCAGGCCGACGAGCGTGACCTGTGATCGAACCCGGTACCTCACGTCTATCATCTTAGAGGACAGAACCTCCCGTCTACCATATTAGAGGATAGAACCTCCCGGCAGTTGGTGGGCCCTTATTTTACAGGAAAAAATGATTTTGTATATATCAAAACTATGTATTCATTTCGATACATCGTATTTAGTATAAGGGTACCAAATTGTGCTTTAAATGTATACCTCACATGTACTATAAGGATTATTTCAATTAGTTCTTTTTTTGATAATCATTAATAGGAAGCCTTTCTCATATTTAAAAATGTTTTGAAATAGATTTTTTTTTTTTTTCAGTTAAAAGCCCAAATAGAATTATTAAGCAATCTCAACTAATAAAAAAAATAAATAATATTATAGTTTTAAAAAATTAAAGAACACGCTTTAATTTACTTTCCTTATTTTAAATAAATGTAATTTTTATTGTTCACGTTTTTTTTTTTTTTTTTTTTTTTTTTCTGTCGAAAAAATAATGATAATTTTTTTGGCAACAATTAAATTAAGGAATAATATTAAATATTTTAAATAAATGTAATTTTTATTGTTCACATTTTTTTTTTTTTTTTCTGTCCAAAAAATAATGATAATTTTTTTTGGCAACAATTAAATTAAGGATTAAAATTAAATGGCCAATTTATCAGTAATTAGAAGGTTTTTATTTTAACATTTTAATTAATTAAAAGAAAACTAAAACAAAATTCGAAAATCGGGCTTCGAGGTGCATCAGGAGAGGTCATTACGAACCACCATGCAAATTTTTGTAGCTCAGCCATCAGCCGTTTTCTTAAAAAGCTCTGGAAACCATACACAATGGTTTTTTGTTTGAGATATGAAGGATTTTGTGCAATCACGTTTTGCTCCCAGAGAAGTTACAAACATACATACATACAGGTGAAGCTAATATAAGCGTGTTAAAAATAATCAATTTAATAATTAAATTATTATTAATTAATTAAAATGATTTATTAAATGAATTTTAAGTTTTTTTTTTTTTTTTTTTTTTTTTTCAGATAATCTTTCTTAGAAAAAAAAATATTTTGGAATAGGCTTTTCATTTAAAATCCCAAACAATAATATTCAATCAATCGCATCACATTTAATTATTTAAATGTATATTTTTAATAATTAAATTAGTTTATCAATTAGATCTTTTAAATTAAATAATTTTAATTAGCTTCTTATTTCTATGATCAATGACGGCAAAAAAACTTTTTACGCTTAAGGACATTTTCAAACAGAATTTTCATTTTAACGCCCAAACAATAGTATTAAGCAATCTCAACTAATTTAATTCTTAAGAAAATTATACTTTACCGCGTTTTTATTAACTCGCTTTCATGTTTGTTTGTCGGGTACAAATCTTGCAATCGATTTTTAACTAAATTCCCAACTAGCTAGACATTTGAAACTTTTAGAATAGCTCAGAACACGACGACAATGCATTCTTTTAATACTTTTATTGAATTAATAGACGTTTGAAAATTTCTTATAATTGCTCTCTTTATATGGATCATTCATTTCATCTTTTTTCTGTCAAGTTGATGGGATAATTCATCAATTTTTTTTTTTTTTTTAAGTATTTATTAATACATAGAATTGTCAAGTTAATATGATTCAACAGAAAAATTTAAAAACGTGGTATATAGAAACTTATTTTTATCTTGTAATTGTGCTATAATTAAATTACTTTTTAATTTAACTATGTTGTTATAAAGACTTTTTTAATTAGATACACGCATATATATATATATATATATATATATATATATATATATATATATATATAAAATCATTTAATATTAAAAATGTCTTCAGGGGGGTTGTGGATGTGTTAAAGCCAGTTGACAACGCAAGTATCCCAGGGTGAAATGTTCTCCAGGGAGGGGATGGGGGCCCTAGCCTATGCTTCCGTAAGTTTCAGACAAACCATTGAAAAATCCCAGTTGATAGGTTGACGAACGCGACTTGGAATCGAACCTGACACTTCCACTCTACTAGTATCGAGAACCGCTCGGCTACTTAAATAAACATTTTACTTGAAGGTCCAATCAGTAGTATTAAGCAATCATACCTAATTTAATTGTTAAAATTATATTTTTAATAAGTTTTTAATAAGTTTTTTTTGTTTTAGAATATTTCATTAAATACTTTTTTAACTAGATTTTCTTTATAATCATTCTTATATTATATATATACTATATATTTAAACTTTAAATATCAAAAGTATTTTAAAACAAATTTTTCAATTAAAAGCTCAAATGGTTCTATTAAACAAATCAATTTAAGTATTAAATATTTTCACTTTTTATAAATAAAATAGTTTTTATTAATTAAATATTTTTTTAATTATTTATTTTCAGTAATCTTTCACAGAATATATAAATATAAAGTGTTTTGATACAGATTAAAAGAATTCATATACATTCATGTACACATACAAGGAGCAGTAATCATGTTTAAATCTTAGCTGAAATTTAAAAAATCTTCAAAAAATTAGAGATTGCCTAAACTTTTTTCGTTTACTTCTGCTATCAGTTTATCTTGAACGAGAGAGGAAACATACTCAAATAAAAACGAGGATGACGGACTTTCACAGTCCGACTTAATCGTTTTTCTTAATGACAGCTTTTAATAAAAGCAATTACTTTCCATGATCGATTAGGGAAAGGAAACCGTGCTCTCTGGGACGATAATCCCCTTTATCTTCAAATGGAGGAGCTGTCAGGGGTAAGATGTATTCGGAAATAGCACAGTTCGGAAGTAGCATATAACCGTAGAAATACAGAGTAAAAGAAAGTAGTGTAAATGTCACACGAGATTATTTAAATCATGAAGGTTCAAAATGTTAAAACTATCTATTTTCTCTTTAAAAAAAATTTAGACAAATATATTACAATTTTACGAAAATTATATTGGTTTCAAAAGAATTTTATTTCATGAATGTGTATTTGAGTTTATGCGTAGGTATAGTTTCCCAAAGATGCTTTAAAGAAAATATTTTATTAGTATGACAAGACTATTGTATTCAATGAAACATTTTTCGTTGTCATCATTTGCTGTTTTTTACCTTGAATATATCAGGGTGTCCGACAACATCTAGTTTTACCATTTTATTTCTTATCTAGTTCAATTCTATGATAATGTGTCCAAATTGTAAAATCTTTTATATATTTGAAAATCGACTCTTAAATATTTGATTAAGAAGTTGTAAAATAATTAAGTTAAACAAAAGTCTCTTATTTCTCAGGGAAAAAAAAAAAAAAATCAAACCATTCAAAAATTATATGAAAAATAATTGTTCGAATTAGGCCCCCCCCCCTTTTTTTTTTTTTTTAACATGCGTCTCGAATATTACTCGCGACGTCATTTTCATTAACAGAAACGTTTTAAGACAATCAAATACAAAAGGAGTAAAGTATTTTTCACCTGCTCTAACAGTTAAATAAATAAATACAAACAAACAAATAAATAAATGAATTTTAATTTAATTAATTTGGTTTATTTTCTATTTGGAGCTGGGGGAAAAAAAATACAATCACTTGGAATTTTATTTAAATTAATACAGTAATAGTTCTCACAGATTTTCTTTTTTTTAATTATTATTATTTATTATTATTATTTTCATTATTGTTGTTATTATTACTGACATGGAAAGAAAACAAGTTTCCTGGAAGTTTCTACATTTAAAGCAGAGTCTATAAAAACATATATTGACAGGTTTTCTTTTATATATATATGTATGTATGTATGTATATATAAAAATAAAGTAAAAATAAATCCAACGAAAGTAAACTTTTGTAATATTTACATTACTTTTACCCTAACTTGTATTATTAAGACATACGTTACGAAATTGTGAATAATTGTGTTTATTTTTGTATAAATTCTTTCAAAGAGGCTTAGTAAGTTGATAAAGTGCTAATTTTGTGCATTTCTAGTCGTTTTAGCGTTGAAATAGCCTTATTTTCCCTTAAAAACGCATTAAAAAGCCCCAGTAATGCAGGTAATGGATTTGGCGCCAAATTTGGCGACTTTTTCCCACCTTGGCGATCTTTTGGCGACCTTGGCGAGAAAATCCTTATATGGGATATACCAAATATGGAAGCTGTAAGTTGATTGGTTGACCACTTTCTAGAGTTTTCTCGAAAAATCTGGGTTCCATGGAACAGCATATAAGGAGCGCTTCCTCGCCAAGGCGGTCAGTTCAGTTCAGATCTCAGCCAGCTTCGCTAGTGCTTGCGTTGCTCTTGAGCCTCTTTGAGAGAGACTTGCTTCAAGTGTTATTGCTATACAGTTTGTACTGTGGATTTGCTATTGACAGCTGTTGTTTAAGCTGTGGTTACTGCTTGAATTGAAGCTGATAATTGGTTTATTGACCTGTATTTATCTGGAACTTTCTGTGAATAAATTACTGAATTTTTGTAAGTTTGGCCTTTCATTCCCGGACAACTCACGAACCCTCAAGTACGCAACAATATGTATGTATGTATGTATATATAAAAATAAAGTAAAAATAAATCCAACGAAAGTAAACTTTTGTAATATTTACATTACTTTTACCCTAACTTGTATTATTAAGACATATTAATGCAGTTTAAGGTATAGATAAGTGGTATAATATAAATATTATTCTATAACTGCTAATTGTATTCTCGTAAAAATTCTTACGAGAATAATACAATTTTTATTTATAATGACATTTTCACATCATTGAGATTTTTCACATTTACGATGCTGCTTAAAACAGACTTCTATAAAATGAATATTTTTTTTTCGAATTTATCAAACTTACCCAGCAATTCGAAATTACACATTATCAAAGCTATTACTTGAAATATATATATCTATATAAACATATAAAAAAATAGTTTAAAAAAAAAAATCAGAAATCAGAGATGAGGACAATTTAACTCTTTTCAGACAAAAAAAAAAAAAAACAATCTCTTAGAGACAGAATTTAATTTTGTAAAAAAAAATATTATTTTGTATAACCCATTTTCTTTTCTTTTCTTTTCTTTTTTTTTTTTTTTTTTTTTTTTTTTTAATTGTCAATTTTAAACATAGAGGCATGTGTGAAAAATAGTTTACTCCATGATTTTAAGCTTCAGTCAATGAAAATTACGTCAGAAATAATATTCGTGGAGCATGCAAGAAAAATGAGTATTTCGAACATTTTACTGATTTTTTTTAAACAGTTCAAACTTTTTTCCAGGTATAGAAATTTTATTTAACTTAATTTTTTTACTTTTTGTCAATCCAATAGTGATAATTAATTTTTAAATATGTAATTCTTTATAATTACATATAATTGTTTTATCCCTCAATTTAAATAAAAGAAAATTATTACACGTTCATTTCTGTCAAAATGAAAATAGAAATATATATATATTATTCATATGTAAATAAAGGGAAACAATAATAATAATAAACGCCTTTATATTTTTTGGCATCAACTTGCTTTTCCTTTTTAATAATTTTAAAGTTAAAATAGGATTTTTATTTAATACCTTTTGAACTAATTATCCTATTGAACTAAAAAGTACGACGTTAGCTATATTGTTTCCTGATTAATAAGTATACCAATTTAATAAAATTAAACATAATTTATACGTCTCATTAATATATTAAAACCAATGTAACTTTTAAAATGAGATAAAAAATACAAAAATTTAAAACTTTAAAAATACCTTTTAATTAAAAACATTAAAACACAAGACAGACGTTTCTGCTAGAACACTAGCTCTCCTCAGTGTCAAACATACAAGCACAAATAACATTTACCAAATGTTGTTTGTGCTTGTATGTTTGACACTGAGGAGGGCTAGTGTTCTAGCTGAAACGTCTGTCTTGTGTTTTAATGTTTTTAATTAAAAGGTATTTTTAAAGTTTTAAATTTTTGTATTTTTTATCTCATTTTAAAAGTTACATTGGTTTTAAGTACACCAATTTTCGTAGCGATCGATTGAATAATGTAACTTTATATAGCAAAAAACCTGACATATTCAAGGTGAAATACAGCAAATGATGACGAAGTTGAGTATCTATTTGAAAGCGATATATTTGTCGTACTAAAAGAAAAAAAAAGTTTTATTTTTATTTATTTATTTTATTTTATTATATATATTTTATTTTTTTCCTATTTATTTTTTTCCTTTGTTTCGATTTTAGTTTAAAAAAAAATATTTTACCCGAATAACCTGAGCAATTTTTACTCATGCAATGAAAAAATGCGCAAGCAATTTCAAAACTGTGTACAATAATCTCTAAATAGAAATTAAACGTATAATCATATACAAGAATTAATTTTGAAAGTATGTATTAAACCTATTTTAAATACTTTGAGAGTAAATTTTACGCACTGTTAGTATTTTTAATGTACTAAATGGAATGGTTAGCTTTCTAGAATTACACACGAGGTTAGAAACTGAAATATTTTTTGCTTAGTCTGTATACAGTAAAGCATGCGCTGTTTCTTAAAATACAGATATAAAAATCTGCAGACGCCACCAAACTTTTTCATTTAGAATGAAAATGATTTAAAATATAAACACGTAATTTCAATTTAAAGCGCACAACGTGCTAGTAAATTATGAAGTAAACATTACGTTGCCATTAGCTCCCATTTCCTATTGTTCCTCTTATATTCAATTCTCTATACCTTTCTCACTTTTTTTGTACGTAAAAGATTACAACATCTTACCATTATATTCCGAGCAATATAAATTGTTACATTATTTTCCGCTTTCATATGATTCAATACGCTTTATGCAAATATTTTCGAAAAATGTCTTTAAAAAAAAAAAAAAAAAAAAAATCGGAATTATTTTTATGCAAATGGTATTAGAACTACATTGTGCTAAAACCATAAACAAAAGCGATACGGTCTATAAATCCTGTTTAATAGCTAGCGTAAGCTGTTCCATTCCGCTAAAGATTTGGTGAAATGCGAACCTGATTGTTTATTTATTTACTTTTTTTTTTCACTCTCTCGGTCGAATAATTGTAGAAAACTGCAATCGAGTGGACACTCAACGCCAGGCACAATGCCAAGGTGAAAATAAAAACATGAAACAAAGGCAGTTACGCTAACTGTTAGTAAACAATGAAATTCAGTAGGACAATGAAAAATTAACAGTTGAAAAGAGCAGCGTATAAATTATCTGTGTACCATAACTCCAGCTCTTCCAACATTTATGTTGATTTACAAATAAAAATTGTCAATGAAAATATATATATATATATAAAGAAGAAGAAGAAATGAAATAGATATACACATTTTTGTATAGTTATTTAGGACAATGTGTGAACTCAAGTTATTTTATAATTTTTATTTTTACAAGGTGCTCTAAAATGTAACTTTCTAATTTATTCTTGCACTACATATGCCAGATTTCGTTACTAGTTATTACTACTACTTTCCGAAAATACTATTACTTTCCGGAAAGTATTGTAATCGTGTCAAAAGTTCGATTTTGTGATTTTGGTGCATTTGTTCGGTTTGGGGTGAGAAGAGAAAGGCCTCAAACTTGTAGCATCCCTCTTGTTTGGTCGGAGGTTACAAAATAGACCCGAGAGTTGATATTTTTAATTACTTACCAGTGTTCACCAGATTATTTTATCTTATGCATCACTTTTCAGCAATTATTTCAGCAGATTATTGAAATTAAATAATTTTCTCGGACAAATCGTCCGATTTTGGTGAAAAGTCCCTTTTATATTCTCCGAAAATTATGAAAAGTCCATTTTAAAATCGTCGACTTTTGTAAATGGTCTGTTTTCGAACCCGAATGTTTTATTGATAGACTCCTTAAAATGCTATTTTCCCACTGACACGTGAAAAAAACTTACTTTTTTTGTGGCTAACTGACAAAAAAAAAAAAAAAAAAAAGTCTTATTTTTTTGATCGATTAGTGAAAGACAGAAATATTTTTCCGTTGGAGAAAAAAAAAATGCTTAATAGTTAATAAATGCTATTAATTTTATCGATTGTTTATTGAAATATGAAATTATTTTACATCTATTCAATATAATTTGAGTATATTTTTCACCTGATTTCTGAAACAAGTTCTTTGTCACAAGTCAACGAAATTCGAATATTCCTGTTTATATCCGTTTGCCGAAACATTTTTTGTTGTCTGATTTCCTATATGCACAATCTTCTTGACTATATATATATATATTACAAGTATCTACTCTATTATTTTTATCCCCATGAGATGCAAATGTAAAAATAAGTTATGCATTCCATATAAAGAATTTCTTTTGTTATATCTACCAACGCTCAGCCCAAACCCCTGTACCTAGACATATAAAACTTGATGAGAGCGTTCCTTCCGTAACGTAGACATCCACTAATAAGCGATTTTACAAAATTCGCCCCCGAAGGAGGGAAGAGGAAGGGGGGATAACATGATTTCACAAAATCTTTCATACCTCAAAGTAAAAAACAGATATTCGTATGTTTTTGATTTAAAATATGGGTCGTTCATTGTAAAAGTAAATTATCTCCTTGGAAATTGGTTTTGAAATAACGAGTTTTTTCTACTTTATGCGCAGTAAAAAAAAAAGTCAAGATTCAGTAAGTGTTATCGATTTTTGTGCTTGATACAAATCATAGTTATAAGAATTTATGTTACTATAAAAATAATTTGAAGTAACTCTGAAACTTCATTTTTATATTGAATATTTAGAAGTTTTAGTTTTCTGAGAAAAACATGTAGTGCCATTTATGGGATTTTAATGCAATTATTTTATTTTTTTATTTTTTATAATGAGAGGTGTGAAAAAATGTGACACAACTAAGCAAATATATATATATATACATTTAAAAAATATGGTGTTTGCTACTTTTACAATGAGCCGTCCATATAAGAAATACAAATAACTAAAAACCTATTTCTGATTTTTTAGTAACTCAGCCCCCCAAGAGCATGGAGAGGACAAAGGGTGTTTTCATAAGAGTATAAAGGAGATGATTCGTCATATCTGACAGTAAAAAACAGATATTCGTGTGGTTTTTGCTTTAGAATACATAAAACACAAATACCTAAAACCAATTTCTGTAATTTTAGGAATTCTGCTTCCAGTGAGAGGAGTGCAAAACATGTTTTCACATTGGCCAAAAAGTGATTTTACATGATTCTCCATATCTCAAATGAAGAAACAGTTACCGTAAGATTTTTTCTTTAAAATCTAATAAGCACCAATAGCTAAAAAAGAATTTCAGGAAATTTCGGAATTCGTCTCCCAGGTCTCTCTAGAGGGGACAAAAAGTAATTTCTCATAACCCTTCATCTATATATTTAAAAGAGTACATCCAATCACTAACTCAAGACAACCGTTATGATTCTATAGGAGATTGGGTCACGAATTTTGGTGTGAAGGTTGGTTTGGAGGACCTGACCCCCCCCTCCCCCCCCAAGGAGGAGTTTGCGAAATTTCCCTGGTGGAGCTGGCAGCAAAAACACTTTTGCGAGCCTGACATGGCTGCGAATTACTTCACTGTGAAGGAATTGTGCATAGGGAGAGAAGATTCTAGTACATAATAATAACAGTAATAATACGAATAATCTCTCTCTCTCTCTCTCTCTCTATATATATATATATATATATATATATATATATATATATACGGCGATTTTAGAATTTTTGATTTTAAGAAGAGAAGGTGGAATCGATTCTGTGGGCAGGAAAATCTCACAAGATCCGGATTTTTGAGTAGAATCGTTCCAAAAATGTCACACAATGAAGTAAAACGGCTGTGCGTCTTTTTTCCAAAAATCCATTTTGGGCGATTTATGATTTTCGATTTGGGGGGGGGGGGATTGTGAAGGGAATTCGAGAGCCCATTTTTGTATTACATTTTTTGGGAATTGATGGTAGCCACGATCACGAATTTTGATGTGTGAGTTTGCCATATGCATCTAACATTCTCTGTGACGGGATTTGGCGAGATCCCCCCCTTCCCCCCTTAGCAGCGGGCAGAACGTGGGTGGAGGTAAAAAACACATTGTAAAGAATGTCTCTACTCCAAATTACCTCAGGAAGTGATTTTTAGTTTGCGGAGGGATTATGTGTATCTGATACACACTATAAAGAGATCTTGAGGAAAATTCCCTCCTCTTTTTTTCAGGGCGAGGGGTAAAAAAAAAAAAAAAACTTTTACAAGCGTAACTCTCTTCCAACGTATCTCAAGAAAGCAATTTTCTATATATATAACGTGAAATACCACTGGCTCACTCATTTATTCATTTATTCATTCATTCATTCAACTCTTAAGGATGTGAAAGGGAGTGACTGGCAACTCTAACCGTATTTTGCTCGCGAAAAATCATAATGTTTTCTATTAAAAGCTTGAAATTTAAAAAAATGTCTCATGTTAGTTTCTAATTAAGGTAAAGGATGGAAATTTTCTGAAATTTAACGGTCAAGGGTGGTGAAAGTGAGCGTCTAGCATATCTACCCGTTCTTCGCACATAGAAAATAGGAGTGGTTTTCAATAGAATTTTTCAATAGATTTAAACAAAGCTTGGTCTTCATAAGAACTTAGAATAAGAAATCCCTTGCCAATAGGCCAAATTAATTGGTTTTGCTCTCAATTTTCAATTTAATTTTTAATTTTTTTCCTTGAAAAGAATGGATAGAACTTGTTAAAATTACCTACTATTACAAATGCGAGAAATAAGGAATGAACTGAATCCACGTACTTAAATATTCCCAATGTATAAATAATATTTTTTATTATCTTGCATATTTTACTTCTTGGAAAATTAGTAATGTTAAATAATAATCAGTTACACTTCGGTTCAATTTAACATGAAATATTGTATAATAAGAAAATACTCTGATTTCAGAAATAATTACTTTTTATTTTTCGCCGATTGCTTACATTTGTTATAAGTTAGGCAAGAGTTATCACGTTGTTTTATTTTAATTACTTTCTACGTATTACTTTAAAAAGGATTTTTACTTATTTGTTCATTCATTAATGATGTTATGTTACATTTATCTTTTTGCTACAATATCGACTATTTTATATATTACATTGAATATTACACGAATAATATTTTAAGACCTTGGTGATTGTTTTATATGTGAGTTTTAGAGTTATATCTTTCATATACTAGCGATTTCCTTGATTTGCATAGTCTGGGTTCTCGCAGTAGCGAATCTACAACTCTCGACGACAAGGGAGAAATTCTCTTTGAGGCCCCTTAACCGGAGTTCCTCTTATATTGAGGCCTCTTTGCATTTCTTTACTTAAGTTTATTATTATAAAAAGGCATTGAAGTTAGTCTTAAGATTTATTCGTAAGCCCAACTCAACAAGAGGACAAGGGACATTGGCCTCGCTTGCCCTGCCTTACAAGCGTTTCATAAATGAGTTGTTTTGGTTTTAGAGTTGTGGCTCTACGGTCATTTTTTATACATAAAGGCACTTTAGACAGGATCATACGGCTTAAAGTGGAACTGCAGGGAATATTTTAGGTTTAAATACTGGCACGACAGCTTCACCAGAAAATATAATTACTAAAGTTAAGTTTCTTTGGAGGACCCCTCATGACCAGAGGCCTGAGGCGGTTAGCCCCATCCACCCCACCCTTGGTGCGCCACTGGTATTGAGCATCATGGCATGACTTTATTATAGGATCTTCTAGGAGACTTTTAGATTTTTGTACCATTTTTCCGATAAGTTAAAGTGGATATTATTGTTGTGTAATTAAAGAACTTGGCGGAAAAGACCAAGTTACTACAGTGACAAATTTCAAATTCCGCCAAGGGGGTCCTATACTCAAGGTTTCCCAGCATTATTTAAAATAAATAATCTCTTGACAACCGGTTCCATCAATTGGCTTTATTTACAATTTTATTTATTTATTATTTTTCCCGAGCGAAGAACAGATAGAACTGCTAGTATACACATATATATTATATATATATATATATTAGGGTGTCCCTTAAAATGGGGAAATTTGTTTTTTCTTCCTTTATTTTATTTTTTTATTCTTTTCTTTATTTTTTTAAAATCCAATACGCATACACTCTGTTTTTTTTTTTTTTTTTTTTTTTTTTGACCCTAAACACTTAACAAAATATCATCACTGTGGGAATTTATGGGAAAGTCCTAAAATAGATATTAGGATTTTCCCTTCAATTCGGCGCATGCTAACATTATCCCAGAGAGCTGTTATTTTGCTAAAAATTATTTTAGGCTAAATAGAAAAAAAAATAGAGAGTATGCGTATCGGATTTAAAAAAAAAAAAAAAAAAAGAAAGGAAGGAAGGAAGAAAAAATAAATTCTCCCCATTCAAGGGGCACCCTAATATATATATAATACCACCTAGTGGATACTTTTTAACTTTTTTCTTATTCTTTTTCTTTCTTTCTTTCTTTTTTTCTTTCTTTTTTTTTTTTTTTTTTTTTTTCCAAAGAGCATCTCGGGTATCGTCTGCATACGAAATTTGACGGAATAAGCACTATGTATGCATATATTTTTTCTTCATAAATATTTTCACACGTGTTTCATCAGAAACATCAACACCTTCACATTCTGCAGATGTATAGACTGCTATATATGTTAGTATTTGACAAGCATTCTATTCGTATGAAATTTTATTCTGAAAAATATATATATATATATATATTCGATTTTCTGCTGCGAGAATGAAAAATACTTTTTTACTGATTTTTGTTGACGATTTGTAAAACTAGTTGGCATAGGTGGACTCTGCTCAGTTCCCCATCATACTTATGTTCTCATAAATTTCTAGTGGGAGACACATTATAATCATGTTAAAAGAAATGACTTTGACCAAAGCTTGATACAGTGACAGAATGAAATCCCCGCCTAATAGGCTATCCACCGTTAACTTCGATATATATATCTTATTCTAATCTATTAATTTATTTTATCAGGGTTAATTCCGTTGTTTAGTTTTCATGCTACTATTTCCAATGCAATAATCCTCAAAATTCATATTTATATGAAAAATTTACAATTTCGCTATGTTGATAAAATTGTAAATTACGAATAATTTACGAAATTTTCCTATTAGAATATTTGTATTCAATCATGTTCAAACAAATATCATAAATGTAATTTTGAAGTTGTCTAATGTATTTATGATCCTCAAAATGGAAATTCATGCTCAATTTTGCCTTATTCTGACATGTTAAGTAAATCGTAAATTCCAAATAACTTACGAATTTTTTAAATTGGAAAAATCATAGTCTATGATATTCATGCCAGTATCCGATATAATATTTCGAAAGTGGTTTGACATCTTTACGAGGCAAATATCTCTCAAGATTGACGTTTATGTGAAATTTGGCTCTATGCTGCCATGTTAAGAAATTCGTAATTTTCCAATAACTTACGAAATTTTTATATTGGAAAATTCATAGTCATTAATATTCATGCCAGTGTTCTAAATAATATTTCAAAAGTAGTCTGACATCTTTACGATGAAAATATCTCTCGAAATTGACGTTTATGTGAAATTTTGCCCTATACTGCCATGTTAAGAAATTCGTAAATTTCCAATAACTTGCGAAATTTTCAAAGTAGCACATTTATAGTTACTAATGTTCATTCCGGCATCAAACCTGATATTTTAAAACTGGTCTGACATTTTTACAGTAAAAAGTTTCCATTTAATGCACGTTTAAGTGAATTTATGTCCTATTCTCCTATGTTAAGAAAATCGTAAATTTCTCATAACTTACGAAGTTTTTTAATTCGAATGTTGCAAAAGAATAGGGTTCTTGCCAGTATCGAAAGTAATATTTTAAAACTGATCTGACCTCTCTGCGATCATTTGTTCGTGAGATATCGTGTTAACAGACTAACAAACTAACGGACTAACACACTGACACACTAACGGACTGACACACTAACAGACACCCTACAGACAGACACCATACAAATTTTGTTATTTTCGGATTCCTTACACCTGAAAACGTGTAAAAAAGTCAATAAACCGAGGTCGAAAATTTTCACGATTACCTAAGTTCCCCATACCTATAGTATGATGGGGAACTAAAAAATAACTTCCTCTGTATATCTCGCATACAGCCCGTAATATATAAAGTAGTGCAGTAACTGGGAGTGATCAATATAATTTTTTTTGAGAAATGCTTTTGGACCATTTCCTGAAACGTCCCTGAAGGACAGCGGTAACTAAAACAAATAATTTTCTGTCACTAAATGACAATAATAGCAAAACAAATCTGCTGTCTATAGTAGTCTTGCTAAATTGTAAAAAAAAAAATTATTTAAATATCTAATACTAACTTCCAATTGTAATATTTTTTAATATTAATATACCATTATGTATATCATATTTGTTCTTCATTATCAGTTGTAGATATTGTATCTAAAAGTCCTCACAAACTGGCAGTGACGAATTGTCGAATCTAATATACTTGTCATTAGTAAGTATCAGTTCGTGGGTACCATAAAATAGATAAATAAATAAATAAAAATGTGGGGCAAGGGACTTTTATATTGGTGTCTAAACAATTTCGTTTTTGTGGTTGGGAAGAGAAAGAGAGAGAGAGGGGGGGGGGGGGCGATCATTCTTTGATTAAAGAAAATCGTTTTCTCGTACTTTTTAATTATGTAAAATACCTTTGTATTATTTTTTTCTTTTTTAAGATTATAAATGATAATGACAATTTAGATCAAAATTAAATCTAGGACATTCCCATTCCCTTCGTCCATACCTTTCAGCTCCCAAACACCATTTGCGCATCCATTTAAAATGAAAATCAAATGAACGCTTTGCTGCTATTTCATAAGAAAAACACTTGCGTCATATATACTAGCAAAACTGACTATGAAATTACGGATTAAAACTAAAATGTGCATTTTATTTCTTTTCTTTTCAGCAGCTTAAGTCTTTAATTAAAACAGTTAATGGAAATAAATACACAATAATCTTCAAGTTATCGCATTACATGACAGATTATTAAATGAATAATTGAAAGCCGATACATAATCCATAACGCAGACGAATCACAGGTTTTCAAGAAACCGTTAACATGTGAAACAAAACTTTTTTAACTTATTTCGAAAGTAAAAGTGACCTAGAGCCGAAGGGTGTTTTTGCTCCTATTCGGTCTGTCGATTTTTTTTTCGGTGGATCCATTGCTTTTACCTGTGTTTTTATGATTGCGGAAGAGTTTCAATCAACACCTTGAGATTTTGAGGTTAATCCTGTGTTCCATGACCTCTAAAATGTAAAAACATCTCTCAGAAATTAAATGTTTCATTTTCTTGCACATCTAACTTTTTATTTATCAGTTTATGAAAGAAACCAAAAATGTGTTTCAAATATGTATTTTTAGTTACTCAAAATAAAATTTTGAAAGATGAAAACAATAAAAAATTACTTCATAGTAATTAGCGAGGATTGTCACCTCACATTCTTAGTAATTAGTGAGGATTTTAATTTGAAGGCATTTTAGCGTACCATTGGTATGTTGGGGGATGGGGGACGGCAGAGAAATTGAAAAAAGTATATAAAAATATTTGGAGTAACTCCACGATTTTCCGAAAATTTAGTAATTAATGGTTGCTTAAATAAATTTAAGTAAAAGACGTAGTCAAATAAACAAACAAACAAACAAGAAAATCCTAGTAGTTTGTTTGAGTATTTCTCCCCAAGCTGAATGCCATTTGATGGATCGCAATGTAAATACTTCTTGAACAAAAACTGCTTCTTTTGGAGTTTAATGCTTCAGTGCAGGATTAAAATAAATTTATAAATACTTTTGATATTCCTTCCACACATTCGATTTTATATGCTTTTTACTGTAATGGAACTTTAAAATCCCTTAGGTAGATAAAGTATTAATGTACTAATAAGTCTTAAATATCTAACACACCTCTTGCAGTAACATGTCCAACTACTAAACTTTCGACGGGGACAAATTGAAGAACAAAACAAAAGAATGAAAATAATATATGCAATATCAATAGAATCTAAACAAAAGTTTACAAAACAAAGTGGCAGTTATTAGATACTTTTTCATTAATTTTTGAATTATTTAATCAGTTCATTCATCTGTCTGTTAATTAGTCAAGTTACCATTCAAAAAATCAATTTTCCAGTGACTGTACTCTGTCACCAACCAACCAATACATACATCATAGTTACCAACCGTTCCGATTTTTGGATACAGGTATTTTTAATACAGGTGTGCAAAAATTGTAACGATTTGCAGCTAGATATAAATCTTATTCATCCGTCTAAGATATACATAGTTCTAATATAGAAAATATACATACAGATTTAAAGGAAACATTTATAGTATAAGCAGGATGCTAACATTATTTATTATAATAATCGTTATCAGTGGCGGCTCGTGCAAATTTTCACAGGTGCGGCCCGATCCATCGTATGATGCGTAATTTCACTTTAATACTATTCATTATTCAAACATGCAAACAAACATTAATTAAATGGGGTGTAAAACGAAATTTCGTTTTTTTTTTTTTTTTTTTTTTTTTTTTTTTTTTTAATAATGGCGAATCTTAAATTCAACACTATGGAAAACGTTGCATAAAATTATCTCAAAAATTAAAGTTTTACAAATACAGTTGCAAAATTCTGCAATGTTCTGATCAATGGAATATCAAAATTTAAATAACGGAAATTACTAAGTTCGATACCAGATCGCTTTCGTCGACATATACATTTGGAGTTTACTATGGTTTTCTCCAAAACTCGAATAAAAAGGGCTATGTAACACTTAGAAAGACTTCCTACAGAGTGTACACCACTCAGGTCTAGGACCCTCTTTTAGTCAACTGGCTTTAACCCTAACACTACACGCCATTAAAATTTAAATTCAAATGTCTCAGAGCGTAATATTATTTAGCTTATGCTAATTATATTCCTAAATATCTTAATTATAGAATTTCAAGTGTTATATTCATGCTTCTTATCTTAAAAAATAAATAAAATAAATCTTAACCAATCTGTAAGAAGTTTAGAAAGTCATGATTAATGTAATGTGAATACATATTAAAAAAACCCACCATGTTTCTCACTTTAAAAGCTTAATTTTAGATAATTTAAAAACTTTCAATAAATAAAGAAAGAAGACGGGTTATCATCTTATAAAAAAAAAAAAAAAAAAAAAAAAAAAAAAGAAAGAAAGAAAGAAAGAAAGAAAAGAAAAGAAAGAAAAAAGAAACATTGCGGATGTTTCTATTAAATCGCATAATTTTATGCAGATATTTAATCCATTTATGCATTTAAATCCATTAATTATTTATCTAAAAATTTTACAATTTATTTACATAAAAGTTTCAATACTGAAGGGGAAAAAAGAAAAAATCGCAAATTCTTTTTATTTTTATTTATTTATTTTTTATTTTTTTCCTCATTTAAATTCAAAATGCTTTTAGTTAAAGAGGTCTTAAATTCTTATACTGGTTTTTATCTGAAAGGCTAGTCTAGAAAATATTTTTGACTATTATTACCATATTTCTTTCTTTAGAAACTAAAATTTTAAACCGTCGTATATAACTCTAAAAAATTGACCGAAAAATCAACGAGGGGAAAAAAAAGTAATGCAAAAGTCGCCAAATTTTATCCGTGAATTGCATGGTTAACAGACAGTTTTTACTTTCCGAACACTATAGTGAGGAAAGTATTGTAATCATGTCAAAAATCCGAATTTAAGATTTTGATGTTTCTGTACGTTTCGAGGTCCAATGAGTCCGTTTTCACTATTTTTGCGATGATATATGTATGTGTGTATGTATGTGTGTATGTCTGTGAGTGAACACGCTAGTGTCTAAACGCTTTGTTCGAATACGCTGAAAGTTGGTACGTATATTGTAAGTCACCCTAGTACAAACTCTATAGATTTTGGTGAATTTAGCACTTATAGATTTTTACAGGGACACAAAGAAAAATTCTTTATCATTATGGCCTATGGGACCAAAATCTTAAAAGTGCGATAGCATCTAAACGCCTTATTCAATTGAGCAAAAAATTTATACACCTATTATAGGTCACAGATATTAGTCGGTATAGATTTTGGACAATCTAGCACTTATAGTTTTTTTACAGGGACACAAAGAAAAATTCTTTATCATTATGGCCTATGGGGTCAAATTTTTAAAAGTATGATAGCGTCTAAACGCCTTAATAATCTGAGCAAAAAAATTGTACACATGTTATAGGTCACAGTTGAACCAACTGTATAGATTTTGGTTAATCTTGCACTTACAGTTATTTTACAGGGACACAAAGAAAAATTCTTTATCATTATGGCCTATGGGACCAAATTTTTAAAAGTGCGATAGCATCTAAACGCCTTATTCAATTGAGCTGAAAATTTATATGAATATTATAAATCACAGTTGCACTAACTATAAGCATTTTGGTGAATATAGCATTTATAGGTTTTTACAGGGACACAATGAAAAATTATTTATCTTTATGATCTGAGGGCTCAAAGTTCAGTAGCGTTAAATAAAACATCGTGTAATATATGGAGAAAAATACTCAAACACTCTATTATGGGTTTTCTCTCTTTTGTCTGTTTAACAACTCCTCTTTTTTTTACTTTATCTACAAAACTGTTAATTACTCAATGTTCGGAAAGTCGAGTGGAGTCACTCCAGATTTTTTCCCCTATAATTTTGTTCCAAAGGGCAGGACTCTGCTGGCCCATTGACGAGAAAGTTACAGCGTGCTTACACTGATAAAGCAGTTCGTCGCTAAATCTGTTAACCCGATCTTCTAGTAGAATAAACTGTACAAATAAACACGCCAATTTCGGGCCGACTGAAAACGGGCCCATTCCCTTAGATAAGGAAGGGAAGTAGGAGTCGGTCAGTCATTAGTGATTTGTGACAGCTGAAAAAATATATTGACAAATAAATGATAATGAAAGAAGATTAAGAAAAAGTTAGATAGACTTGTTATTTTGTATATATTTTTTTAACAGTTATAAAAAAAAAAAAAAAAAAAAAAAAGAATTGTTATTATTTTAATCGAGAAAAAAAAATTAGGTGGGGTAGTGCCCCGCTGGCTCTCAGTTACGAACCGCCAACGATCGTTATGTATATAGTTCTGTATGACAATTTATAATTAATCCAATATCCAATATATTTACTGTATGTACTACTTATCATTCATATACGAAGTGTAACATAAACAAAAATCGACTATCATTTGAATAAAACAACAGCAATTATTTAGTTCCGAACAAATACTTTTCAACAAATGATAATAATAGCTAATCTGTTGCTACTGTATAATTTAGTAATGGATACTTAACGGGATTATACTTTACATATTATTATTATACAATAAATTAACCAAAAAAAAAAGTCATTTTATGCTTAATTTGACAATGGCGAGAGAATGTATAAATAAATATAGAAGAGGTTTGAAATATCGGGACATCCAATTTTAACAGTGGTCATATCACAACCAGTTTTTGATACACATTCTCTTGATATGCAGTTTTTAAATTTAAAATACAAATAAAATCTTATTTCGGCCTACAGAAGAGCTAAAGAGTTAGTAATTTGCACTAAACTGAACGAATTTTACATTTTCTGTCGTTGGAATTTTGAAACATTACTCGATATTCTTCAAACTGTTAAGTAAGGAGTGTCGAATTTCCGAGATATTGCACACGCACTATTGTTACTTTGTGTATTTTTTTTTATTACTTGTTCAAAAACTACCCTCACAGTTTTTTCAGTCGATTGTATTTTAGAAGGATTACAAACTCGTCTACGCTTCATATGAATTATACTGAAGTCTAGTCTTTTCAGAGCGTATAATTATGCGTCAAAAATTTGTAATAATAACAAGTATTTTGACGCAAACCTTTTAACTGTTGGAATGCTTTGATAGCGACAGAATCATTATCATTTCTTTGGCTAAAAAAAAAAAAAAAAAAAAAAAAAAACGAGTAACACCCGATTTGGTAAATAGGGGTCGGCGCAATCACTTTTTTGAACACCATTATTTTTATAAAGCAATCATTGTATTATTCAATCGGAGACAACTACGCAAGCCAGTTTTGCCAAATTTAGATTCATTTTTATTCAGGTGTCACCAATAATTTTGAAGAGTGATATTTGATATACATAATAGACGATTAATCTTTGAAGTGATTAGGCAACCGTTACAATTAAAATTTAGTGGTGGATATTGAACAAAAATTTCCATAAATTTGGCAACACAGTCGCAAACGATTGTTCAATTATTTTGTTTAAAAAAAATAAATAAGTAAAATAAAGTGTTATTAAAAAAAATGTCTATACTTATCTATAAAAAAATGTCTCTAGGTAAAGTAAATGTCATGATCTGTTCAATGAAAAGTTCCTTTACGTACTCTTCATGTAGGTAGAAAATGCTAAATATGTTCAGTTTTATAAAAATAACTAGAACCACAGTTCATTTTTCACTCCTATTCAATAAAACATAAACCGAAATCTTAGGTTTCATGCAGTTTATGAAAAAGTAAGTTGATGATAAAAATTAGCGATCAAACTAATCGGCATTAGAATTTATAACTTTATTCTTATCATTCGATAAGAGTAAAGTTAGATCAATAAAGATGAATAAAGTTAGATTAGATAAGAAAAAGTTAGGTAAACTTTGAATAGGGTAGAAAACCTACACTTAAAATAATTTTAAAAAATTATAATTTTATAATTTTTTCTAAAAAGTAAGTTGAACTTTAACTGCACAGAAAAATGGAAATTTAAGGATTATTTAAATTTAGAGGTGCTTGCAATAAGGGAGAAAGTGAGCTCTGTCGCAAAGAATGTTATAAAAATCAAATTAATAAATATATTATTCCACTTGGCTGAAAAAGTATTTATAATTCAAGCAAGAAGAAATTACATAAAGAATAAAAATAAAATTTTTAATAAATTTTGCTGTTTTTTTTTTTTTTTCTTTTTTCTTAAAGATCGGTTTGAGTTAAACAAATTTAGGTTTTTAAATATTATTCTAAGCATAAATGAATACATTTGACGTTGAACATAAGTTTTAATAAGTTACTTTTTTGTGACTTAGCACAATTCTAGTTGAGATAATTCAATTAATACTAAATATTTAAAAAGTAATTCGATACTTCTTATGCGCTAAATTTATGAGTGTAACATAATCTTTGAAAATTACTTTCATACATTTTCTGTAACTTGAGGAATAAATATTACACTCAGAAAAACGTGTTTAATTTTAATACTAAAAACGCTTGAAACTAGTATGTTGTGGCCACCACAAGACTTTCTTCTGTCCTATACAAATTCATTCAGTAACAAAAAAAAAAAAAAAAAAAAAAAAAAAAAATCGATAACTTTCTTTTAAATTATCACAAATTATCACATCTCGAGGGGGGACTTTCCCCCCAGGGAGGTGGCGAAGCTCCTACACATACAAAAAAATTTTCCCAGTTAACTATCTCTTTTATAAATAATTCTTGTAAGTTTCATAATGATTACTAAAAAATAATTCTCTTTATGCACATTTATACAAAATTTTGTCGTATATCACCATGTTAAAAATTTAGAAAAAGCGAGATGGCAACGCAACCTGTAAAACAATTTTTACCAAAATTCGATAGGCACTAATTTATGTCAAGGTGCAACTACATACCGATTTGTATGAAATTCTGTGCAGTAGTTCCTGAGATACAATTGTCACAAAATTTTGTCACACACACACAGACTGACAGACAGACAGATAGACATTTTCTAAAAATGGTCAAATCGTGCTCTACAGCTCTCAAAACGTGTCAATCCATCAAAAACCCGAGGTCGAAAATTTTTACGAATCCAGTACTTTCTTCTGTTGAATATAGAAGAAAGTAAAAATTTGATATAAGAACGGTTTTTCTTTTCCTTTCTTTAAAATTAACACAGATCAGGCTATAAAATAAGAAGAAATTTCAGCTAATCGTAAGAGTGTATGAACTTTCTAAATTCGTGACTGGAATAGCTGGTTGAATAAACTCATTCCAGACACGCTTATTAGAAGACAAACTTCAAATACGATTACAGTTGGGGCTTATTAGAGCAGAACATTTCTAAGCATGACAGAAATCGAAAGTTACAATTTTGAAAAATAAAAA